>CM035132.1:3615000-4215000 GCA_020205605.1 Panax ginseng
AGGATACTTATTGGTTTGATGTGACTACTGCAGTAAATTATCCAGATTTCATCTTTGAACTGAAGTAAAATACGAATGTTAAAATGTTGGAGGTGTAAGATTTTATATCATTTTAAGCTGCAAGTTATCTGGGCTTGATCTGAATACATTCTACAAGATAATCTTTATTTGAAGAAGAACGGGTGATTCAGATGGCACGATGATGTTTCCTACGATAGTATTGTATTAAGGGTCTAGTGAAAATTTAAAATTCTTATACCAAATTGATGTTGGTAAAATAGAAAAAGGTACCAAGATTGGCCAGTGCTGATGGTAGAAAATTAAAACAATCCCCAGCTTCACATGGCTCTACTGGTGTCCTTTCACTGGGATGTCACCATACAAAATTCAAAATATATAAGTTAATTAGACAATCTTGGAAGACATTTATTCGTCTATGTAACTAAAGTGATTGGCCGCTTTTTCTTTACATGTTGGCATAGACAGATATATACATAGTATGTTTTGACCTATGTCATGTAAAGTAGGAAAACATTTTGTTTGCCATGTCACTAGTACCAGTGACATTCACTTTATGAAGGCTTCTAATCGGTATTGTTGTGTTGAATACAGTTCAGTATTTCTTCGATTCTCAGAATTTAAGATGCCTCTTTCTGCCTTTGGCTTATCAGCCTCCTTTTTTGTTGACAGTTCGTGCTATTATATTACATTTCTGAAGAAGCCTTCTGTGTGTTCGAATTCAGACATTCCTATAGTTTTTTTCAGACAATTACTAATATTTTCTCATCCTCTCATATTTTAGAAGATTCTTCTGAATTAAGGACACAAGAGAAGGAAGAAAATGTAGAGGTCTGAATCTCTACCAAGTTTATTGTTGAAGAGATACGAAAAGTAGTGGATTTTTGCTTTTATTTCTATATAATTTCCAAGTATAAAATGCTCTGATACGAGTATTTTTGTGGGCAGCAGACACGTCAAGGAAATGTTTCAGCTAATCCCTTCCTTTCTCTTATAAATGGACTTGGTATATTTGGTTCAGGCGTGCTTGGGGCACTCTTTGCATTGGCGCAGAAGGAAAAGGCGACTACTGAAGCAACAATGGAATCTGTAAGTTGTTATGCATTTTTCTAGACCAGTCTCCAATTTTGGTTTAGCGGGCTTACATTTAAAGGATTTACTTTTGGCTTCTAAAGAAACATGTTCTCCTGCACACTTTTAAAAGGACATGTACAAGGGTTAATTTACCTTATATGAGAATACATATGATTAGCAGCAAAAAAATCTGCCAATGTCCTTGACCTTTAGCAACATTTAACGTGAGAATACCAAACTGTTTGATCCTAGTCCTGGTATCTGGACCCATATAGTTTCCTCCGATCTTGTAGAAGAACTTGACATCCAAATTAAGCATTTTACTCGGTGTTACCATAAATCTAAGAGATTCTATAAAAGGAATTGTCCCTTTTAATTGGTAACCTTTCAGCTCAAATGATTTGAGCTATTAGCTCCTCCTTTTCCGTGACTTGTTTTTGTGCAGATTACTATTACAAGTTCCAGAAATTTGATCCTGTATGTTACTAAAATGTGAGTTCAATTAATTTACTATCCATGTTGCATGTACAGACGGATGCCAAATTGAAAGAAAAGGAAGCTGCCATTGTTTCATTACAGAAAAACTTTGAGAGAGAAATGCAGAATGAAAAGGAAGAACGAAACAAGCAACTTAAAAAGGCAAATGAAGAGAGACAGTCTCTGATGAAGCAATTACAATCAGCTGACAGTACAATAACTGGCCTAGGTTTAGAGTTGCGAAAAGAGAAAAAAGTTGTTGAAGAGCTTGAAGTCCAAATAGATAGTCTGACAACCAACTATTTGAAGGCTGGAGAAGAAAAAGAGAAACTAGAAGAAGAGCTAAAGGAGAAACTCAACTTGGTTGAACTTTTGAAAGAAAAGATAAATTTGCTAACCTTAGAGGTTAATGATAAAGAAGATAATATTTGCAATCTCAGCTCTAGACTTGCTGCCAAAGAATTGGAGTTTAAGAAAATGAGTTCTATTTGTGAGAATACCCAGAATGAAGTAGCGGGTTTGAATTCAGATATTCGAGGGTTGAAAGATGACTTCCTGAAAATTGAAAGTGAACTAGAGCTCAAGAATGCAGCTGTGGATGATTTGAATGCGCAAGTAAACTCCATACTTGTTGAGAGAGATGACTCCAACAGAAAAATTAATGTCATTGAAAAGGAATATGGCGAGCTGAAGTTCTCTTCAGAGAAAAGGGCCGCTTCTGATGCTAAGCTCTTGGAAGAAAGGGAAAACAAACTTCACCAGCTAAAAGAACAACTTGAGCTTGCTTTAAATGAGGTTAGCAAAAACAAAGTGCTTGCTTCTGATTTGACCCAGAAAAGGAATAATTTGAGGAAAAGTCTCGACAAAGAATTGGAAACTGTAAAAAATCTGGAGCAGGAGCTTGAAATCACACAGGAAGCTCTATTGAAATCACAAAATGAGGCTTCTGATTTGGCTGAAAAACTGCAGGAGTCAAGAAACTCATGCTCACAGCTTGAGGCTGATATTTCTAAAGTTCGGTCCGAGTCTGCTGAAGCTAGGGAGTTGCTACATACAAATTTAGTAGAGGCAAAACAAAGTGCGGAAGTATTAGCTGGTGAGCTCATGTCAACGAAGGAAATTCTGAATAGAACAAATGAAGAAATGCAAACCTTATCAGGTGAATTGGCAGCTGCAGCAAAACACTGTGAGAGCCTACAAAAGGAATTGGTTGATGTTTATAAAAAAACAGAAAGCGCAGCCCATGATCTAAAAGAGGAAAAGAAGATTGTTACTTGTTCAAACAAAGAGTTAACAGCTTTGGAGTCTCAAAAATTGAAAGACAAGGAAGCACGTAAATCTCTTGAAACAGATTTGGAAGAAGCTACCAAATCACTTGATGAGATGAATCGAAATGCATTGACACTCTCGAGAGATCTAGAGCTCGCTAATTCTCAAATTACTAGCCTTCAGGATGAAAAAGATTCGCTTTACAAAACCCTTGTTGAGCAAAAACAGCTTTATCAAGAAACCAGAGAAAACATGGAAGACGCCAACAACTTTGTGATGAGACTGGGAAAGGAAAAGGAGAAAATGGAGAAGAAAACAAAGAAACTAAAAGAGGAAGTAGCATCCGCAAAAGGTGAGATATTACGACTCAAGAGTCAAATAACTTCGTTGAAAGCTCCCGTTAACCATGTGGATGAGCTGAAAGGTGTTGAGGAAGGCAGTGCCATAGTTGCTGTGAAGAGAACTACCAGGAGGAAAAAGGTTGCTGCCCAGAAGGAGGACTAGTACATTTTATATCTTGAAGGCAGTAATGTATGGTTTCTTTATATCCAAATATTCATTTATAAATAGAATCTGGTCTCTTTAATTTGTTGTATAAATTTGACAGCGCTTAACTGCTGCAACTAATGATTAAACTCTGCAAGTAAAACATGATGGTAATTATTTTGTTTTTGAGTGTATGATAGTTTTTTAACTTTATTCTGCCCATCTCAAGATTTAATAACAAGCTCTTTCAGTTGGACATGATAATTGGACTATTTAAATTTTATTTATTTGTATTTTTATCCCCATTGTGGGTTAAAATATAAATAATTAAAATTCAAATAAAATACACTAATATTCAATTTTTATTTTCACTTCAAGTTTTTGTTTAACAAATAACCTTTTTTATTTTCTATTTTGTGCAGCTTACTCCCTCCATCCCAAGAAAATGAGTCAGGCCTACAAAATTTACAAACTTTAAAAATACATTTTTGTTTCATATATAACCAAAAAATAATAAATCGTAAGTTTAGTAATTTTGTTATGTTTATAAAATTATAATGACAAACTTATATACATTATGTCATTTTATATATTAATATCATTAATATACAAAAAAATTAACAAATAATAATTTATTAGGAAATGTATTACAACTTTTATAAAAGCCACTGTTTAAGTAAATATCGAACCATATATAAATCGTTATAAATAATTTTAAAAAAAATCAACATACGGTTAACGGGTTAAGTTGAGGAGTTATAAGTTTTGGGAAATAATTATGTAAGGGGTTTGTTTCCACTGTCTAATTTCCAAAACCAAAAAGAAAAACCCAGTCTACAAATGCAATAATTTCAAGTCCGTTGATATTTCACGCTCCGTCCCGGTTTATCTCTCCTACCGGCGTTGAGCGTTCTGTGTTATGGGTCGGGTCATTTTTATCGCCGTAAAATCTCCTCTCCTGTAAATTTCACCTTCATTGTCAGAGCTTGAATATCCAGACTTGTGGATCAACATCGAAAAGTTTGTTTCGATCCGCTGTAATTAGGGTTTCAATCCTTTTCTCTCCTTTAGAAATTTGTCTCGAGTTGTATCTAAACTCTCACTGTTGTTTGGCCAATTTTTCTCATTCATTAGTCTCAAACAAACACATTAAGAGATTGGTTTAGTTCGGATTACTATGAAATTATATTGGGTTTGATTCTGAATCGAGGGGTTGAAAACCTACCTTTCCTGGCTCTACTGAATTATAGGGATTCTTTTATTAATTAGACATAGCTAAATAAAAGTCATGTTCTATGGGGCAGTGGTGTGGGATCCGTGGCTCATTGTTGCCCAGATCGTTTGCATTCAATGCCTATACTATCTCACTCTCGGAATTTTCATGTCAATTTTTGTTGGGCCTCGAGTATCACAAATGAGTCTCGTCTATTTCTTTGATTTCGCCACTGTTACAGCTTCCACCGCAACTGGTTGGTGCATCATTGCTTCAATTATGCTCACCTCTCTGGCGGGGTAAGAATCACCCCCCTTCTACTTGATTTTTCAATTGAATTTTATCAGTACTTGACCATTTCATCTACATGTTAGGAACTCATCCCGGGATTCTTGTGCCTGAGTAAAAATTTGATAGGATAAGAACTCATTAATGGATTATAATCCAATACCAACTAGCCCCCGTAAATAAAGATAACCCTTTCTATTAGAAAAGGGCAGTTAACAATTAGTTGTTTCTGGTAAAGTGTGAATTAAGAATAAATGTCTTTTTCTAAAATTGTGAATTATGGAGAATTAGAGTGTAATTGAAAAGCCAATAGGTTAGTATCTCCAATTCTTCATCTGTGTAGATGACCCTTTTGTCGTTATACTGCATTAAGCTTGGTTGTGCTAGTATTGTCATGGATATTTGTTCATTAAACTATCTCAAGTGATTGTGTGAGAACTGGTCCTGTACTACATTTGACATTATAACCATAACTTTTCTTACTAGTTTAGGTGTTGATCTCTTGATTGAATATTATCATCAATCCCTACTGTCAATTCAGTCTCATATTAGAGTGGATACTTCATTTTCAAAATAGCATGGAGTACCATGTGGGACACACCACACATGGGTAAGGGTGTGAGATATGTAACCGACATAATTAGTAAGATAAGAAACATAAGTACTTAGATATTCACATAAGAAGCATGCATACTAGTTCAATTTTCTAGTGCAACATACCCCAAACCCTCATCATGAGTTCCTTCTGTTGCATAATTGCGTCAAATAACCAAATGAGTAAAATGCACATTTTATAAGTTTCATGATAAAGCACTAATTTTTATAGGAGAAAAATGAAGAATACGTAAAATATGAATACTAGCTGTTTTCCTATATTATTGGATCTGGTCTCCCAGATCCATATAATATAAATCTTACCCTTAATGGCTAAGGCGCATCTTAATATTTATCGTTGCAGGTGATCCATTTCATGATTATGATGGGCTTTCCTTATTTTCCATAATTTTACCTCTTTTTTCGTCAATTGAACTTTTGTTGGATATATGGATGGTGATTATTATTTGTATTGTTAACCGTTTCTTATTAGTTGAGCTTACTAGAAAGTTATTTAATATATTTTTTCAACAGACTTCTTTATAAGTGGCTCACAATAACCAACTTGGCCACTATTTTGTCACCCCTGGTCATTAATCATCTCACTAATCACTCGTTTTATTATAATGCGTTGATAACTTGATGTGTTCCACTACTGATGTATGACATGATAATTTATGGTAAAAATTATTTTAAGTGATGAACTTTGTTTTTATTGGTTACAAGTTTTACCACTGTTGGGCTTGATAAATTAAAATGATTAATAGAATATGAGAAACCATTCTAAACTGAAAATATTGGAGGCTTGGGAAGTAATATTGTCATTAATCTCTTCTTGATGAGTCATGACCAAAAACATGTGCTTCGAGACGGGAGTCATTTTCTATTTCATTTTATGATTTGGTTCATCTTGTAATGGATAGTAATTGTAGTACGGAGAGTCAGTTGTTGGGCTTCTTTTTGCTTGTTTTCACTTTATTTTGTGCAGTTCTAAATTAACGAACAAATTAATAAGAAGAAGTATAGGTTTCTTGAGTTTATAAATGAATGCTTGAGTCTTCCATTTTTGATGTGCCGTGATTAGTTTCTTATAAATTAAATTTCTATGACAAATTTTTTATTCTATTACCTACCATCCATTACATTTATTAGGGACTGTAAAATGCTTTCTAGTTTCTTTCGCTAATGATTGTAGGTTCTCATTGTTTAAATTCTTGGCTTGGGTGGTACAGTCATTGATCATTGTTTTTAATTGATCATCTGCTGTCAGAATTTAAATAATACTATGAAAAGCCAGAAGTAGATCACCATATGTTCATCAATTTTTAGAGGGAATTCTCACTTGCAGGAACACTGTTCCGCTGAGGCTTCGCGTGCCTCATGTTTAATAATTTTAACAATATCTAATTCTAGCAATATTACTGTAAGTTCAGTATTCTGAAATTAATGAAACGTTTTACAAGAAAGGTTTTGTCTTGCTACTGTGCTATTAGCCTATTAAGTTATCCAATTGGAATTTGTGATTTGACATGAAATTGCCATATATATCTGCTGAAATCTTCTATTAATTATAAATTGGAGTATGTCTTCTCCACTATTTGTTTTATTGATTGCACGGGGTTTCATTCTTCAATCGTCATACCCCAACTATAGGCAGTATCGTAAAAATGAGTCCTAAGTTACATCAACTCGGATGAAGTGTCCAGTCGGACACACGAGTTCTTTGAAGAGTCCGACGTTGGTGATCCTCAATTTTGCCAATTTTTTACCCTAAAATAAAGTGTCCAACACGTTCAAGTGTCCAATGCCGGACACTAGTCTTTATGGCAAAGTGAAGAGTCCATGTAACGGTAAAACATAATGCATACAGTAATGCTGCTTATTAGAATTCAGGGTTTCACATCTCATTCACTTCATTAGCTATGTATATCATCAAATTCTTGTTGCTTTACATGTAGTTTGTTGGTCTTCATATGTGCACTTTGGTGACATGAATACTAACCCTTTCATCTCCCATGACCCAATTATGGATTTTTCTTCAGAGCCATCTGTTTTTTACTTATTTTAGTGTCTTTATGAAGAGTAAATGTTACGCAAAGGCAATCTTTGGGCGACGTCGTTCTTTCAGACGATATTTTCTTGATGGGGTGTGGGTGTTGATCGTGGGTGCACTTTGGGGAATTGCTATTTCTGATTTACATAATGATAAGAGGGAAGTCATGCATTAGGACTTTGTATTTTTATCACTTGTTTGACAGGAGAAATTCTTATCCTCGTATTCTCTTGTAAATTTACTTTTCTTATTAAAGTTCTTTTTTACTGTCAAAAAATGTCTAGCCTGCAAAAGTTCAGCTTTGTTGACATAAATTGGCTTTATTAGCTCACAACATCTCCGTATCAACATTGGTGGTTTGCTAGTTGGGGGAGAGTAAGGCTGGCTGCTACCCAGCTCTCCACTCAAAATATTCCTAAGCTAATTGTCATAAGTAGATAGGTAGAGAGAGTGTGGGCATGCTTTGTGTGGTTGAAAGAGCAAAGATAGAAAGAGAGGACAGGTGGGGTTATATAGATGCTGCTGATCCTTGATTTAAAACATTTTATAGTAACTCAGTTCCATAGCTGCAAGCAAATACAAATATGTATATTTTTTTAATTATAGTACTTTTTCCACTCCCCAAAAGGGAAAGAAAGAGCCATCTTTGTATTACTTGTTTAGGCTGTTGTAGCAACTGTGAACATACAGAAATGACCTTGCTTTTTTGGTCTATGCTGCTTGTGCTGAAATTACTATGAAGAAGTTATAAATGTCTCTAGAGCATGGTAATTAAACATAATGAAGTTACACATAAAAGATGCTTCTTAACTTGCAGTTTTTTAATTTTAATGTTTGTGCAGGGCTGGTTATTTGCTATACTTGATTGAGAGGGCAAAGAAGTGCTTGGATTTTGCAGCCACCTTTTACATTATCCATCTCTTTATATGCATCATTTATGGTGGCTGGCCTTCATCAATAACTTGGTGGATTGTCAATGGTACTGGACTTGCGGTCGTGGCTTTATTAGGAGAATATTTGTGTATAAGACGTGAACTGCGAGAAATTCCCATTACAAGATATCGTTGAAGTAAGCCATTTTTTAAAATATCTTTTTGCTTGTTTTATTTAGACCGACTACTTGAAAGAGATGTCCTCTGATTCTCATTTCTTCATCCTCACTTTTTCTTTCTCTTTCTCTCCCTCTCCCTCTCCCTCTCCCTCCCCCTCTCCCTCCCTCCCTCCCTCCCTCCCTCCCTCCCTCTTCATCTCTCTCTCTCTGCCCCCTTACTATTTATATTTTTTCCTTTTGTTTTTTGCTATTTAATTCATCCTTATTTATGGCTTATCTTTTGTACATCGACTTGTTGGTTTAATACTATCATACTTATGTTTGCATTCTTATTATTGTGGAGCACATCTTTATTGCTCTTATCTCAAGATTTAGATGTCATTTTGTGCTTTGGTGATATTAGTGTACCAATCATTGTGGAATCAATATTAATTTTTAAGATTTTAGCAATTGCTTTTAAATTTTAAATTGCATGCCCTCAGCATTAAACTCTGATAAATTATTCTCAATAGAGACAAAACTCATCCCACCCCCCACAAAAAGGCCTAACATCATATGTGGAATTGTATCCACTTAAGACTCGGCATTTCCTTCATATAAGTGGGCTCATAAATGAATAACGGTACGAGGTCTCAAATGAGATACCAAATTTGGGGTCTCAAATAGATGCATTTTTGCATTGGTTACTTGACATCTAAATTATTTGAGACCCGGTCTCAAATAGATGCATTGTTGCATTGGTTACTTGACATCTAAATTTATTGTATTGGATGAGCTATAATCTTTAGCAACCAGTATAATAATGACATGTGTATTTGATATCCTAAATTTGCGATCTCACTTGGAGGACCCCCTTATATTTGTCATTCAAGAAGTTTTTTATTTTGTACAAGTTTTTTGGGAAACTTAACCTAGTGCATCACCTGTGATTTAATTAACCAAGTTTAAATACATTTTTGTCCCTAAAATTTTCTTTTTATTTATACTTCAGTTCTTTATCTAAATTTTAGCAATTTCCTCCCCTCATGTTGCCAAAAAAAATGACTATTGTGGTCCCTTCGGTGGATCACAGTTCTAAGGTTTCCAAACGGATGACCTTTTTATGACATTCTGCTTCCCTGGAATATTACCTTTTGTGGTCTAAATGTGGTTGGGATAAAACTAGAGTTTTACGATTTAGACAGATATCTTTAAGTTGCATGACATAGATAGAAGTATATGCAAGGAAATAAGTTTTGCCCTCATAAATGGGTCATGCAAGAGTCAAGTGCGTGTATATGGGTGACATTTGTCAATTTTTTTGCAGCTTGAGGGGAGGTGATTGTGCATATTGACAATTACTTTGATAGTTAACCTTATTACTTTATTATTTTGGAAGCTACGTATAAGCTTAATTAGTGTAATTATTATTTCCAGGTAGCTGCTGTTTGACACTCCACACATGTTGTTGCCGCTTTGGATGTGGTCCCAGAAAACAAACTCGTGAGATACCAATATCATTTTTTGTTGGAAATGTAGATGACCTTGTTATTTGTGTGGCGAGGTTTTCTTTAGGAGACGTTGGTGAACATCAAGTCATCAACTATGTCAAGGATTTTGCTTGTATAATTTTGGATGTATTGAAATATATGATACCAATTCTGTTGATGCTATTAGCAGCATGTGCCCAGCACTCTGGTTGGGAAAGTAGTCTCCTGAACATCTCAAATGTGTCTTAGGTTGTGTTTGTTTACATCGTGTTTGTTTACATCTGAATAGCTCTTAATGGACATGCCTCTTATTCGGTCAGAGGTAAAAGTTGTTTGGTAATTTTTTTTTTGCTTCTTAATACCTCTTAATCGGTTAGACATAATAATAATTCTAAACCATCTAGAGGCTGTCTGAGCGAGTTTATAATTTTTTTAGACAAAAATAACTTTTTCAATATTACAAATTCTCTCTTTTATCCCCAATACCAAACTGATCTCTCGCGTTGTTGCGTTCTTCTCCTTCGTTGCTGCTCTTCTTTTGTCTTTGCCAGTAAATCTTCTCTCCCTTCTTCATCTATTGTTTGTTATTACTTGATTTGTTCTTATTAATCTTTATAAATTGATTGTTCATTATTGTTTTGTTGGTATTTCTTTTTCAAACCCCTTTTTTGTTTGATTAGTGTAAGACCCCAAATTATTAATAAATGAAATTTATTTTCCTCTATTTATTATTTTGAAATAGTAAGGGTTGATTTGATTAATGTGGATAGTTATGGGTAAAATACGCAAATATTTCGAATAAACAAGTGGTTATAAAATATTCATTATTGTCGGGGAATATTCGTTTGGTCGTGGAATATTCAATCTTTGTCGAGAATATTCGTATTGACGTAGCCGCGATCTTTTTGTGGGCCCCATAACTTGAAAAGCGATTGGATGAAGAAAACGACAAATATAAGTTGTTTATAAATAACAGCAGTAGTTATTACTAATTATCTTGTTGAAATACCCGGTGGTTAAAACACACTAATCTGGCGTTGTTGAACAAGAAGACATTTGCAGTATTGCACCAATTATTGATTCTACGTAAGAAGGCACTACTCAATAATTATTTACGATGAATTATTATTCAAATTATTTTATTTTATTGATTCAATAATTCTTTGCATTGATATTTTATATTACTTTGTTGTTTCAATAAATTGTCATTACACAAAGATTTTTCATTATCAGAGCAATAATTCATATTATCCGAATAATATTATTGGATAACATTATTGGCAATGTCTAGAAAGTCCGTCCTAAAGAGAGGTTTGGTCACCTAATTAATTGCGGCGCCAAGAAGAGGAGAGATCCTTATTGGAAAGCCTCCTCTCCTGACAGGAGCGATCTGGTTGCCAAGATCTTGTGATTCTCAGTAATATTATTTGTGAATAATTAATTATTGATTTATATGATGAGGAAAATATTGATTTTATGTGGATATAGATGGAGAAAATTTTAAAGTGACAATTGTTGAAAATTAAAATTTTATCTTTTTATGATAAAATAATTCATTTAAATATATTATTATATTTTAATAATATAATAATGGTGATATTTTTACAATGAATGTGGGATATATGAGTATACGAGGAAAAAGAGTATTTTTGTTGCAATAAATATTAAAAACAGATTTTGTGTGTCGGTAGACCCATTTCTTGACTGAAATTTGATTATAGCTTATAAAATCGTCCGTTTGTGAATTTCGGTCAATTTCTGTTTGGAATTTGGAAAAACTTCCTTCTGCAAAATTGTAGATAATGAAATTTCCTATGGAAAGTCGTGAGTTTCGAATTTTTCTGATAAAAGAGCTAATTATTATGAATTATTGAAGTTTCGAAGCTCCGAAATAATTGATTTTTGTAAGTTTAAAATAATTTAAATAAGAAAAACGTTTTTTGTGTTTGTGGGCATCTTTAACACATGTCAAGATGCTGAATTCAGATGCTTGATGCGTAGGAAGATGTAGAAGAAAATAAATAATATTAATTTATTAAATTTTCTACTTTTGTGTTCTAAGCATTTTCCTATAAATAAGTGCTTTAGGTTAGAATTAAAATCACACCGTAGCTCAAGTTTTTCTCTCTATATTATCGAGCGTATTCTTGTGAGTATTTTGAGTATACTTTGAGTATTGCTTATCTGGTCTGCAAGTTCAAGTCATAGCTTTATATCCGGTGTTTCAATTAAGATTGTCTTTTTCGAGATAAGGGATGTTATTTTATTCAAAATGATATTATTTCTTCAATATCATTATCTTAGAAATATTGGTTGGAAATTTTTATCAAATTTAGAACTTTTTCATGTCGGGGTTTCTTATTCATGAGTTCTTATTCACGAGTTACTTATTCATGAGTTCTTATTCATGAGTCTTATTCACGTAAGTATGATGATGTTTTTGTGAAATTTCTATCTTTTGGTGGTTTGAGATTACTTATTCACGATACGACCATTATTGGCGATACTAAGACTATTCATTCACGATTTATTACTTATTCACGTAAAAATTAAATTTTTATTTTTCATTCAAAATATCTATTATGGATATTAGCTTTGATTGTATCCATGTTTTGATCATTCTTGAATTTTACTCCACTACGATTACTTATGAAGTATTTTTGAACTTGGATTGTTTAAAATACTGAATCCTTAATATTTGTTCTTTTGTTTCTTTGGATTTGTTTCTTTTAAAATATTTTTCATCATCCTCGGTCTAAATGATGATATTCTTGAATATCTTTTGGCTTTTGTAGTGCAAAGATGAGCAGTGTTGAGATGAATATGATGATCGATTAATATCTTTGGCACGTAGTGAAAAAGATGAGCAGTGTTTAGATGAACATGATCAATCGATGAATATCTTTACCAGTAGTGCAAAGATGAATATTTGATTCCAGATATATATGATTGATGTTACTGAGGATAAAATATCGACGATGAACTTTTAAATTCATATATAGAAGATAGTAGTTTGCATTCTCTACTTAACTCTTCTAATGAATTATTATTTCATTGCGAATATTGATTTAAAACCGGTTGTCTATTGTATTCTATTAGATTTTTCCTGTTGGAGACTAACGATAATTTGTTGTATATTATCTTAGTCATAATATTCTTTTCTTTGGGCTAGTTGAGCTCACCCTTTTCCTTGTTGTTCCATTTTTTCTTCTCGGGAGGCGAGAATGTAGCGAAAGTCTTAGTCTGGGGTATGGAATGAAGGTTCTAGAGAGAGTTATTTAGTAGTCCTCACCATTTTGTAAAATAATGTATCAATAATTATGATGGGGATTTATTTGCGTGTGGATATTGTCAGATGGCAATACACCGTATTTAAACTCATGGCTTTATATGTTAATAATAAAGTTGTAGTTATTTCTGTACCATGTATTTGGCAACTCAGAATGGGTTGGATGGAATGGACCTATTTTGGGGGCGTCACAATTAGTGTGAATTTTTGGTGATTTCGAAATATTAAACCCCTTTTGATGGTTACTGTGAATTCTTGGTGATTTCATCTATTGGTGATTATTGTGAATTTTTTGGTAATTTCAAACCCCCTTTTTCAAATCTCCTTCACTGCTTTTGGTGATTTTTTGTTGGCATCCCAAAATATGTTGTTATTAGACTTGGGAAAAATGCAGTGATTATATTTGATATATAGAACAGCTAAATGCTTGTCATGCCTTAACGTCTTGGCAAAGATTCCATTCTTTGGAAGTGTAAAAGCGTGCAGTACTTGCAAGACATATTGTTTGAATAATGGTGTCTTCTACTGAATATAGTTGCTCTTGTGTTTGGAATGTCTCGAGTTGCAACTTTTTCTAGTTATCATCTCCTCCCTGTATATATATGTATGCTAATTGTTGTGAATTTTTTTTGGGTCTCCTGTTTATATAATTGTTTAAGTACTTTAGCTTACTTCGATTAAAGTTAAAAGTTTGATAGAATTTAAGTATATTAGTTGAAAAATTAGTCACTCATTCATTCAACTCTCTTTTTTTAAAATTGTTTTGATTCATCTATTTCTTTTTTCTCATCTGAACTAATGTTCTAATACTTTAATCAAGGTTTATATACTCTGTTCATCATATTTTCTTTGTTTATATTCTTATTTAAATGATTGTGGAGGGTTGTTTTGTGTATTTAATATTTTAATTTATAGTAGTTCTATATTATTTTGGATAAAAATTGGTTTGAATTGATGTGTGTTTGCAGTTTTTGCTCAACAAATTTTTATTACTGTAAGTTATTATTAATTTATTATCTTGGTTCATGCTGAAGAGAAATATGCTGCAAATCAGAATGTTTGATTGCTTTCTATTATTATATGGGCTTGGCTTTCTGGTCAATATCAAAATAAAGAGATTATGTGTCAATTAGTTATGGAATCTGATGACGTTGAGATTTCAGAAATCTTGAGATTTCAGAAATTAAAGCTTGAGATGCACTAGCAAGAAGCATTTTATTATAAATCACACTTCAAGAATCTGTAAGCAAGTAAAACAGGTCAATGTCTGTCAATTGTAGTTTACTTGCAACATTATTTATGTTAGTAGTATTAACTATAGATGTACTGTGGTTGCTAAATTGTTTTTGCTTTTTAGTTAAATGACAAATTTCTTTTCTTATAGATGTGCTTATATGTTGACATGTTAATACTAGAGTTTCTCTTGTTTATAAGTGATCTTTTATTTTAGAATGAATGAACTGTTTTTTTTTTCCCTCTCTTTTCTTGGGTTTATCTCACAAGGAAACTGTAGTTCTATGTTAATGGTTTAACCTTTTATGACCATTCCAATTAAATTTTTATTTTATTAATTGTTTTAGTATTTCAAAATTGTTATGCTTAATATAGATAATACGGATATTGAGGATCAAATTTTATGTTTGAAGGAAACGAAGAAAAGGGACAAGAAGAACCGCAATGGGTGATCAAGACATAGAATTTATGATTAATCTACGCGAACAAATTATACTTCAACTTTTAACAACTGTTTGAAGTTAATTTAATTTGTATGGTTGAATTATTATGCTATGTTGATGTTTTCATTGGACTTTATACATTTTATTTCATCATATCGTGGTCAAAATATTATAAATATGTATTTAAAATATTATTCAAACCTTTCTGATAATCAAACAGGTTTTGCTTAAATTGTTTAGAGGGTTAAAATGATAAAATACTATTATTCAGACATTTTAGAAAAAATAATTATCAAACAACATTTTTTTATTCAGACACAATTCTGGACAGATACTCTATTATTCAGATGTCTAAAGTGTTCAGATCTTAACACTCAGTTTTATCAAACACCACCTTAGGTCCTAATCCTCGGTTTGACTCGGGTTTTTTATTTTCTGAAACACACCTTGACCGGCCCTTTCTTGAATCTGTCCGCCATTAACACTGTTTGTGAGTTCCATTTTTGGAGGAAAAAAAAGAAAGGGGAATAAAGAAATTTATAAGAGAAAATAAAATTCCTTTGCTCGCGAGTTTTTTAGATGAGAGAAAAAAAAATAGCTGTAGTTGAAAAATACAATTGTAAATTAGCAGAGTAACTCAACTCACAATAATTTCTTTATCTATATCCCCACTATATAGTGATATTGACTCGTTTTATTGTAGTATAGAGATTTAATTTTTTTCAACCCAACAAGTTTTTTATATTTAATCTTTAAATAATGAAATTTAAAAGTTAAAAACTTTAAAATTTCAACAATCAAAATATGTTTTTGATCGTTGTAACTACAACCTTTTATTTTTAATTATAAAATTGCTATTAATTTATTATTATTATTTGAAATATGTGATATTTTTAAATTTAATCAATACGTATTGTAACTTATTTAGAGAAAAAAATACTACTACTTATTAAATTTCTTATTTTTATAATTCTTAGCAAAATTATTAAGTTTAAGAATGCATCAAATTGACTTATAAAATTAATAATAATCTTATAATTTATAAAAGAGACTATAATTTATCAATTTGTATTCATTTGTAAAATAACTTTTATTTTATTTTAAATTTTAAGTAATTTATGAAGTGAGTATTGAATGGATTGTAAGTATAAATATACATAAGATCAATGTTGACTTTTAAAAAGTTAATTTTGCGATATTTTTAAATTTAAATTTAATATGATTTATTTAAAATTTGAAAATAATAAATTTTACAATTAATAGTATTTTTATAATATTTATAATTAAACCTGACATTAATTAAATAAATTAATATCAATGCTAAATTTGAATACGTTTGAAATTAATTTTTAAAAAATAAGACATTAATTTTATAATTTGGAAATGAAGATGAGTTGTCCACTTAAATGGAGAATTAAATAAGGATAATAAAATTATTAGATAATGATTTGTTAATATATTTTTTTAAAATTAGGAATATAGAGTTTATTAAGTAAACTGTTGAGAATGCTTTTATCGGATTCAAATTAATTTAAAAATTAAATGAATCAAATCAATTTATTTTCTTTGTTCCATCTTTTTTTTTATTGGATAAAAATATAATTCTCACTCCTGACTAATTGTAACTATCAATAGTTTAGTTTTGATGGTTGTAATCCAATCAACTCGTATTAATTTAATTTAAAAGTATTACAACTGACTTAAAAAATAAAAACTTCACATTAAAGTTTTCCTGTCTTGGATGTACAGCGATATAGAGAGAATTAAAAACAAAACACATGATGTGCAAATATAATTATAAAATTAATTCCATTTTAATATATCTAGTTTATTATATTATACGTGTTAAAGAATAACATAATTAAATTAAATTAATTGTGATCCCCACTCCTAATTTGCATATAAGCTTATGACTCTTGAGGATCATATTCGATTACAACAATTAATATTAGGTGTTATTCATAGTGTTGGTGAACATGATAATTTTGAGTCACACATTAGCATTAGGATAAATATATTTTTAAATTATTATCCTTATCAATGAGCCTGGATAATTAACCGTCCCACGTTTTGAAATTATCCTTAGTTTTAATTAAGACTGGAAAACGAGCAAATAATTCGGACTCGATTCGTACTCGTTCGATTAAAAATTTGATTTGAGCTCGATTCGAAATATAAATGAGTCAAATATGAGCACATTTTAAAGTTTGATAAATTACTCGAACCTCCTTAAATTATAATTTTTTACTGCTCGGGCTCGATTCGGAATCATACTCGACTCGATAGCTAAATGAGCCTCAATCAAACCTTATTTTATACTCGATAAATTTTGTGAACCAAATCTGAACAACTCAATACTCGCATCGACTCGGTTCGTTTACACCCTTAGTTTTAACATCCAATTTTCTCTCTCACATCACACCTTCTCTTAGGCTCTGTTTCTGAGTTTTAAAATTGATATAAAAGAAAAGAAATGAATGAAAAATTTAAGTTTTCTTTTCAATTCTTAAGTTTCTGAGTTTTTTAATAAACGGAAAAGAAAAGAAATAGATAGAAAACTTAACTACTTTTCCTGCCAAAGTTTTTCGTCCAAAATTGGTCTGATTTGGACGGAAAAGAAATTGGAATAAGTAATATTTTTATAATTCCCATATTATCCTCAACTTTTAATATAATAAATTTTAAATTGCAACTCATGTCCTCAATTTTAAATTTTCTATTATTTTTTATTAAAAACTCAGAAACAACACGCAAGAAAACTTTAAATTTTTTATTCTTTTCTTTTCTGTTAATTCTTTTTTTTTATATTCAAAACTTAGAAACAGAGTGTTAATTTCATTTTATCTTCCCAGTTGACAATTTTAAATTTTAAATATAAAATAAAATTATAGAGACTGGTTTCTCCTTTAATCTACGTTGTTTATAGTTATTCCACACTTACAATTATTTTATTGATTAACAAATCTTTTTTTTCTTCTTCATATATTTCATATTGTAAACTCTTTAATTTTTGTATGATTTATTTACTAATTAATGTCAATTAGATGGTGAAAAAAAGGAAGAGGAGGATTCTCATAAATCGAATCGAGTCGAATATTGAGTTGTTTAAATTTGATTCATAAAATTTATCAAGTATAAAATAAAATTTGATTGAAACTCGTTTAGCTATCGAGTCGAGCATGATATCAAATCGAGCCGAACAGTTTGAACTTTTTAAATGAATATGATCCGAGTATCAATAAAAAATTATAATTTAAAGAAATTCGAATAAATTATCAAATTTTAAAATTTGTTTATATTTGTGGAGTTCAAATTGATTTTTTTATCAAATAGATACAAATCAAGTTAGACGTGTTTGATCATTTTACGGCTATATATACATGACTAGTGCTACACATGGAAAGGAAGAGAGCAGACAATGGTGCAAGAGTTGTGGGTTCAATTTATTTATAGATATATTCACACTTTTTTTAGTAATAATATTATCTTCTCATTTTCGTAGAATATTTTTTTATTTCATCATATAGTTCATATAATGTACTCCATATTAGAATAATTTAATTATTATTATTTGACTTGACACATATCGAGATTTGCGCGTCTCGATAGTCATAGAGAATTTTATCAACTAAAGAATAATGAGTATCTATTGTACAAATTATTATTAAATAGAGAAAAAAAATAAAGACAAATATATTAAGAGAAAAATATAATTTTTTTCTATCATTAATCTTTTATGAACTATTTTTTAAAAATAAAGATTTTGGTTAATATTTTTTTTCAAGAACCCGTTGTAATTTAAAGATGAACAAATTAGAAATCAGAAAAATAAAAATAAAAATAAAACTTAATAATCACAAAGCATTAAAAATCGATTGCCCTATTCGATATTTTCGTGTATTTCTTCTTCCTCTTTCTCACTCTCTCTCTTCACCCTCTTTCATTTACAGAGGTCGTGCTGTTACACGAGCTCTCTCTGGATCTCTCATCTTTCTCTCCTCTATTTCTTTCTTACACAGACACACTTGTAGTTGCCGAGCAATTTGATCGAAGATCTTTTTACCCGAGTGTTCCATTCGTCCACTTTGATCTTTTCATCAAACGGATTGTTTCTAATCTGTTAAAATGGTGAGTTTATGTGTTCACATTTCGATACAAGTTAGATCTGGTTCAAATCTGATGCGTTTCGATAGTGAAATATGATCATACCATGAATTAATACATTATTTAACACCATTCCCATTAAATTTGATGTCCCCATTGCTGCAATTTTAATGTAAATGTATAATTAATCCAAGTTACGAGATTTAGTGAGATCTCACGCTATGAATTGCTTGCTTTACTAAAGCTTGTTTCTTTTTCCTTTGAATTGCGACATTGGTGTGGAACAGCCTCTCAGACTTGAAATCAAGGTATTGATTTATATCTAATTTGAGTTTGAACTTTTTTCTACAAGTAATTTGATGAATTTGAATTCTCGTGATTCTTTCTTTATATCCTGCAATTATTATTTGTTTGAATAATTTTGCTGACAATGATTATTGGATCAGAGAAAACTTGCTCAGAGGTCAGAAAGGGTAAAATCTGTGGATCTACATCCAACTGAGCCATGGTAATTTAATATCTGTTCTTATTATATATGCCCTCAAATATCATATTTTGGTTCAAAATTTAATTACGTTTCCCTCTTTTTGTTGCTAGTAATAAGTTAAAGTTGATAGGCATTGACTTGGAAAAAACATGTTATAAGCTAGTCATAGTTTAACATGTCTAAATGTAGAGATACTGATTAATATATTTACATTGTGTCTTTACTGTTTCTGTAACAGGATTCTGGCAAGTTTATATTCGGGTACTGTTTGCATATGGAACTACCAGTCTCAGGTATGGAATAATTATGTTATGCTAGCAATCATATAAATTCCAGTTGAGGGGAAACACAATATTTTTTGTTATGACTCTCGATGTAATGTTTGACATAATTAGTTCCTGGTTTTGGTCGCGTCTTATTAGGGTATTTCTTCACTAAGGAGCGTGTATGTTTCTTTATAGTTTATTTTTCACGTTTACTTTGTATGTGGAGTGTGATGAGTTGCAATATAGCTAGGAGAAACATTGCAACTCTGGTGCATTTCTTGTTCATCAGAATTGGGATTATCTTTTACAACTTTTGTAGCATTTGAAGGTAGATCCAAACCATGTTATTTTTGGAATCAAATTCATTTATTTTCAATTGTATTTCAGTTTTCAAGGTCAAATTTTATCATCTGTTGCTATTGGGATTATTTGATTTATCCTCATATACTCGGCCATACTCTGCTATTTGTGGTAGGCTGGTAGCCATGTGCATTGGGTAGAACCTTTTCCCTCGTACTTGCCAATCATTTTGTATTTGAGGCCCTTAGGCCTTTGTCCTGTTTGGACCTTCAAGTTTCATATAAAATACCATGATTTGATCGTAAAATGTTACCTATTAACCATATGCAACATGAACCAGTGAGTTTAGGAGACAGGGTGACCCATTCTTTAACCTTCTTCATCAGCTTCCCCCTAAATTCACATCTTTTCATCTGAGATAGGATCTACTGTATATTGGATACTCACTTATCTCACTACCCTTTTCTTTTATATGTTAAAATATCTCATTTGATTCCTTGTCTATATGGCACCCAAGTTAGCTTCCCCTTTATCTTTTCTCCCCCAATTTTAGTTCTATACTTCTACCCATCTCTTTCTTTCAACAATAGTGGTCCTAATCTCTTGTTGAGCGACGTCACAAATGATGAAATGATGGAATTTATATATGGACCAGTGACCTCTCTTGGGGTGGTAATGATGCTCAGTTGGCATGTACTGAGTCTTTTTTACTCATAGAGGTGGTTGACATCGTGCAACCTATATTCTAGATGTTACATTGTTACTATAAGTTATGTTTCATAGATATTTTTTTAAGAAATTAAAAGTAAGCCATTATGTTCAATTAATGTGCGTTCCTGTGTCAAATACCCAGTTACAGTTTCTTTTGTATTATGAAAGTATGGCAAGTCGTTAGAACCTTAGAGTTGACCCATTTTCCAGGTGCATGGTTAATATTAACAAGGTGTTTTGGAAGTGTGAATAACCTTTTATCTTTCAATGTTGTGACATTATATTTTTAGCTGTTTAATGCTAATTTCAGCCTCATTTCATCATTACAGACTATGGCGAAATCGTTTGAGGTGACCGAGTTACCAGGTGCATGATTAGTATTTGCATCACCCATTTATTCAATCAGAATACTTTTTAGTTTCTTTTGGCTTGACGAGGACTGTGCAGTGATGTAACAGCTACTCATTGTCTTTGCAGTTAGATCAGCTAAGTTTATACCACGCAAGCAGTGGGTTGTTGCTGGTGCAGATGACATGTTCATCCGTGTATACAATTACAATACAATGGATAAGGTTAAAGTTTTTGAGGCACACACAGATTATATTAGGTGTGTGGCTGTTCATCCTACCCTTCCATATGTCCTGTCATCAGCTGATGACATGCTTATAAAGCTTTGGGACTGGGAGAAGGGCTGGATGTGTACTCAAATTTTTGAGGGTCATTCCCATTATGTAATGCAAGTGACATTTAATCCAAAAGACACCAATACTTTTGCTAGTGCATCCCTTGATCGTACCATAAAGGTATGGACATGACTTTTGGTAAATTTTTAACTAAAATATCTTTAGTGAACTGACTTTTATGTGTCGGTAATGTCTCATCCTGTAGATTTGGAATCTTGGCTCTCCTGATCCAAACTTCACGTTAGATGCCCATCTGAAAGGGGTCAACTGTGTAGATTATTTCACTGGCGGTGATAAACCTTATCTCATCACTGGTTCTGATGATCACACTGCTAAGGTCTGCCTCTTATTTTCTTTTTCTTTCTTTTTTTCCCCTTCCCCTTGTGCCATATTAAGTTTGGGTGTATAATCTGGAAATATGTGGTGGAATTTTATGTGACAGGTGTGGGATTACCAAACTAAAAGTTGTGTCCAGACGCTAGAAGGCCATACACACAATGTTTCTGCTGTCTGTTTTCATCCTGAACTTCCCATTATAATAACAGGTTCAGAGGATGGTACTGTCCGTATATGGCATTCAACCACATATAGGTAAGTATGGTTAACAATTCTTTAATTTAAATTGAGACAGGAATTTATCTGCATTGTGATAAATATTTAGAAGTGTTATCTAGACTTAATTTACTCTTGTCATTGGAAGTTATATACTCAATATCGGTACAATCATGCACAGTATACGTCTTTATAACTAAGGAGCTTTAGTGTCTAAATATTTTTCACCATGTTAATGAACCAAGATAAAAGACTCTGAATATATAAAGAGTATGCCCATGGACGGAATTAAATTCCAGAGTTCATGGGGGTAATAACGCTAATTTTAGTAAAATCTCATTACGCTATTTGAACTTGACGAAAATATATATGCATCTCATTGACGAAAAAGGTTAGTCTATCTTTTGTTTTAAGTGTTCAAGTCTATAATTTTATTGAAAAATTCAAAGAAGAAAAGTGTGGAGAGGATTAATCAAACATCTAATTTCTTGCGGAAAGCAATAACGTAGACTCAAGTCCAATAACTGATATTAAAAATGGGATATATACTGTTCACTACTTCACTCTACTACGGCAAAATTACTCTTCACATAATATTCAGGGGTGATTTGTCTACTTATAGTTTAAGCTAGCAACCGTTATGTCAGTAATTCTTGGATGTTGAATATTACATCCTGATCCTCACCAATGTCTAAAATTTTAGTTACATGCTTAATCTTGATCTTGCCGAACAAGATTTGTAGAGGTTTCAAATTATTTGCAGTCTACGGCTTTATGAATTTTGAATAAAGAAATGTCGATTGTGAGAACATGAGAAACCCTTAAAACTTGTCTTATATAGATATTGTTTGCACTGGCTTTATATTATACATGATCCATTCATTTTGTTTCACTTTCTTGATTTTTATAGATATTTAGTTTCCCAAAAGTTCTCACCACTTTTTATTTTCTTACAGGCTTGAGAACACATTAAATTACGGTCTTGAAAGGGTTTGGGCCATTGGGTACATGAAAGGTTCAAGAAGGTTTGTAGGTTTTCCACTCATTCATCAATGCACATATCTATGTTGTTGGTTTAGAGTTTTAAGGGTGTTTGATATTGAATTGGTTTCATGAGTTCACTTTAGTGGCTCAATCATGGTTCAATTGTTCAAAGTATTGGACGAAATCGGTGTATATCAGTATTGATTGATACTTAATGATTACGACCGATACATAAAGGTATTGGACGATATTGATATATGCAAGAAATAAAATGTATTTACAATTTTTTATTTAAAAAATGTTAGTAATTCCAACATCTATGTATCATATGATTTACTTAATCATATGATTAAATCACAACTTTGTATTTATTTTTAATATATATTTTAATCTTTTAAGCAATATATAGCTTTATTTGCACATCACCCAATAACGATACTCAACGCGGTATCAAGAATTTACTGTTCAATACGTCTTCCCATACCGCTTTGGACCTGGGTTCAGTATTTGTTACCAAGGTTATATGTCAAACAAAAAATGTAAAAAGGACTATAGTAATGGGCTAATTTGATTGTTAAACTTTGGTTTTAAATTTAAATTCCTTGAAAATAAGATGTGCCAATTTTTTATTTATTAGTTTGAAGTTTAGTTCAGTTGACATCTATATTTTTCTTGAACGCAATGTTTAAAATTCAAAAGAATTATCATGGTTTTGCTGCAGATCACTTTTCATTGTCTAGTATTCATTTTTTTGTTAACACACAATTCTTTGTATGGTTTATCTACAGGGTTGTAATTGGGTATGATGAAGGAACCATTATGGTGAAAATTGGTCGAGAGGAACCTGTCGCTAGTATGGACAACAGTGGAAAAATTATATGGGCTAAACATAATGAAATCCAGACTGTTAACATTAAAAGTGTTGGAGCCGATTATGAGGTTTCCCTTGCTCACTATCTTTTCTTTGCTCAATGGATTTAATTTCATATAATACAACTTATCTGATACGGGAAATGGTTAAAAAATTCATGTCACTTTATTTGTTAGGTTTCTGATGGAGAAAGATTACCTTTGGCAGTTAAAGAGTTGGGCACCTGTGATCTTTACCCACAAGTGAGTTGGCCATCCTTGAATAAATAATCCATAATGAGTTTTTTGAGAAATTTTCTTTAAGTTGGTTATTTTAAATAGAATAACATTCATTAGTTGTGTGCACAAAGAGCAAACTGTGTGTGCATCATATTTGATGCATGTGAACTTGCTAGATTCTTTTTATCTTTAAATTTCTTTTAATACCACATGGCTTAATCATTAGTGTGCCACTATGTTCCTGTACAACCAGGGGCGGACCTATGCTTGGGCGGGCAAATATATAATTTAATAATTTAAAGGGGCATATTAATGGAAGAGTTATACTTAGAGGAGGCAAAAATATATATTTTTCTCTTAATTTTAAAATTTAAATGAATCTATTTTGTAGTTTTTATTTGAGCTACAAATTTAAGAAGTAGGTAGGAGATAATCAGACACATATTTTATATTAAAATATTTTAAGTTGACTTCAAAAAGTTAAAATTGAAGAGAATACATTTTATTGTTCCAATGAGATGAAGTAGTTTTAGATGAAATATACTACGCCCTCAATCCCCATAAAGCATGACTAAATGTATAATTTTTTTTGTTTCAAAAAAAGAATGAGATAAAATATATAAAGTGAATGATACATATGTTATTTAGTGGGATCTATTAATATAAAAAAATAAAAGTATTCGTCACTTTATGTAATCTTGTGAGGCCACTAAAGATAAATTTAGAATTTTTTATTATCTTTCATCTACTTTTATTTTTCTTTATATGTGCGCAATTGTATTTTGTTCATCTTTTTGGAGACGGAGAGAGTAGTTTATAACTTTGATATATTTAGTTCAGACATTTTTGGAACTTTTTTCACTTCAATCATTGTTTTAAGATTATTTGTGCTATTCAGTAGTTATTTTTGTGATTGACCCTTTTTTAAAAAAAAACTTTTTTATTAATTTGTTTAAAAGAATTAAGAAAAGAAGAGATTGTGGCAGTGCAAAGGTTCCTTTAAATTGATTAGTTTTCCGGCAATTAACTTGGCTAGTTGGCTCCCCCATGATAAATTGCGTGGATTAAAAGTTCTTGTTGAAGATTCATTGCCATAGAGTGATTTGAAATTAATGCCATGCAAGTTGCATTTTTAAGTTAATTAAACTATTTATGCATGTTTGTTATGATTAGATTTTAAACCCATTGAGTTCTTACTTTTATAATGTACATATTACCTCCATTTATTTAATTAGCTATTGGTTTTTAATTCATATTAAAATTTTGTGACTAAATAATTTACATTGCTACATAAATTGATATGTTACCAACTACCAAGTACATGCTGCTGCAAATCAATTGCAATGTTTGTTTGTACGTCAAAATAAACCACTATTTTTTTTTTAAAAAAGATAAAGACAAAAATTGAAGAACCATATTTGTACATAAACCAAGCGAAACTCAAAATGGTAATGAGGCCGGTGGCGAATCTATTAAGAGGGAAGAGTAAGCAGTGCCTATGTTGGGATTTTTAATTTTTTTTATAGGTATAGGAACAAAGGCAAAAATAAAACTTGATAAACTTAAACTTATAGAGGGGGAAAAAAACTTAAACTACTATTACATTAAAAAAACTAAACACACGGGTATATAATGTATTCAAACTCTTGCTCTCTCACTCGCTAAGTTTTAGCCATTCACGTTAGTTTTCAGTTTAAAAAATCCGCCTCCTAGATCCGTCCCTGTGTACAACTGATTCTAATCATATTTGTTCTTTAGGGATTGAGCACTTGTTTTTGTACGCTTCATGCAGTAGGTAGCAGAACATTTGAGATGTTATGTTAGATTTTACTTTATTTCTTCTCTGCATGCAAGGAAAACTTTCCAAGAAACTGAGACTGTATGCCTACAATCTATTTTCTCACCCATGCTCATGCCAATATTGGTATGATACACATTAAATGTACAGGTAACATTAGCTGGTGAAAATGTTGAATAATTAGACTTCCATATATTAATAAACAAAGAGTAACGTATGTGCAACTGCATACTATTACAGTCTTTTCATGCTGATAAATTTTACAGGAATTTTGTTTTCTTCTATCTGCTCAGCTCACTTACTTATATTATGTGACTAAATTCAGAAACGAAGGCACATAGCTTGAATTTCTCTGTAGAGGAAAAAGGAAAATTTATCCTGGAATTTTTTTAAGAGCCTATATTAAAGTATTTTTAGATTAACATTTCTGTTCTTCTTGAGTTGGTATGTTTCAGTTCATCTATGGTGATATATTAACAACATGACAAATACTACATAAATATACACTTAGTAGCCTTTTAATTATGATCCATTTTTATGCATGACTTATATAATATATTATTTTCCAGAGCTTGAAGCATAACCCGAACGGGAGGTTTGTTGTTGTTTGTGGAGATGGTGAATATATCATATATACGGCATTGGCATGGAGAAATAGATCATTTGGTTCAGCACTGGAGATTGTTTGGTCATCTGATGGAGAATATGCTGTTAGGGAGAGCACATCCAAAATTAAGATCTTCAGTAAAAATTTCCAGGTTTGTAATCTACGTTCAATTATATAACTTTTTATTTATTAGTAGTTTATTGCTTATTTTGACTTGGAATAACACCCCCCTCCGTGCACTTGTTTTCCCTCTTTAAATCTGTTTATCACTTGTCACTACTACCCACCCCAACCCCAAAAAAAAGATGATTAATATCAAAGAAACAAATCGATGTAACAATCTTGTTCTATTGTGACGATGATAAAATTATTTACTGCATTCTGTAAAAGCTTGATGTTCATCTCCCCCACGAGTCTTGAACAATTTTTTCTTTCTCAGATCATATGCCTTGCTTCTACTTCTCAACCATTCATGAAAAACATTAATATAATAACCAATGCTTTTGTACAAAGGATCTGAATTATTTATATAAAAGAGTTCTTCATATGAAACATAGTTGATGTAATAATCTTGAGCTTTTTTCAGGAAAAGAAGAGTATCCGACCAACATTTTCTGCTGAGCGTATATATGGGGGAACCTTATTGGCAATGTGCTCAAATGATTTTATTTGTTTTTATGATTGGGCTGAGTGCAGACTAATTCGACGTATTGATGTCACCGTCAAAGTAAGCAATAGATCTTTTAATTGTCCATGTGTTAATATATACTGTCCACCTTTTGAATGCAGGAAAAACTCATTCTTTCCCTTAATTTTTGTTGTTCTATTTCAACTCTTTTTCCAGAATCTTTACTGGGCTGATAGTGGTGACCTTGTGGCTATTGCCAGTGATACATCATTCTACATGCTAAAGTACAATGTGAGGATCGTCGTTTATCTAAGTTTTTGCTTGCAGCATCTTGAATCGGACTTGGCATTTTTTTCTCTTTTTTATTTTTTCATAAAACGTGAGTCTATTGTGGATCTTAATGTTGCAGCGTGATGTAGTTTCTGTACATCTAGATAGTGGAAGATCAGCAGATGAACAAGGCGTAGAAGATGCCTTTGAGCTTCTATATGAGATAAATGAACGAGTTAGAACCGGAATATGGGTTGGGGATTGTTTCATCTACAACAACTCCTCGTGGAGGCTTAATTACTGTGTTGGTGGCGAGGTAGCATATAATTTAAGATTCCTTCGCTGCCATTTCTTGTTATTCTTTCTACTAATTGAATGTTGAGGATCCTTACATTTTACATTACGTTTCCAGGTAACGACAATGTTTCATTTGGATCGGCCTATGTACCTGCTGGGATATCTTGCTAATCAAAGTAGGGTGTATCTCATCGACAAAGAGTTCAAGTGAGTTGGAATTTGGCGGTTATTCTGCATTAACTGATATATTTATTGGTATTAATATTTTATTTTCATTACTTCGTTTGCAGTGTTATCGGTTACACCTTACTTCTCAGCTTGATTGAGTATAAGACACTAGTGATGCGTGGTGACCCGGAACGAGCAAATGAGGTTCTCCCTTCTATTCCAAAGGAGCAGCTCAATAGGTATATTTCACCTTTAATTATTCTTTAAATGGGAAGTGAAGTGTATCTTTAGTTGTAAAAGTCTTGATGCATCTGATAAGATAGTTTCCACATATATCCACAACATTTCCACGTATTTATAGAATTGAAGTATCATTGATATATAATAAAGGTTTTTTTATCAAAAATATCCGAGGTGATGTAAGAATGTTTATAACAATATACAGAGTTGGCACCAAGTTGGACAGAACAGTTGTCCTTTTTAAAACCCTATAGAGCCCTGTTCATTTCAAAACTAGAAATCAATTATATAATTGAACTTTATTATTAATTAATATCCTAACTAATTTAATTCATTAAAACATAAAATTTTATCAAATCACATGATTAATTGTATTAATAATATATGTGAATTTGAAACATAATAATTGTAACATTAGTTGAAAATTAATAGTGGATTCATTCTTAACTAATTGTCATAATTAAGTTAAAACTTGAGTTTCATAATTCTATTCGAATTGGAATTTCAAACAAATTTTGTCAATATAAACGCTAATATAGAATTCCATTACAAACGTAAATAAATTTAAAACAATTATTTTATCATAATCACAACTAAATAAATATACAACATTCAAATATTGAGCTTAAAAATTGATTGAAAGAACCTGCACTATATAATTCAATCATTAGTTATTTGTGTAAATATTTAACAATTTAATAACTACAACTAAGTTCTCAAAATCACATTTTTTTTTTAATTATTAATATAATACATTATTATTTTTGCCACCCGTGCTTCGCACTTGTTTGTTCAGCTTGTATATTTCTAAAACGATGATTTTCGTAAAAAAATATTTTCCCAAATATATTCACAACAATTCCTAGAAATATAGTAGCAATGGCATGAATTAGCTCAATCTATACCTAATACTTAATATATAAATAATGTCATGTTAAGAATTTCGAATTTCATACGATTTTATAGTTGAGAGTAAAATGTATCTCTAATTTCGAACAAATGTCAAGTCTTGCTGATATGCATAGCTGAGGTTAATATTTATTTGATAAAAACATGGATGGAATAAATGAAACTAAGAAGTATTGATGGATTTATAAGATGACTTGATGGGTATTTTACAAGATATCGAAATAGGAATGACATTGGGCCTTGATTATGGCCTAATGTAGTAGGTTATTTGGTTTTAACATTGACTAAAGCTTTGATGTTAACGATGACTACAAGAATGGCCAAGTTGAAGAAGCACTGTGAACACCATTTTCTTGCAGCAAGTAGGAACTTGCATTGTCAATTTCCACCTGTTGCTGTAAATCTCTTCCGTGATGGGAATCAGTAACCACTCAGCAGATGATAAACCAGAAAAATCCATTTGTTTCCAATTGTACATGGCTTTTATGTGTGCCAGATGTGTGTTCCCTTATTAGATCCTGCAATTTGATCAGTCTATTACCTAACTCCTTCAGCCCCTATCCAATGAGTGAAGTTCTATTAGTTCTTTCCCTTACCTCTCTCACTCAGATCCTGGTATTTCTCATCATACAAGTGCAAAGTTTGCAGCCTATTTTATGTCTTATATATCATAGACTTTTATTTATTTTCTTCATGAACTGTTATTTCATTTGTAGTGTTGCTCGTTTCTTGGAATCTCGAGGAATGATAGAGGATGCACTGGAAGTTGCTACAGACCCTGACTACAGATTTGAGCTAGCCATACAGCTGGGTAAACTAGAGGTTGCAAAGGTAATTTCTGTTGAGTTTTGAAGTAGTTTAAAAGAGCATTTATATCATTTGCCAGCTTTACAGAGTTATTGTTTTTTATATGTAATTCCTTCTTAAAATTGCATGTGTCATGAAATGGTTTGCATACTTCTGATTACAAGTTTGTATTCTTCTACATACAGGAAATTGCCACTGTAGCCCAGAGTGAATCTAAATGGAAACAATTGGGCGAATTAGCTATGTCCACTGGAATGGTATTTTTTAAAAATCTTGACGTGGCTTTATTGTTTGAGTCAAGAATTTAATTTATCACTGAGGCACTTCTTTTGTTGTCCTTAGATATAATCCAGTTGACTGAATCCTTTTACATTAACTGGGTCATTGAGGAAACATTTATTTCACCTCAGAAATGCTTGCTTCTGCAATTGGATGCTATGTGACAATCGTGAATATGGACCATTTCTTTGTTAATATCTGGAAAAGAATAGCATGTAAAATTCTGTTTTCGTTTAATGTAAAAAAACTATTATATTAACAACGGATTATTCAGTTTATTGACCCTTATTTTATCATAATGCAGTTGGAGATGGCTGAGGAATGTTTAAAGCATGCAAATGACTTGAGTGGCCTGTTGCTACTGTACTCTTCTTTAGGAGATGCTGATGAAATATCAAAACTTGCATTGCTTACCAAAGAGAATGGGAAAAACAATGTTGCGTTCCTTTGTCTATTTATGTTGGGTAAAGTGGAAGATTGTCTTCAGCTGTTGATTGACAGGTTAGTCATCACTTAAACTGATCACTTGTTCATATTTTGTTCTTGTCAGGATGCTAATCTCAACTGCATTCTCCTTGTAGCAATCGGATACCTGAGGCTGCTTTAATGGCAAGATCTTATCTACCAAGCAAGGTTTCAGAAATAGTTGCACTTTGGAGAAAAGATCTCATCAAGGTTACTCCATTCCATAATATTAGTCTTTTTAGTTTCATGTAGGGGTGTGCATAATTTCCGTTTTTCGGTTTTTTAGACCGGACCGAACCGGCCAGTTCGGTAAAAAAACCTGGTCCGGTTTCGGTACAAAACCCCCGGTATATACCGGTTTTTCAGTACCAGTTTCGGTACAGAGTTTTTATGGTTCGGTATTACCGAACCGTATCGGTATATATCGGTTTTCCAAATTTTTTTATTAATAATAATAATAATAATAATAAAATAATGATTATAATAATAAAAATAATAATTATTATTATTATATTAATTTTTGGTATTTATTTTACTGGTATACCGGTTCGCGGTATCGGTATCGAAATTTGGCTAATTTCGGTACCGATCCGGTTCGGGCCGGTATTTACCGGTTGCACACCCCTAGCTTTATGCACATAGATTAAGAAAGTCATTTAATACTATCACTTTGATAATTAAAATTTGTGTAAAATTTCATCACTTCCCCTTTATGGGAAGTTGGGAACTACTAATAGAGGAGAGAGTTTTTTGGAAAAATGAGAGAATGTAGGGGGTAGTATTGGAAAGTAAATTTATTCTCAAAACGGCAAATAGATTGGAACAAATTTTTTTTCTTTCTAAAAAGTATATTATTAGGAAATGGAGGGAGTGCTTTTTATTAGCCTGTTTTTGTCCATATTTGGATCTTTCTGATAAGCTTGTGCCAGTTGAATCGTGGGGAAGTAAGAGAGTTGCCTAAGTTGTATAGTCTAGTGATTACCTGGGTTCTTTTCTTTAAATTTGTTCTGAGCTTTAGGGGAACTGGTTCATGTGGTTTAAATTTCTCTCTCTCTCTAGACGCGCACACACACACACAGACAAACATACACATATAACTGACTGGCTGACTTTCTTAATGGCTTTGAAAAGAAATAAAATTTTAAAGTCTTAAAAATGTGAAACAAACTCAACTTATTTATGTCAAACAAATCACTCCCTTGAGTTCAATTCATCCAAACTCAACTTATTTATGTCCGGCTGTTTTCCACTACTACGTAGTGTATTTGAATTTTGTATTCATCTCTCATCAATCATATGGTTATGCAACTTTTATGTAACTGGTAAATCAATACACCCTTTGTCCGACTACTAGTCTCTTTTGAGTATGGGTGGCGCAAATTTTAATAAGTCTTGACAAAAATATATTTATAGAATATGTTTTATATACATTATTAATATATTTGAAAACATCATATAAAAAATTTATGATATAATAACACATTCGAATATGTATAATATAAATGTCTTTTCCGGTGTGCATTAACATGTGTGCTAATCATTCTCAAAAAAAAGGATACAGGTAAAGTTGGGTGAAGGTAGTATTTGATATAAAGGATTTTCAAATATGAATCCATTAAGAATTTCCAATAGTTGTTGAGAATCAGGCTGTTTATTTCAGTCTTATCAGATTCCCTCTCCCCGTCCCCCTTTTTTTCAATAATTTGATTTAGGTGAGTTACAATTCTCATGCAACTTGTAAGCTTCTTGGTCTATTAGGACTTGGGAATTAATTATAAAAGTTGGTTGCAATCATGGGCTTCAAATTTATCTTACACATTAAATATGGGGAAAGCTTTATGAATTTTGACCTAGGTCAACAATTAAAATTACTTCAGGTTAACCAGAAAGCTGCAGAATCTTTGGCTGATCCTGAAGAGTATCCAAATCTGTTTGAGGACTGGCAAGTTGCACTAGGTGTTGAATCAAAAGTGGCAGAGACAAGGTTTATTGTCTCTCTATTGCTTTTCCTTTCTTGTTTATTGTATCACCACTGTTGGCATACCCTATATTTCAATGTATATGCATGATAGCTCAATTAGTTCATCAGATTTATAATTGCTATCTCTTTTGCACTTATTTCTCCTATAATGTGTGTATAAATAAACCAGGAGCAATGAGCATACCTTAATATTTGTTATGTCGGCTATTAAATGATGTTACATCATGTACTTTCATCTAATTGCTTTGTAGGGATAATTATCCTCCAGCTGCCGAGTATATAAACTACGCCAACAGATCAAATGTCAATCTTGTGGAGGCTTTTAGAAACATGCGAATGGAAGAAGATGAATCACTTGAAAATGGAGGCCTGGATCATGAGGTATACTCTGCATACATACATATACCTGATTTTCTTACCCCGAGAATCTAAAAGATAACAAAGTGCTCAAGGCCAGCTCATACTTGCTTTAGTTTGATGCTCATTTGGTATTTTTGCTTGTGGCCCAAACAATTGATGTCGTTAAGCTCATATTGTCCGTGATTAGGACCCAACTGTGTAAGCTATTGATCAATCCTTGGATTATGTTGAATAAAACTACTTGTGCTTGGTTAGATTTGGACTAAGCTTAAAATCCTACTGTTGGATAAACGAGCCAAATTTGAGCTAGTTAATTCTTCTAGCTTAGGTTTTTTATGTTACTCCATTCCTCACTTTGGGTTTTCCTATTTAGATTCAAAATGAACTACAATACGAGGAACGGATAGGGATCATTCACTAGTGGTTCTGTGGCCCTTATTAAAAGTTTCTCAGGCTCGAACTTATAAAGTTCTTCCGTCAAGCCCTGATCAATTCTCCTCTTACCCGTTTTTAAGATTTGCTTAGTGTCAATGTTAGTTATCCAGAAGAAAATTGTAAAGTTTCTCTCATCATATTCTTAAAGTGACTCAGCCTCTTTTCCTGCAAACTGGTTTTAAGATTTGCATAGTGTTGATGGTAATTATTCAAGAAGAAAATTTATACTTTATCTTATTATATACTTTGAACCTATCCAACTACATTTCTTGGGCCTTATGTTGGTCTGATCTCTGCTCTTTCCTTAATTATGTTTGCTCAGGTTGCAGAGCAGAATGGAGATGAGATGCAAGATGATGGGCAAGAGGAGGGCCAGGAGGAGGCTGTTGTGGTGGATGCGGACTCTACGGATGGTGCAGTACTCGTCAATGGTAACGAAGCTGACGAAGAGTGGGGTACGAATAATGCAGGAAATCCGTCAGACTAAAAGCAATTGTTGGGCCAGTAAAAATCCTAATTTTGTTGCTGGTGATTAATTGAATTTCTTTTAGTTGCCATCTTTGATCACATTTCCCCGGTCCAATATTTCTGGTATCTTAAGTAGTGTATTTGCTTATAGTGTGGCTCACCTATGGAAACATTACAGTTGTTACATATATTAGCTATATATTAACGCTACTAATTACAAACAATAAAGTCCACTGACAATAGCCTACCTTGAAGTTTGTACATAATTAACCTTTGAGTCGCAAGAAATTTTGAAAGAAATAGTGATATGTATTCCTTTTTTTGTAGTTATCCGTTCCCACCCCCACCCCACCCCACCCCCCCCCACCCCACCCCCAATATTTCTAGTTTATAGAGTAACTTTTTGTAGTTGTTTGTGCTGATGTCTTACCTTTTGTTTTCTCCCTCTTCATAATGAATTTACAGTGCTTACACCACGCCACTAGGTTCAGTCAAGACAGTTGATTCCTGCTTTATTCCATTCCTTCGTGAGGTGAGAATTTTGTTTCTTATAAATAATCTGATACGCATCTGCTCCTTGTAATTTTCACCAAATGTGAGAAAGTATTTTCATGATTGTGTCATTTTCTTTCTGCACTTCCTAAAGGCTCTATTAAATTTACATCTTTTAAGGCATTGGACTTTGTGCAAGTATCTGGTGGCTGGTGCCTAAGGTTGGACATTGACCCCTTAACCTTTGGGATAGTAAATAATCTTTGTAATTGTTTAAACAATAACATTAGGGTTAAAAGTAAATAATTTTTTTTAAAAAGTTGATGGAAAAGTATTAAATAGAATGCATGTTAAATGTGCTATTGATTCCCCTAAAGTAATTTAGGGCCGTGCTCTTGTTTCTACCTGTCTGCACTATTTATTACGTTAATCTTTTGCTCTAAAGATCTGAGAAACAGGGAAACCCTACTTTTTTTAGATCCATCTAGTCTTTCTGAATTTTAAATTTGGCAGTGTTAAACCTCATGTTGGGACCTCCTGATGAGCGATATTCTTATGAAAAATGTGTTTATTTCCTGTAATTGTTTGGTCAGAAAATATGAGAGTAAACAGGTTGGGCAGGGTTTTAGTGAAATTTGAATAAACAATGTTGTCTTCTTAGAGAAAAATGTTAATCTTATGGCGAGAGTATATTATTGTTGTTGTTGTTGTTGTTTGTTGTTTGTTGTTTATTCTTGTTATTATTTGGTAAGTAAAATTATGTATTCAAAGAGGCACCAAGAGGGTTGGTTCCTATGTACAAATAACTAAAAAATGGATGGAACACACTAAATTATGTTCTTTCGTAATTATATATTTTCCTTGCAAGTGGGGGTGTTTAGTAGGGATCTTATAAGCTCTGTTTTCTATTGGGAATGATTATTTTGGATTTCACAAAATAGCAATTTTTATCTCGGAAATCATCATAATTGTATTGCATCACATGTCAGTCAAGGTTCATGGTTCCAATTCCTATTTTGGTACCAAAATTACATATTAAAATAAAAGCGCATCAGTACAATAATTTAGGCTGTGACATAATTGTTACCCTATAAATTCTGTACTGTACATGCAATACATGCGCTGTGCAGTTTGTCACTATTTACACTCCCAAAAAAAAAAAACCCCCAAACCCCAACAAACAAAAAAAAAAAAGAAAAAGAAGGTCCACTATTTTATTTTGAATTTAAAGGCATCTTTTATATCTATCTTCACTTCCAGGAGTATATTAATAAAAAGTTGTCGTCCATACAACTTGGCCAGTATCATATTCTTCATTTCCTTTTTATCTTTTGTCTTCCAGGTCTTTTGGAGGTTGCCTGAAAGTTATGATTGGGATCGGCTGTCTAATTGCCAGTGGTGTGATTTGTAGGACATTGAAGTGTCAGCGGGGCACATACACTATATAGAGAGTACTTGCAACATGAGCTACTAGTCCAGTATAGTTACTACTAATTGTTCAACTATCATATTATTTATGCCCAAAATTTTCTCCATGTAGAATATAGTTGATTTGGATAACTTTTGTTTCCCCGTCTCAAGTGTTGTACATCCAAAGAATAGTCTTGATTCCTGGCTTCTGGACATAGTTGCTTTTGCAAGTCCTAGTGATTCTTTTATTATTATTATTATTATTATTATTGGGAAGTACAATATATTTCATAATCTAACTATGTCATCACTATTTTAATATTAAGAACCAATCAAGATGAAGGATTAAACTCGCAACCCAAACAATTTGGAAAATAAAATATAATTTATAATCAAATATATCATTACTATTACAATATATTAAGAACCATTAGAACAGAAAGAATTAAACTCACAATCCAAACAATTTGAAAAGTACAACATAATTCAAGTATATCATCATTATCACAATCAATTAAGTCTCACTAGAAGAATTAAATTCACAAGCCAAATAAACGGAAAATGTGATTTAAACATGGTTCATTAGGTGAAATAATAGGATAATGTTTAAATTGGATATTTCTTTGACTGGTTTTAACATTTTGTAAAATAAACGTATATTATTATAATATAGGACATTTCTACTAGACAATAATTTTTTTATTTAGAAATAAACACCTTGTAAATAAAACGAAAAAACCTTTATTACTGGGTTATTGGTCTGTTCCCAATTTCAGGCTATGGACATTTTGCAGTACACCAAAATAAATACTAATTAATCGGACTTTTGTCCGAAAGTAGTTCATCCATCCACGATTCCATATGAAAGAAGGTCAAATTCGTCATCGCACGCATTCGGAGGAGGAAAAAAAACGCTATTTTCAATTGAGTTTTTAATATTAAAAAAAATATTAAAAATACAAGTTGAAAAAAAAATCACCAACGAAAAGAAATACGTGTGCTCTTCCTCCCTCTTTATTTGCTTTCGGCGTAATAGGGTTTATCTGGATCGATAAAGAAGCAGTGTACCGAACTAAATTCAATACGAGCACAAAGAATAGAACAACCAGCTAGGTATAGCTCACTCTTTTTCTCTCTTTACTCTTCTTCACATATACATATACTCTCTTCATATGCATAATATGTGTTTTCTTTGTTTATTTCGCTGATCTTTCCACCAGGATCATCTTTTAATTACTTATTTTAAGCATACGATTTTGAAAATATTTAGATTTCGTTAAAGAGTTGATATAGTTTCCTTGCTCATGCTGGATTAGTGGAGTAATATATATAGATTATAAATCTTCATAATTTTTTTTTAAATACATCTAGGGTTTTATATATCAATTAGCTATACCGAGTTTTCAATGAACTTGTTGACATATGGTTAACAATTGGACATTGACATCATGTACTTCAAATTTCTTTTATTCTAATATTATTATTAATTATCTATTTGGATAATTAATAATGTATGCAGTAGATGAAAAGTTAACCTCCAAGTGGGATGAAGGTGGTTGTAATTATTTGAGTGAAAACTGATGTGATTCAAGTAAATTTTCCCAAGTAGAATTTTTTTATTTTTATTTTTTTTTATCATAGGTGTTAACGCCAGGATCTTTCTCCACGTCCCAATCACGTAAGACGTCCTGATCCTAGAAGATAAAAACACAATCACACAAAAGCTTGACGGCGGTTCCATCGGGGGATAGCTCAGGCGTGAGAATTAGAATGTGTTCACAAAGTTAACAATGGAGGAATGTATGGTCTAGTGTATTGAGAGAGATAATAATTCTCAGTTGTGTGTGTATAGGAGAATATGAATAATCAATATATGTGAGAACGTACCTCTATACGAGGGCTTCCTTGCTATGTTATACTATCCCTGCTTGGATTATTGCGCCACCCACTATCACCTGACATCTCCTCTGACCTGATGGGCTCTGCCGATTGTATAAGGTTTATCCATTGCTTTTGGCAACTGTTTTTCATCTGGCCGTACCGACTATGATCCCATCCACATTAATGCATGGCAGAACCTCGTCAATCGTCATGCTTTTTTCATCATCACAAGTCAAAGTAATGAGATATTAAAATATCCAATGGGTCAATCCATTTGGATCGAACCTTTACTTTAAAGATTAAAACGGATACAATACGGTGGATCGGGCCCAATGGTTTTAACGGAAAAAATAAAGGCCCAATGGATTCTTCATGTGAGTAGCCCAATGTACCCTACCAAAAAATAGAAATATCACGCCCCAACATTGCCCCCTAGTTTTTTTGTTAAATGTAATGTTTAATAGAAAACTATGAATGGCCTAAGATAATTTAATAAAGGTCCATAGTGAGATATAATTGAAGTGTATCCAATCGTTATTCACGAAATAAAAGGAGAAGCGGATGGAGGCCCAAATCAGAAAAACCCTATTTAATAGATACATGGACTCGGAACCGGACCCTTCCCATTCAAATTCCAAATCATCAATAAGATTTAATGAGCCTACCTTGAACCGTGGTATAGCAAATCGATAAAAGGTAACTTTATCAACTTTGACAGTTTTACCTGCTCATTTGAATTTCGAGCGCCTTCTGAACTCTCTGAACTTTCTCCTTTCTTTCGCAAATAATTAACAATGGCTTCCCAGGATTCTGTACAAGGTTCTCCCATATTGGTAACCCCACTCACCATTGCTCCACCAAACCCTACCATTTCAAGCCATGAAGGAGCATCGACCTTTGAACCCAAAAGTGTCGAAATCGATAAGAACCTCCCCCATAAATCCCAAAACCCCTCCGAATCTACTACAGAATATCGAAGCGATTCTCGCACGCCAACACTCCTCGATCGTCACAGAGGTTTGGAATCAAGAGAATTTCGGTCCGATACCACATCCCGGATACCCACGCAACTAGGTTTCTAGATCCGGTGAAAAAGATGTACCAACGGCCAGAGGGTTGGGACGGTTGCCTCGTGACCCCACTGGAGAAGGGGTTCGTTTCCTCTGCGATATCTTCATAGTAACTTCTCTTTGGGGTTTCGGGGTGGGGTTCGCTCAACTAATACCGAACTCAGACATTCACATCTTGGCCTTCGTGGCCCTCCGCCGTGAATTGGGCGTGGAGCCCTCCTCGACTCCTTCTTTACGATATACAAAATAGTACAATCTAGGGAGAAGGGTTCAAGGCCACAAGCAAGCATTCTCCAAGTCGAGAGAAGTTCGAGAGGCGTCATTGGTAAACACGCCTTGAAAGCAACAGTGGCATGCATGAAAAAAATGGTTCTACGTCAAAGGCCCCAAATCTCTCTTCTACCGAATCTGGGCCAATCGACGAGAAAATCTCTCACGATTTTGGAGACATTTCAAGAAAGAGAAATGGAAATGATGGAACTTTTTGACAATTTCCCCAAGGAGGAGTGGAAATACGGACTCCTCTCAAGCAAGCATGGTTATCGACCATAAATGTAAGTATCGGCCTATTTTATATGATACGAATTTTTTGAAAATGCTTTTATGATGTGGATTCTAACACGAGTTGTATTGGTTATGCAATATCTTTGATCAAACCGAGCTCTTTAGAGATAAAAGAGCTCGAAGATTTTTTGTCAGGAAGCCTTCTAAGCCGTTGAAACTCAGGCAGCAGAAGCTGCTCCCGAAGCCGAACCAATCTCGGAAACACATACAGATTTAATTCCAAACCGACGAACCGAAGTCAAGAGGTTCCTGCTTTAAAAGACTCTCCACCTCGCCGTAAGAGGAGGCGATCGAAACCCCGAACAACACCCTTTCCAACCCTTCCGGTTAATTTTAAATCGAGCCAACCACCACGTCCGTCACCCGACGAGGAGGCCTACTCGATCGTCTCCGATCGAAGAAGCATCCTCCGCACAAAAAAGTCGAGAAGTTAAGATAACGCCTTTGATCGCCAAGAGCTTAGGTGCCCCAATCTTCGATCATACCCCCTTCGCATCACCAGTAGAAATACAGATCGACGAAGAAGGTGATCAGGATGAAGTTGTCCAAACTGCCCAGAAGAGAAACGAACACCGGCCCACCCAAGCTCAGACGGTCACTCCTCTACAAGAACCTACCCAAACAAATCTCCTCTCCCGAGAGAGCCAGACGCCGAACTCGAACTCTACTCCTCCTCCCGAGCAACCAGCTCCTTCCCCGAAAAGGTCAAGACCTTCGCCAAGAAAGCAGCAGTCCTTCAGTCGTAGCTATCATGCCGAGGCCGTGGGATCTCCGACTATACGGCCTAGATTCAATGCTAATTTTCCGCTCAACCTATTCGTGGCCTTCGTAAGTGAACGCCGACGATCATAGGTTCGGTGATCACACTGGACGGAATTTGCTCGATGAAGGGATGAGCTATTTGGCTAAGGTAAATAATCATTCCTTTATTTTCTCGTCTTAATTGTATATCGGATATCTTCGAGTAATCGTTCAACATACGTAGAAGTTAACGCCGTCTTTGGACGTTTCGTCCAAGACACATAAATGGGGAAGCCGAGGAAGATTTCATGCGACAAGAGATCGATATCTTTGAGATCGACTTTCGCTCGAGAAAGGGCCGATCGAGAAGACTCTCTTCAAGTCATCGATGGCCTCCTACGAGACTTGGATAGAGCTAAGATGGATTTGAGGACGTCGACGACGAAGTAAGTGGCCACAAGAGATAGGTTGGCCGCCTCTGAAGCTAGCCAACAAACTTTAACCGATCTCGAGCGGCTTAGTGAAGAAACCCATTCATTGAGGGCAAAAATGAGGAGTTTTCTTTGACCAACCAAGCTCTGGCTATTCAACTGGCGAGGCTCAATCAAAGGCCCAGGATGAAGGGCGGAGACACAAGAACAAACGCCACAAGCTTCGGCTTAAAATAAAGGATCTTGAGGAAGGGTCCTCTTCAATAGAAGAGCTCGTAGAAAGCGATCTGTGTAATATAGAGACTCTTGGACGAGCTTAACGTCGAGATCACGAAAGTTTACTCGGAAGGCTACGAAGACCGCCGAGAGAGAGGCAAAGAAAAACTGTCACGCGCTTTCAATGGACCTAACTCTACTCAACTCAAGACGAAGGTGGTGCTGGGTGTTCTTCCCCCGCCCCTTCTCCAAGAGAGGTCACAGAACTACCGCCCAACCCTCCGCCGTTGGTACATCTTTTTCACCGGATCTAGGAACCCTAGCTGCGTGGGTATCCGGATGTGGTATCGGACCGAATTCTCTTGATTCAAACCTCCGTGACGATCGAGGAGTGTTGGCGTGCGAGAATCGCCAAGATTCCTCTGTAGATTCGGAGGGGTTTTGGGATTTATGGGGGAGGGTTCTTATCGATTTCGACACTTTTGGGTCAAAGGTCGATGCTCCTTCACAAAAGCGGTGGTAGGGTTTGGTGGAACAGCGGTGAGTGGGGTTACCAATATGGGAGAACCTTATATGTAATCCCGGAAGCCATTGTTGATTATTTGCGAAAGAAAGGAAAGTTCAGAGAGTTCGTAAAGCGCCGAAATTCAAATGAAAGCGAGTAAAATCATCAAAGTTGATAAAGTTACCTTTTATATCGTTTTTATACGGTGTTCAAGGCCTACTCATTAAATGCTATTGATGATTTGGAATTTGAATGGGAAGGGTCCGGCCCGAGTCCACGATATCTATTAAATAGGTTTTTCCGATTTGGGCCTCCATCCTCTTCTCCTTTTATTTCGTGAATAACGATTGGATACACTTCAATTATATCTCACTATGGACCTTTATTAAATTATCTTAGGTTATTCATAGTTTTCTATTAAACATTCCGCTTAACAACAAAAAACTAGGGGCAATGTTGGGCGTGATATTTCCTATTTTTGGGCCGGGTACATTGGGCCTACTCACATGAAGAATCCATTGGGCCTTTTATTTTTCCGTTAAAACCATTGGGCCCACCACCGTATTGTATCCGTTTTTTAATCTTTAAAGTTTGGTCGGTCAATGGATTGACCCATCATGGATATTTTAATATCTCACATTTTGACTTGTGATGATGAAAAAGCATGACGGTTGACCGAGGTTCCTCGCCATGCATTAATGTGGATGGGATCATACCACGGTAGAAAACAAAGGCCAAAAGCGGTGGATAAACCTTATACAACCCGGCAGAGCCCATCAGTCGGAGGAGATGTCGGTGATAGTGGGTGGTATGCAATAATCCAAGCAGGATAGTATAACATAGTAAAGGAAGCCTCGTGATAGAGGTACGCTCACATATATTGATTATTCATATTCTCCCATACACACGTAATCGAGAATTATTCTCTCTCAATACACTAGTAACCATACATTCCTCCATTGTTAACTTTGTGAACACATTCTAATTCTCACGCTTTGAAGCTATCCCCTCGACGGAACCGCCACAAGCTTTTCATGATGGTTTATCGTGGCAGGTGATCGTGGACGCCTTACGTGATTGGGACGTGGAGAAAGATCTGGCGTTAATGTATACATAAACTATTAGTGCAAGTTTTTTTGAGACCAGGTATATGTACCAAAGCACTTGATAACCACTATCTTGACCGCACCATTGCCATGCTTAATCAATTGGATATTAGAATCAGAAAAATTAATGAATAAATTATGCATTTATCTTATAACCGCTATTTATCACTGAGAAGCGAGTCAGTGACACCTTACCGTGATTTAGACTTGCCAATGTGGTGATATGGTGTGGTTGGGTGCCATTCTGATCTGTGTAATATACACTGTTCTAAAAATCCCCGCCTAGGCCCTGTCTAGGCGCTAGGCCCCCCTTGACGCCTCTAGGCCCCTCACCTAGGCCCAAGGCTGCAAAAAAATCTCTTCTAGGCGGAGAGATTTTTTTTATTTTAATAACTACCCTAACCAAATCTTGATATATTTATTTTTCTAATAATTTATCATATTCATAATACAAGTTGTAGTATATCAAATCACAACAAGAAGTTAACAATATCAAGTCAAAATGGATAATTTTATTATAGTTGTAATTTTTGAACTTGTTCCAACTTCAAATTATATAAATGATAATACATTTGTAATATTTAGTTTAATTCAATTTTATAAGTCTTAAATTTATGTTTAGTTTCTTAAGTTTTAATATTGAATTAAATTCTTGAAATTTTAAATTTTATTATTTAATAGCAATCTTGTTTATAAATAAAACTAATACGTTAAAAATATGTTTAAACTTTGAACAATTGCATGTTTGTGTTTGAACTTTGACATTAGCAATATGAATGTGTTTGAACTTTAAGAAAATGTCTTTATTATCTTTATTATAGATTGTTTTGCTTTATATTAATATTTTGTTTGGATAAATGTAAGATAAAATATTAAAATTGTTTTAAAATAAAATATCCCGTCCAGGCCCCGTTTAGGCCTCCCTCGGCTGCCCGCCTCCCGCCTAGCGCCTTTTAGAACATTGATAATACATGAAGAAAACCTAGTGAAATTAATACATACTCATGCAGGCCCTGTTTATATTTATAAATGTCTGTGTGTGTTTGTATTTGCAACAGGACACACTGTTGGATAAATTTTATGTGATAGGATAAATTTTCCTTAAATTTGTCTTGTGCATGGTGTCACAGCCATGTATCAAGTCCTATTATTAAATGCTAATTTTAGCTGCAATTTCTGATTCTTTTTCATCTTCTAGGTTCTGTTTTATCTACTTTATTTATTATCTGTAGACAAAATATTTGTGCAGAATTTTGATGTCTTATAGAGATTGAAATTTGTGATGATTTCTTGCAGATTTTTCTAGCTACTTGCAAAAAAGGCGATCAATTCTCCAATCTTTTGTTCACCGATGGGGATGCAGAAAATACCCTTCCACCTTCAAAGAAGAGGGCTGCTGGAAGGCAATTAAGTCGAGATAACCCTGGTCTTGATGATGATGAAGACTCTTCTGAGCAAGAGACTGGAACTTTCAAAAAAGCAAGTGATGAGGTGTTGGCAAGTAGAAGAATACTCAAGGTTCGTCGGCAACAAACATCCTCAACCTCGTCAGGTCCTTCTAATCCTTTTGCAGGGATCCGCTTGGTTCCTCCTACAAGTTTCAGTGCTACTTCTGTTGAAGTTACTACTGCTTCAGAAAGCAGAAAATCAGTTTCAGAAGAGGTAAAGGATAAAGATAGTGTGAATAAGGAAATCGGGAAGGGAAAAGATGAAAATGGTAAGATACCAGAAAGCAAGGTTGATGAAGCAGGGGCTGAATCTACTGCAAATAAGGACGAAATTGAACCTGAGATGGAAAAAGATCAGGTTGATGAAGCAGGGACAGAATCAACAGCGGATAAGGAGATATATGATCCTGTTAGCGAGGCAACAAAACCTGAATCAGCTGATTTGAAAACAGCTGAAGGTGACCAAACTGAAAATGAAGTCCAGCCAGATTCTGGTGACAAGAGAAATGAGAATCATGAAAGAAAAGAGAATGATGATCTGAACGTACAAAAGGATGGAGAATCTGCTCCTTTTAGCTCGTTCCAGCAGCTTTCAAGTAACCAAAATGCCTTCACTGGACTTGTTGGAAGTGGGTTTTCCAGCTCTACATTTTCGTTTGGGCCAATTTCAAAAGATTGTTCTCCCCTAGGCTCTGGTGTTTTTTCCTTTGATGGTCTTAAGAATGGAAATTCTTCATTTTCTAGCAATCCAGAGGCATCGATTGCTAACAAAAGTGAGGGAAGCAGAATTCCATCGATGCGGGAGGTTACTGTTGAGACAGGGGAAGAGAACGAGAAGGCTGTTTTCGCTGCTGATTCAGTGCTATTTGAGTTTCTTGATGGAGGGTGGAAGGAATGGGGGAAAGGAGAAGTCAAGGTCAATATTTCCACAGTGGGGAGTGGAAAAGGTAGACTTGTTATGAGAGCAAGAGGAAATTATAGGTTGATCTTGAATGCTAGTCTTTACTCCGACATGAAGCTAACAGTTATGGAGAAGAAGGGCATAACTTTTGCTTGCATGAATAGTACTGGTGAAGGGAAGGAAGGTCTTTCTACATTTGCATTGAAGTTTAAGGATGCTTCCATAGTTGAAGAGTTTTGTGCAACTGTCACAGAACACAAAGGTCAGATTGCTACTGGACTGAAGACTCCAGAAAATTCTCCGTAAGGTATCATCAGATGATTGAAATGTGCTTCAGTGCGCTGGGTTCGCTTTTACTGTCTGGCTGTTGCCTCTGGTGGTTTATTTTCTTTTCCTGAAGTGGGAAAAAAGAGTAGAGAGAACTGGTATAGAATTGGGGGCATTGGGCTATTTGTAAGCCCTTATGTAGCAGAGTCAGAGAGCTCTGCTGTTTTTTTGTTGTTTGTCTTGAAGAATATTTCAGTGATAAATTCGATCTGTAATGTGTTTGTTCTGATCCTTCAGGAGACATGGAATGCTAACCATAATTTTGATGGTGTCAGCAATCACGGGTGACGGGTTATGCTTAGACCGGAATGCTGCAGGTTGGATATTTAATTGTTATGAAAAAAGTTAAAGCATAATTTCTTCTTGGTTTAAATTGTTAGAGATTGAAGTAAGGAACATGTTTAGGTATTTTTATGGGGGCAAGTCATTACTTTATCGGTTTGAGATGCGACCCCATTTAGCTGTTATGAAAAAGGTTTAGGCATTTATGTGTTTATTTGTAACTAAACATAACATGTTATGAGCTTTGATTAATTATTGTTAAGTTGGCTTAACATGTTTTGTGTATTCTCTTTGTAATTTTATTTTATTTTTAGCTGTGCTATAAATTTGTTAAGTGCATTCAACACTTGACGGCATAAAAAAGACAATGACATAATAATCTCTACAAACGCACGCACGGGTGAAAGGCCACTGCATGTGAAGTCTTCTTATCCCCGCTCGCTCCACAACAATCCAATCCGCATGCTATAATTTCGGTTCTCCTTTAGCATTTCACGAGTGGTCTACGTATATGATGACAAAATTGCTTCTCAATAATAATAATAATTGACAAGCTTAATTTTATGACTAGGTATGCAATTAAAACCCAAGCCAAGCCCACAGTATAAAGAAGATGATCTGCAAATGTAGGTCATAAACAAATGGAATTCATTCATCAATAACTGAGATCGAAGTTAACATTGAGAAGCATATATATAAATCAAAACATTCAGCAAGCAAGCAGCTTGAGTAATTATAATTTTGGAGGAGGAGGAGGAGGAGGAGGAGGGCCTGGGGCCAGCATATGATGGATCTGAGGGAGATCCTTAATTATCCACCAAACTAATTAAGGGGATGAGTAGGTGTTGGTGCACTTCTTAGAGCAGGATCCAACGCAGCCTTCCACATTATCTCCATCTGATCCACGTTCAAAATCCATCATCCAGATCAAATCTATATTAATTCTTGTATGTATGCATATATACATACATATGAGAGAGAGAGAGAGAGAGAGAGAGAGAGAGAGAGAGAGTAATAGTATAATGTATATAAAAATATTTTTACTTACTGGGATTCTTGTTTTTGCTGATGTTGGAACACAAAGAGGAGGCACAACCAAGCTTGCAGAAAGCATGGTTCTGATGATTAGCTTTAGCTTTAGCTTTAGCTTTAGCATCATCTAATCGACTGGTAGTAGTAGCAGTAGTGGGACTGGGGTTAGGAAGGATGCAATCCTTGAAGCACTGGGTTGTGCAGGAACAAAGGGTTTGAGAAGGTTCAATGATACAAAACACATAGCATTTTATATAGCAGTCCTTAAATGAGCCTCCAGACTCACTGCACTGCCCCAAAAGCACTAGAGCAGCTGCAACTAACCATAAATTTACTACTACACCTTTTCTTAACATCCCTCCCTCCATCTTCTTTATTCCTATTCCTATACCTTTCTAGCTACCCAGATATATATATATATATATATATATATATATATATATATATATGTTAACATATATGGTACCTAGATGATCACATGCTACCATCATTTTTGTCTCATCCATTCTAGCTAGTTGGCTTTCCCTTCACGGGTTAAGCTACTATAAGAATTAATAATATTATTCTTGTTATTATTTAATAATAAAACTTTGTGTTTCATAAAAAGAGTCTCATTTTTCACTTAACAGAGCGTTACAAGTTCGAGTTTAGTCTGTCATCATCAATCATTGAAACTGTGAACAGTTTAGTCGTTTGTTTTATTCAGTATTTTGGGTTTCAATAATGTCTAATAGATGACTTGAATTCCCTTAAAAGTTTCTCGTGACTAATTAATTTAGACATCAATTCTCTATTTATGTAGGTTTGTCCATTCCCTTTGAGCAATTGGGCTATCAGCTCTGTTCCATAATTTTATTGGTCTAGTCCCCACTCTCCACTCTCATGGAAACTAGCTCAATTACTGCAGCCTAATAGAACAAGAAAAAAAATAATAATATATATATATATTTATGGAAAAAATGAAGATACATAACTGTACAAATTTTAAATATACATAATGTACGATCGTAGAATAGTAGAATAGTCACTCGATTACCGTAGAAATGACTTAACTATACGATACTTACTATACGATAGTAGATTGTGTACATTTGGGATCAACACCAAAATCATTACAATCTAGGGTATTGATTTGATACTCCATTTGCTGTTAATTATTGCTTGTAAACTTGAATGGTCCTTTAGTCCCTAATGTTTTTACAAAAATTTATCTTACTATTTTGTTGTTGATTCTTTTTTAAAAATGATTAGTTTTCACTAATATGTTTAGTTCTAAAGATCATTGACGTGATCTTCATTAAAATAGTCTTATTTTGATTATTTTTTTAATGTTTTACAAAATAGTTCTTTTGTTAATCGTAATACTAAATGTCATAATTTTTCATTTTTATCATCATAAATTTATTATTATCTCTATAACTCTATTATCTTAACAATATATTATCTTGAGGATACAGATTCTTAGTGTTAGTATTATCAGTTTTATAGTCTAAATTTTTTGTCTCATTTTATATATTATTGTCAAGTATAATTTATTTAAAGTTAAATTTATTAATGGATAATGAATACTACCATTGGCACCAATACTTAAAATTATATAGGATATTTGATCTGAATTCAATGTATTTAAAGTCTTTTTTAATTATTGAACAAAAAGATGTTATGATCCGTTGTAGCCTAGTTGGTTTGCAAATTTGGCTCTCACCCAAAAGACCCTGCTTCTAGTCCCGGCAATTGAATAGACGGCATATTTATTTTATTAGTGAAAATTTAAAATTTATATTTTTTGCCAATAAAAGTTATTTTGTTAGTGAAAATTTGAAAGTGTCATTTAAGTTTGGGAATAGACATCATTATCTAGTCAATATTTAGAGGTGGTTTGTTAGAAAGCTAAATATTTTGTTAGTGAAAATTGAAACTAGAATTAATGGTTTTATGACCATAGTCTTAATTATAAAGACTAGAATTTATTTAAAAAATAAATCTATATCGATAATTTTTCAGATGAGTTGAAAAAACAAAATAATAATTAAATTTAGGTGGTTTCATCCATAGTAAAAAGAAGGAACCCCCAATAAATTAGATGAATTCGATTAGTATTAAGGGGGGTGGGGTGTATTCAATTAGGATTTTTAAAGACTTTTAAAGACTTTAAAATTTTGGGTGTATTCAATCAAGACATTTAAAGAGTTTATAAAAGTTTAGTGGTATTCAATTACAACTTTTTTAATGTCTTTAAAAGTTAGGTGGTATTGAATTAAGATTTTTACAAAGTCTATAAAAGTATTTTGGTATTCAAAAAAGTCATAGACTTTTGATTTCTATTAAATGATAGACTTTTGATGACTTTAGAAGAAGAATTATAACTATCAACCCATATCCAAAGTCCCGCCTCATCTCTAAAGATTTCTAAAGACTTCCAAATAAACACAAATGTGGATAAAACTAGTTATTAATTGGACTTTGTGTTTTATTGGGTCAAACTAATTATTTATTTATATGGGCTAATAAATATTAATATGTGATGGATAAATAATTTGGTAAAATTTGGGCCATAAAAATAATTAGATTTATTATAATATAGAATTAACAAGACATATTAATAAGTAAACAAATAACTAAAAAGACCTAATCTGAATTGGTGAGGAAAAAAATGTTAGATTCGAAAAGCTTCCAATAGAAAGAGGAAAGAGATTTGTTCAACAAAGGTGAGATAAAATCTTGAAACTCTCATATCAATTGTAAAGATTATGTATGTATAATATATGAAAATAGAAAATATATGATGTGTATGTGTTACTGTTAATATATGATTATGCATGTATAATATATGAAATTACTGTTAATTTTTGAAAATATATAAAAGATTACTTGTTAAGGGTATGGAAGAGTTTAATAAATAAAAGAAAATAAGATTACATGTTAAAGTCTGACAATTGGATGTTTACTTTTGAATCGGTTGACGGAAAGTTGTGAATAAAGGAAGAAAAAGACAAGTAAATAAGTAGAAGTTGGACGGTGTGCATTGGAAAGAACGAAGCAGAAGTCTGAGCACACTAATTTTATTATTTTAATAATATAGTATAACTTCTATAAATTAATATTTGATAAATTAATAATTTTTTTAAAATAATATTTTTTCGGCCTCATTTGGGCTAATGGAATAAATTAATAATTTTAATAAAATAATAATTTTAAAAGACTTATATAAATATATTGTAAGACCCCAACTTTTATAAATAAAATATTTGCTTTAAATTTGGTAGAATTGAGGAGAAGACAAGACATGAAAACAAAAAGCAATATATTTTAAAAAAGAGTTTTGTGGTCATGTGTGTAGACAAGCAATATATTGTATCTTCATCACTTTGTCGACCATCAGATGTATAATATATGATTATGATTATGTGTTTAGACTAATAAACTACTATAGAAAATACTAAGATAGATGTGTATATATGACATAGTAATTACAAATGGGAGATTCTCAACAAGGAAATAACAAAGGAAAGGAAAAAAATGTTGGAACTTATAATTCGTGGACATTAGAAGAGAGCAATGAGTTGCTACAACTCATGGTTGATGCTGCAGTTCGTGGATGGCGTGATAGTAATGGAATGTTAAGTAAGCAAACAGTTGAGAAAAAGATACTTCCTGCTCTTAATAAAAAACTTGGCTGCCAAAGAATATACTCACAGTACCTAAGTCGACTGAAATGGTTTAAGAATCGTTATGGCAATTTTGTGGAGCTTTTTCGTAATGATGGCTAAACCTGGGTCCACAATACCTTCTAAAATAAGAGAAAGCACAAGATTTTTTCCGTACTTTAATGTAAGTAATGAAAATTTCATTATTATCATTGTTTTTGTTGTTGTTATTTATCACCGTTATATTGAATAAAATGTCTATTAATTCATTTAAGGATCAGATTGGAGCTATTGATGGTACGCATATTCCAAAGAATGGTAAAAGGACGTGATGTAAGCAAAGTTATCGTAATCGTCATGAAAAAAAAATCGCGAGAATATATTAGCGAATTTTGTAATTTTGATTTAGAATTCATATATATGTTTAGTGGGTGGGAGGGTTCATTTCATGATTCAAAAGTGCTAAGTTGACGCTTTAACAAGAAGGAACGGACTTAAAGTGCCACAAGGTATGTACTTATCTTGTTTTTCATTTTATTTGTTTGATCTTAGATCCTACATTTCATAGTAATTTTTAAATGGCATATAATTAGCAAATTTTTCTTGGTGGATTGTGGATTTTCAAATCGGCGCCATTTTTTAGCTCCTTTTCGAGGTGTTCGATATCATCTTCAAGATTTTGCTGGTCAAGGTCGTGACCCCGAAAATGCAATCGAGTTGTTCAATCTTCGTCATGCTTCCTTAAGGAACGCGATTGAAAGAATATTTGGTATATTTAAATCGAGATTCACAATTTTCAAGTCTCGCACCTCCATTTCTTATAAAACTCAAGTCGAGCTTGTACTTAGCTTGTGTAGGACTCCACAATTTTCTTCGTAAGGAGTGTCATTCGGATGAATTTCCTATTAAACTAGATAACTAGTCTTCACTATCTTCATCGCTACCACTCAATCAAGGAGATAATTTGGAACAAGTTTTTGAAATTCAAGAGCAACAACGAGAGAATGCTAATGAATGGAGGACTAGTATAGCTTCCGATATGTGGAGAAACGTCGATCATAATAATAACAATGGCCAGAACGCGAGAGAATGCTAATGAATGGAGGACTAGTATGCTAATGTTACTTGTTAGTGGTTTACTCACATGTATGAAGTTTTGCAACTTTTGATCATATAGATTTTTATTGTTATATTATTTTGTGAAAAACTGAGTTTGGTATTCCTACTAAAATGAGATTTACTCTAGTTCATGAAAAAAGAGAGAGATGTTGTACACATGGGCTAATTAACAATTAATATAAGTTGCAAGATATATTAGAAGTATACAAAAGTCTATTACAATCTTGATAAAAAGTTTATAAAAGTCTGTTACTTATTTCATAGAGTCTATAAAAGTCATTTTAAAAGAGTCTTTAAAGTCTTTGAAAATCATTAAAATCCCATAAATTATACAAAAGTATGTCACATAAAAAAAGTCTTTAAAAATCCTAATTGAATACACCCCCTAAATTTATTTTTTAATAAATTAATTAATTACTTAATAAAATATTAATACTTAAAATCTCGCATACATATTAATATTTTATTAATAAATTGATCAATTTATTCAAAAATAAAATACCCCTTCCAAATTGGATAGAGTCCAGACTCCAGCCTTAGTTAAACATAACGCGCCAGACAATATTCAGTCGCACAGCTGATCTCCCATAGGATTATAACTCCGTTATTGATACGTCTCTCTATATCTGTTGGGTGACGTCCTACCGAAAAGGTTAAATATCTCTGTCCTTCTTTCCCTTTTCCAAATCGTAAATTTCTTTAGGAACAAAACCTAATTGGTTTTCTTTTTGTTTGAGCCAGAAAGTTTCAATATTTATGGTTTTTGGCTTTCTAATTTGAAAACTTTTAGGGTTTTTTAGGTGGAGAAAGTTGATGGCGAATGTTGGGGGAGAAGACGTGGAGTACGAGAGTGATCCGGAGGAGGCAAAACTGTCGTTGACTGCTCGAAGGAGAGAAGCTAGTGATGATGAAGACGAAGAAGAGGAGGAGATAGAAAGGGGAGAATTGCCGCCTAGGAGGATTGATTCCGGGGTTTCTGATTCAGAATCCGATGGTGAGGGTGCTACCGCGGAGTATGATGACGAAGAAAAATTGGAGGAAGATGAGGATTTAGCGGAAGAGCAACAGTATGAAGAGAGAGAAAGTGGCAGTCATGTGAAAGCTGCCTCAGTGGAATTGGATGGGGATACTGGGAGATCCGTTGTAGTGTTTTCAGGAACGAATCAGGTGGAAGAGGAGAAGAAAGAGAATGATGAATTAAATGATTCTGGGGTTTATTTGCAGGATGATCAGTATGGAGATAATGCTGCTGCTGATAGAACAGGGGGAGAGGAGAAGAAAGAGAATGAGCCTTTTGCTGTGCCAACTGCTGGTGCTTTTTACATGCACGATGATCGGTTCCGGGCCAGTGCTGGTGGTCGCCACAGGTGTGTTTTCTGATTTCCCATTGTTTAATTGATGGTTGTATTTAGGTCTTCTATCTTTCTTTGTTTCTCTTGCAACATGCAGTACTTGAATATATAAAAGTGAATACTTGCTTTTGTTGTTGGTACCCATGGGCGGATGCACATTAGGGCAAGGGGCAAGTACCCCCTCTTATTTTTGTAAATTTTATTAGTATAGGGGTGTTTAAGTGAAGTGACCCCACTTAAAAAAATAAAATTTGGTGACTTAAAATAATGAAATTAATTTTGTAGTGATTTCTATGTACTCCCTCTGTTCCAAAATATACAATCATTATTGGTTTTTTTTTTTACTTAATTTGCAATATTTTAAAACTCAAAATTAACATGGATTTATTTAACACTCCCCCTGTTCAAGTTTAGTGGTGTCTGACTATACGTTTTCGTACTAGTCACTGCGATATACTTTGTAAATTTTGATTTTAACACTTATGATTGATAGGCGGACTCCTGGGGGGAGGAAGTTGTGGGAATCTAAGGACGACAGAAAATGGGGCCATGACAAGTTTGTGGAGATGACCAATCAGGAAAGGCACTATGAAGAGGTGAATGGTCTTACTAATCTCCTTTCTGACTGATGAATGTGGGATTAAGTTCCGTGTTTGCCGTTAAATTTCACTGTTCTAAGATAATATATTTTTCTCAGGGTAGAAGGACCTCTAGGGGTCGTAATCGAGGCCGTGGTAAAAATCGAGGTGAAGAACAAGGTTATCCACGAGGAAACAGGCCTAAAACATTTAGTAACAACAATCAGAACAATGTGCCAAACAATAAGAACAACGCACTCAACAATCAAAACAATGCACCCAAGGGTGTGAGAGACAGAGGCCCTAGAAGGTATAAATCTGGTTGGAAGACATACAGCGAGGCTCCAACACAAAATAAACAGTGAGCAGAAAAGTTTGAGATTTTTCTATTTCATTTGTGTTTCCTTTTTTATTATATTTTCTTAATTGATTTTATTGTGTTCTCTGAATTTAATAGATTCGGGAAATCAGTGGAGAAAAGTTCATATGCTTCTTCAGCGAGAGTATCTGAATCGACATTAAATGTAGAATATGATTCAGTTCCAACTAGGAAACATGTGTTTTCAAGCCTGAATTCTGCTTCTCCTCCATTTTATCCCTCTGCCTCTTCCAACAAAGAAATCAGTTTGACACAGAAAAAGGATTGTCAAGCTGCATCACTTCAGCAGAACCTGCCGTCATCTGTTACAGATGAGAGCTTTTCCAACTCACAGTTCAACACTATGCGAGGGAAGAATGTTACTGATTTTATGGGCATGAACAAGCTCTATATTGATGATTCAGTTCCCCCCCACACTGGGAAGCCTTTGACTAACTTGCAATTGCAAGCTTCAGGGTCCTCGTTGATCAATCCTTCTCGATCTACTCAGTCCAGGGTTCAGGGAAGAGTACAAACTCCCATGGGGAAGATGGCCTATCAATCAAATGCTCCTCATAACCAAATCAATAGAGTAGGTACTCCCCCCCAACTCCATAATGTCCAGCGAGCTCCTGCTCAAACCCGAAGTCAGGCTTCCGTACAAGCTTCTGTTCAGCAGTTGGGACATCACACTGTTAGTGGAACTCAATCTTCTTCTCCACCAAAATCTGCTCTTACGTCAAATTCATTTGAATATAGAGAAATAGAATCTTCTCTAGATTCAAGTAAATCTAAGACTGCGTTGGTTGGAAAAGGAAAGGGCAGTGTTCAAGGTAGTGGAAGGGGCAATTTCCCTTATGATGGGGCTCAGATTATAGGAGCCCCTGGAAACCTGAGTAGTGCTCATGGTGATCAAAATTTCCCTTCAACTCCAGCTTTTTTGCCAGGTAATGCTGCTTGTGATATTTTATTTTGAAAATTGACCATGGCAAAATTGAAACAGTGAGAAAGTGTTTGTTTGATCTACTTAGCCTCATAATTTGGTTGATTAATACCACCATGGCCCGTTATTCTTTTCAATAATATTCTTTTGGACATTTAATTATAGATTTATACTCACATTCTCTTTTTGGTGTACTTGCTTGCAGTTATGCAATTTGGAGGGCAGCATCCTGGTGGAATGGGAGTTCCTGCTGTTGGTATGGCCTTCCCTGGATATGTTGGTAATCCAGGGTTAGGGAATTCTGAGATGACATGGTATGATTACTTTTTAAAACTTTTATTAAACAACACTTTTTTTCTTTATGAGAATTAGCTAATGATTAACCAATCTTTCACATTGTTACTTGACATTATTTTGTTAAAATTGTTTTCCATTTGAAAGTTTTAGTCAGGCTGATCTTAATATTACGGTTTTTACTTGTGTTACCTAACAAAAAAACTATACATATATTTAAGAGTCACTACTCACTAGCAGGATTGCTTAATAAGTAAAATTATATATTGCAAGTGAAAAATCTCTCTTTTTGAACACTTAAGATAAATAACAAATTTGTGAATTGAAATTGTCTCTTCATTGTTCAGTGAACTATTACTATATAAGGAACCGATGTCAAATTAGTTTGTGAAAAAAAAGTTATGTTTTCCCATGTATTTAACTATTATCATTCACATCTTCTTCTGATACTATATCCTTTATTCTGTGGAGCTCATTTAGTGTGTCACTTTTACATTTCCTTGAAAGAGAAATTTTAACAATCACTTTATAATGTACAGGCTACCAGTTTTGGCAGGGGCTGCAGGAGCTTTAGGGGCAACATATTGTTCTCCATATCTTTCTGTTGACGGTGCTTATCATGCTCGCCCGTCTGGCCAAATTTCTTCCTTGGCTGGTTCAAGGTCGGTGTTGTTGTCTTTAAATGTATATTTTCCAATTTTTTATAAGTCGAGTATAATTTCTATCTAATCAAAGAGGAAGGAATTCCAGTACCCAGAGGCCAGAGCACACATTAAATCTGACTCAATTAGTTATATGTAGAAAACGAGTATCGGAAATAACAGAAAACAACTCAAAATAAGACTGATTCAACCTCTTAGGCTAAGAATACAGTATAGACTACTCCTTGTTCTCTTACACTTGTATTATTTCCTTCCATGAGCTCCAAAAACTCTGATTTGTGTTATTATATTCAAGTCTTCTTCCCTCTAGTCTGATAGTGCACACTGTTCTAGTTGCCCATCTTTTGGACATGTACGTCTGTTTTCCGAATTGAGTACTGCATCCTATCAATATTTGATTGTGATTAAGAGGCTTAAGCCCATATTATTAGCTCTTGCATGCTATCGGCTGATCTTAATTTTTTTTTTAAAAACTGTACGTATCAGAAAAATTAATTAGAAGGCATCCTTTTTAGAGTTGTTATGTCGTCCATGCCTGAGTGTGACGTCACTAAATTTGTAAATGCATTTTCTGTAATTATGTAATTTTATCAACAAATGGTAACTTTATTCCTGCTTGATAGCAGGGCTGGACTTCTTTCTTGAATTGCAAACCTATTTGGTTCTAAAACGCATTTCTATAAGATTGCTTTTGTATCTGATGAAAATCAGTGCTCCTGTTCTTTTTGTTACTTTTGGTCAGTTCAATTACCTCTTTAGGATCAGCTTTCCTCTTTCTGAGAGAGTTTATTTGTCAAGTTTTGGTAACCTGTTAACTATTGTTTTAAAATATTGACTTTTTTGCAGCAAAGAAAACAATACAAATAAATCTGGTAATGAATTGAAGCCTTCTCATAGACCTGGTGAGTAATGCTTCGTTTTGACCTTTTTAGCTTAACTTTATAAATGACTGCATTGATACTTTTCAGTGATGTAGCACTAACTCTTCTTCTCTGCAGATCTTGCCAATGATGAGTATGGGCAAAGGCAAAACAAAGCTCGCAGGCATGTTCATATTCATGACCTTTTCTAGTCACCTTCCCAAATTTTCCATATCCGCTCCCCTTTTGCCCTTTTGATGTACCATTATCCACGGAAATCTTTTTATTTATATTTATTTTCTGCAGATATACGGAGATGAAGTTTGACCAGTGAAGGACTTGGATAGGTCGAATCTATTTATATTAAAGCTGAGAAAGTTAAAAGATTCATAATTAACTCTTGCATCAGTTATGTGTTGTGAGCATGGTTGGTGGTACTTTGGTTCTGAAGGCCTTTCAGGCCCTTTGTGATCTCCAGAATCTGTTCTGGAGCACTTTGGACTGCTATACATTCCATGATATTTTAGGTAATTACTGTAAATATAAGTAGTTTGATTTTCTTGTATTTTTCCATTTTTATTTAAAGTTGAAAAATAAACAATTGATATTCAAATCTGATTTTCTTTCTTTTCAGTGTCTACTGTTTCCTTTAAGCTTATTAAAAGGATTCCTGTTGGTTTTCTATCACCAAGCTCTGGTGGTTGAAGCTATATTATAAGTTCAGACTTTAGAGTATATAGATGTAGACGCAGAATTCTGTTTGAATGGTAGGCTGTGGCTTATAAGAATTCTTAGGGGTTCAAATGCTGTCACTTGAATAATTTATGTATATTATGCAGTGTAGACATTTAAAATTTCAGTGTATTTGTGGACGAGTTTATATAATTGAAGAATTATTTTGGCCATGAAATTTAGATACTTACCTCAGATAAAAAACAAACAAACAAAAATTTAGATATAACGAGTCTGACGGCCAAGGTTAAATGGGTTCTGGAATGGGTTGAGTTTCCTTGTACTGGATGCCACCAATCTGTGTCTAGTTGTAAGTTTGATAGTTGATAGCAGCATATCCTGTATTTAAGCAACATTTGGAAACATTGAACTGAACTATAGAAGTTGGTCTGATCATATGTCAACGGCTTTTGCACTTGACAGTGTTGAGTGCTGACTGACAACATGATTCCACTGGCGTGCCGAGATTAGTAGAGACGGGAGTGTAGTATTGTAGTTAAACGGGACATATTTCCCTAGATGGACCAGAATGACGTTACAGGAATTATGTGGTTGAGTTCAGATACTTACGACAACTTACCTAGGTAGTTTCTTTTTTCTTTGAATAATGCTATACTGGCAAAACATGGTACAAAAAAGTGGACACAAAATAATTTGTCAAAATATAATTAGTTAGTTGATGATTCACATACATTGTTGGGATACACATCATGTTGTATCTACTTTTAGTATCAATTCTTTAATCACCAAAGCACTATTGTTTTTCTTTTCATCTGTATTCAGTTTAAATTTATATTAACACATTTTAAAATATATGTGAATACTGTATTTGGTGACATCTATTCAGAATTTGAAATTTATTGTACTGACTCTTTTTTTTCTTGTGCTTCAAATTGTTATACTATATTACCAGCAGTCAGCAAATGAAAATTGAGTTTGATCTCGTTACCAAATAAACATCAAATTAGTCTTTTAATATAGATGGATATTTCTTTCTTATTTCAAATACCATTTGCATAAATTTCTCTCTCTGGGCACCATTCTTCTAGGTATGCGTACAAACACCTGCTCATGCTGTGGTCACTGAAAGAAAGGCATTGCAGCTTGACGGGTGGCAGTTCTTTGTTGAGATGTGCGGTAGGAAAATGCAGCTGAGGTCTTTAATTCTGTTAGATCTTGTTATTGATGTAAGTTTATAAATTTTAATGACCTGATGATTGGTTTAAATTTCAGGTTTCTTGTGGCTTGGTTTTTCCTGTATTGAAGTTTGTCAAACAGTGGCTGGCTTCTTCAAAAATTAAAAAGGAAAACATTGGAAAGAGGGAATTATATTGTGCAGCAGCTGTTTGCTTAACGAAGTTAGATTTCATATTTATTCCTTCTTTGGAAAGGTGTGCCTTACCTTGGGTAACTACCTACAATTTGTGGTTTTTTATTTGGTAGATATACTATTATCTTTTCCTAGATCCTCATATGTTACAGAGCTGCATTTTTTCGATATGATTTTCTTTGGTGTGCTGATGTAATATTCATTTCCTCCTTTGTCTTTTCTATACTATTCTTTTTGCGATTAATTATGGTTTCCTATGCAGCAGTGGCAAGCTGTGAAGACCTCATATATGACTTAAAACTTATTTGTTGTGGTAGTAGCTTCATCAAACACCTAATTTGGTTTCCATTAAAAGGCAAATTAGAAAGTCATTTTCTTTTGGGAACTAATATTTTGCTATTTTCACAATATCTCTCTCACATGAATTGTGAGTGGGTTTTACATCCATTTGAGAGACTCGTGGAAATCATTTTTCTTGTGGAAATATTAGTTTTCTTTGATTTTAATATGTTGTGCCACCCTTAAAACTACCAAACGTGTTGAAATGCGTTGTTCTTGGAATCGCCAAGTTTGTACCCAGGAATATGAAAATCGAGATAGAATGGTGAGGTTTTGGTAATCACCCTTGCTTTAGGTTTTGAGGGTTTTTTTTTAAACATTTGCTTTTGTCGTTAGAACTGATTGTAATGGAATTTGCTAGGCAAGGGCAAGGAGAGACTATAAAAACTTGTGCTACATTTGGGGTTGCTTTAGGTTTTGAGGTGTTTTTTTTTTAACATTTACTTTTGTCGTTAGAACTGATTGTAATGGGATTTGCTAGGGAAGGAGAGACTATAAAAACTTGTGCTACATTTTGGGTTGCTTTAGGTTTTGAGGTTTTTTTTAAACATTTAGGGTTGTCGTTAGAACTGATTGTATTGGGATTTGCTAGGCAAGGAGGGACTATAAAAACTCGTGCTACATTTGGAGTGAAGTAATGGAAGGAATAGAAAGGTTTTCAATGTATGTTTGGTTGTTAGTGGTAATGGGAGGTTATCACATATATTCATTCCAATTGAATGGATTTTATTCTACTACCTCTTACATGGAATAAAAAAAATAAGATGTAATGAATTTTTATTTCATTAGAATATTTTATCCTATAAAATTTTTATAAATTATTAAATTAATTATTTTTTATTCCATTCTTTCATCTATTCTATTCTCTGAAGTCAAACGTAGCATAATTGTTAACAAGGTTTGTCATGCATTTTAAAAAAATTTATCTGTGTATGAGCTGCCATCTTTCTTAATTAATTAAAGAGTGGTGAAATGAAAATAGTAGTATTTCAAATTATAAAATTATTATTGATTTTTAAAATTGGTATGTATTTATTTTAGTTCAAATCAATCTAATTCTAAATATCATAATTTATTTAAAATATCATTATTACTCATGTACTAATTAATTACTCTTCCTCTTCTTTCTTAATTATTCTATTTTTAGGGGAAAGTAGGAAATTAATAGTTTTCTCTTATATATATATTTAAAACGTCTAATATTATGGGGATTTTTTTTCTTTCTAAAATGACTTGTATAATGGAAATGAGGAGTAATGTTTTTAAAATTAAAATGAGTTAAGTTATTTTTAAATTTAAAAATATATCAAATTTATTTTTTAAATTAATATTAATTTTATAATTTAGATAAATATCTAGGGAGTAAATAAATCGAGTTGAGCCTAGTATTGAGTTGCTTAAATTTGGTTCATAAAATTTATTGAGTTTAATTGAAATTCGTTTAGATACCGAGTCGAGCACAATCTCAAATCAAGTCAGAACAGTTTGAACTATTCGAGCGAATATGATTCAAGTATCAATAGAAAATTATAATTTAAAAATGCTGGATTAATTTATTAAATTTAAAAATTTATTTATATTTCAATCGTTTATATTTTAAACTAAATTTTTAATAATCGGAATTTTGATCAACCGAGTACAGGTCAAATCGTTTCATTGATTTTACATGATTGTATATAGCTTATGGAGTATATAGATTCTCCTCCCAGTAGTAACATGTTGAAGTACATTGATGAGTACTATTAACGGCGCAAACAACAACTCCTACATATAATAGTCATAGTTTTTTTGTATAATTAGTCGGTCGAAAATGAGAAGCCCCATTTCCAACAACTATTTGAGATGCTCACAAAGAATTTGTAATTGTAGAAACAATACTTATAATACTTAGACTATCCGATTTTTTTTATTTTTTTTTTGAGTAACTATACATTAAGATAAAATCGTAATTTTATTTCAGAGACAATTATGTGGAAATAAAAACATAATTTCATCCCGAAGACAATCTCGTGAAGAAATCAAAATGCAACGACGCCCAAACACAACGTGGTCCGAACAAGGATCGCGAAACAGAAGATAAGGTCATAAAAAGCCACCACAACTGTAAGACCCCAATTTTTATGAATAAAGATGAATTTTTTATAATTATTATTTTTTAATATTATGGAATGAATTTGATATAATGTTATAGTTGTGGCTAATATTTAGAAATTTTGCAAAGTACGCAAGTTGTTTATAATATTCGATTGGTCGGAGAATATTCGTACGACGGCACAATTATTGGAGGACCCCACAACAAAGTTATTGTCGGATTGAGAAAACGACAAAAATATTTTTATGAAAATAACGGCGAAAGTTTTACCGTTAACTGTTGAAACACCCGGTGTTAAAAGAAATGCGAGAATACGCGTGGTTGCATAGTAAGACTACGGTATTGATTATTGATGCTTACGTGAGAAGTCACCTCGGTTTTGTTCAATTATTGCTTGAAGAATTGTTGCATAAGTATCTCACGTTAATTGATTCAATTATTGTTGATATTTTATATTGAGATGACGAAGTTATTAATATTATTATTTGCAATATTAACGATGTCTAGAAGTTACGCGAGGAGAGGTTTGGTCACCTAATCAAGCGCTACTAAGGGAGAAATCCTTATTGGAAAGCCCCTTATTTCCTTTCGAGGAGCGACCGATCGATTAATAGTGTGAATAATAATAATGATGATGAAGTTTTGTTTTATTAGTATTATTAATGTAATAAAACAGAAAAACTTTTTATATAAACCGTAATACTTTTATAAAGTTATTCGTTTTATTAAGCAAATAGTAAAATCTTTTAATAAAACATAATACTTTTATAAAGTTATTCGTTTTATTAGACAATAATTAGAATATATTATATTTTATTATGCATAGTATTTACATAGAGCCTGCATAGTGTTTGCATAGTAAAATCTTTTTAAAAGTTATTCGTTTTATTAGATTATAAATAGAATATATTATATTTTATTGTAAACCAAACTGGACCGTCTGTTTAAAGTAAATCGATCTCGACTGTTCATGGATTAGTTCTTATTCGATCCATTCTTCTATAAATAAGCTTATTCCTTCATTATTTCTTAAGAATTCCTTTGAAACTCTCAGAGAGAGAAACTCTAGAGAGAATTATTCTTCTATCTTGGCGTATTTCTTTAGCGTTTAAGAAAGCTTTTTAGCGTAGTGCAAGTTTCTTCAAGTATATCCCCCGCCCTACCGCTTCTGAAGTACTCTTCTTTATAAGGTGTGGTATTATTTTTTCATATTCATGAAGAGAACTTCTATTATTCCATTCTTTATTATTCATTGGAATAAACTTTGATATCTGTGATCTACTCTATACTTGGTGAAATTCTTACATTATTCCATTATTTATTATTCTCTTTGGAATAACTCATCATGCCAAGATACCGCATACATGGTGAAATCTCATTATTATTCCATTCTTTATTATTACATTGGAATATCACATGCATGCGTTTACGGCGAACCTAGTTCCGTTATTTATTATTACATTGGAATAACGCATACATGCCAAGTACCGCATGCATGGTGATTTCTGTTGTTATTCTATTCTTTATTATTACATTGGAATATCACATCGTGATGCGTATTACGCTTCGACCGGGTTCCGTTATTTATTATCTCGTTGAATAACTTCGCCCGTCGCAAGCAACCGCATGCATGGTGATTTCTTTTGTTATTCCATTCTTTATTATACTCGGTTGATTAAAGTTTTGACTTTTATACTCCATGAAATTAGTAGAATATCCTTGATATTCAAGGCTTCATCCAAAGATCTTTTCATGGAAATATTCTTCCGAGCATTCTTGAATTTTACTCTACAAAGAAGTATCATGTTGACAATTTGGACGTTATTAGTTCCTGGATAAATTAATTCTTAAACTTATTTTATTGAATTCTTATATCATTGTCATCATCCTCATGTTTATATTTTGTTGAAAGTCATCTGTGGCCCTGTAGTGCATAGATGGACTTGGTATGATTGACTAGGGATTATTAGGTGTAATCATGGTAGTAATGTTACAAATGATGTGGTAAAAGTCCTCATTGGCCCAGTAGTGCATTGATAGACAGTTGTTGTCATGATCATGACCATTAATGAATACACAAATATCCTTGGCCCGTAGTGCATGGATAAATTGTGGTTGTGATACTTAATGAATATCCTCGTAGAAAGTGCGGGGATGATGTGGATTATTTATTAAATTTGAGTCCCAATGATAAAAGTGATGAAAACCTTTTAAATCATAAAAGGCAGTGAGATTTTATTCTCTATTTGACTCTTTTAATGGATTGCATGTTCATTTGCAGTGATTAAACTTGATGTCTATTATATTTTATCAGTTTAACACTGTTGAATACTAATGATAATTTATTCTGCATTATCTTAGTCAAAATATTTTTTACTGGGCTAGTTGAGCTCACCATTTCTTTCATTGTTCTCTTCAGGAAATGAGAAACGCAATGGACTAATCGGGAAATGGAGTGACGGTCCGGATAATAGTATTAGTAGTCCTCACTATTACATTAAATAGTGTGACAATAAATATAATGAGGACTTATTCGAGAGTGGATATTGTCAGAAGATAATATTTGTATTAAAACTCACACCTTTCTTGTTGTATATTAAAGATTGTATTTGTATTCTGTACCATGTATTTGGCGACTCAGAATAGGTGATGTATATCTATTTTGGGGGCGTCACAGTTGGTATCAAAGTTTAGGGATATGATCCCTGGGTGAGATGTGAGACAAGAACTAGGAGGGGAGAGACGGAGAATTCCTTCGCTAGTATGGCCTTCCTAAGTTTATTTGATATTTAATTGGTTGGTCAGAGTATATAGATTATATGTGATATGTTAATTAACCCTTGTTTTGTGGCAGTATTTGAAAATGGCATCCGAAAATGTTGAGAACATCAATGGAGCACAGGAGACCGTTGAGTCTCGATAGATCAATAACCAGGATAATGTGCATCAGAAAGGCGACAATCCTCATGCAAACAACAACACTGACCAAATGATGAACGATGGAATGTTCCGAGGCTTCAAGAAATTCATGCAACATCAAAGTGAGAAAGCAACTCTCATCCAAAATACGGTGGAGACACCTGGCAACTCTCGGACGGCCACCGCCAAACAGTTCAAGGAGCTGGGACCACCGGAGTTTTTGGACAAACCAAAAAAAACTTAAAAAAAGTAGACGTGGATAAAGCGGATCAACAACATATTTGAAGGAATGAATGAGCTTCATTTATAGAAGAATGGATGAATAAGAAACCAATCTATGAACGGTCCAGATCGATTTACTTTAAACGGACGGTCCAGATTGGTTTACAATAAAATATAATATATTCTATTTATAATTTAATAAAACGAATAACTTTTAAAAAGATTTTACTATGCAAACACTATGCATAATAAAATATAATATATTTTAATTATTATCTAATAAAACGAATAACTTTATAAAAGTATTACATTTTATATAAAAAGATTTTCTTATTTGCCTAATAAAGCGAATAACTTTATAAAAGTATCCCGGTTTATATAAAAGTTTTTTCGTTTTATTACATTAATAATACTAATAAAACAAAACTTCATCATCATTATTATTATTCACACTATTAATCGATCGTCGTCGTTCCCGGGGAAGAGGGGCTTTCAATAAGGATTTCTCTCCTATTAGCGCATGATTAGGTGACCAAACCTCTCCTTGGCGTAACTTCTGACATCGTTAATATTGCAAATAATAATATTAATAACAAATCATCTCAATATAAAATATCAACAATAATTGAATCAATTAACGTGAGATACTACGCAACAATTCATCAAGCAATAATTGAACAAAAGCGAGTGACTTCTCACGTAAAGATCAATAATTAATACCGTGTGCTACTATGCAACCACGCCAGTATTCTCGCATTTTTTAACACCGGTGTTTCAACAGAGTAATCAGTAAAACTCCGCCGTTATTTTCATAAAATATTTTTATCGCTTTTCTCAATTCGACAATAATTCCGTTGTGGGGTCCACTAATGATTGTGTAGGTCGTCAGATTTAATATTCCCCACCAATCGAATATTATAAACAACTTCGTGACTTTTACAAAATTTCTAAATATTACCCACAACTATAACATTATATCAAATTAATTCCATAATATTTAAAAATAATAATTATAAAAAATTCATCTTTACTCATAAAAGTTGGGGTCTTATAATTTGGGTACGGATCTCAATTTTTCCCGAATTGACGACCGATTGAACAAACTTCGAGACGGTAGGGTCCACAAGGCCAAGTCGGATGTGCAACTACGGCGCCTGGCCCCGATCTCTACATTAGCAGCTCATTTTATTTTTGGAAAAAAGAAGAAAGTTAGAGAGAGAAAGGCTCGGATTTAACAGTCTAACACTAGATTTGAGTTGTTTTCATCACTTATATAGTAGATCTCATCCATATAAAGTGATATAGCATAGATTTGGGTTTCGGGAGGCTTGTCGGTACATTCCCAAGGTGAAAAAGTAAATTTTTGGTCATTTCATTTGTAAATATTGTTAGAACTACTAGATTTATTTCAATATAGTGGTTATCTATATTTACATTTGTTGTTTTTTACATATATTGCGTATTGGTTGGTAGATTTAGATATTTTACCGATTATTTATACATATATAGTCAGAAATCAAGTCTTTTTATTAGATCTACCTAGATTTAGTCGGATCTAACCCTTAACCAATTATGAAGCTTTAAACCTCTAACATATATACTAGATCGGCTTGGATCTAGGTTAGATCTAGTCATTTTAATACTTTTGATCGATCTCGATCACTCTGTAGAGACCTAGATCTCTATCTAGTGATGAGGAGTTCCTAACTATGTGTGATCAGGGATTCTAATCAATGAATCTCTTGATATCATGGTTAGGATACATAATATAAACGTTCAAGCATACTAATGTGAGCCTAGCAATTTCAGGGTTGAGATCCATTAATCGGATCTTGACTATATTCCCACGATGGATATTTTGTTTACAATGTAATATTAAATTGTGCAAAATCATTGTATATATAATATTGGACCTTAAAACGACTTCGAGTGCCTCGTCCCGAAAAATTGAATTTAAGTCCTCGTGATAATGAAAAATTGTGATTGTCGGTACTCGGGTCTATCGAGAAGACTTTTATGCCTGTAGATGGCCCGACCCTTTTTGATGCTTTCTTTCATGCATTATCACAAAAAATAATTTTCAAACAAAATAGCAAAGAGTTTTATAAAAATAATAAAGCACTTTGGGGACAGACAAATCTAAAATTAATAATCGATAGTATTAAATGATCTCGATTTCTATCTGGCGAGGATTTGAAAACTTTATTTTCCAAAATATCATTTCAAGCTTTATCTAAAAATGAACTTTAATTTAAATCAAATCATTCGTGCATAGGTTCAAAGAGGTTCAAAACTACTTCCAAAATGATGTCACTCATAAGCTAAAACGAGTCTAAGAACAACTTTTAAAAATCAAAACACTTAACGCGAGCTAAATAAATATCAAAAGCTCTCTCAAAAATCACACACACACACATTTTATGCTTAGAAAATCAATAAAATATGATAACTGTATTTTCACGGAAGTCGGAAGTGCCTAACACCTTCCCACTTGCTAAAGCAAGCTCCCAAACTATATGAATCTTGGGTTCCATGCTAACGTTACGGAGTCACATACTGGGTTATATTGCGAAAACTTCCAAAATTCGGATAAATTGGTATATTCATTTAAAACTATAGCAACTGATGACTCTGTTTAATTCAATCCAATCATTATAAACAAAAGAAAAAAAAAGAGAACTTAACTCCCCTGACGTGTATAATACTTTTACCCTTTAGTAAAAGATCTTTATAAAAAAATTAAATTTAAATATTTACATAATTTTTTTTCAAGTTTTTAAATAAATTTTGTATACTTAATAATAATTTTTAATATTAATTATTACATTACTCGTAAATAAATAAACATTAGTTTTAAATTATAAAATATTATTTTACATAGATTTTTAATTATAAATTAATAAATAACATGGAATTTTAGTACTCCACTCCATAATATTACTTGTAAATATTCTGTTGACACCTTCTGTTTCAGACAGTGAACGCTCCCTCGTGTTTCTCTCTCATGCATTTTCATTTCAATCAATTTTAACTTTTCCTTTCTCAGACAGAGACACACAAACAAACATATTCATCATTCACCATAAATGTTCTGCAGAGGAGATAGCAGAAACAGTAGTCAGTAGGCGGTGAGTTGTCCATATTGCTATGTCCGTCTACTAAACTCTGTCGTCGTCGTCGAATCACGATCCAAGTAAGTAACAATGGGATATCGTTAATTCGTTCATCACCAACTCAAACTTCATTTGATAGTCACTTTCTCTAACTTCAATCTCAACGCCGCCTTTCAATTTACCACATCCTCTAGCTAACTTCAAATCTCAACACTTAATTTCGATCATAACTTAATTTCTCTTACCTGAATCTAAAAACTTCTTCATTCCTCAAAAATCTCGAAATTTTAGGGTTTAATTTCAACTATATCTTGTATCTGCTCATTTCTATTCCATGGAACTTTGTTAGTTCGATTTTTGAATCCTAACTTCTTGTACTACACTTCACTTCAACTGAGGAAACGCAAGTAAAACACATATATATCATTTTCATTCTTAGCAACCTTTACAACTAGAGTAAGTGTACTGATTTGATATTTTGTTCCTTTTCTGTGCAGAACTGAAGTTTATACAGCTTCACAAGAATTTTTTTTGTGAAGCATTTTAGTGTGCACGGAGGGCTTATTCCATAATTCTTGGAGTTATACTCTAATTTTAGCGTACGGATTTCATACGGATAATGTTGTATGCAAGTTTGTGTTGATTGTGATATTGTTCAAGTGAGTAATGGAGGAAGTGAATAACAATAATAGACTAGATTTGCAGAGAAATTTAGGGAGGCAACAGTTGAAGTCCTCGTTATCAGGGAGATCAAGTCCTAAGAATTCTCCTTCATTTCGGAGATTAAGTTCTAGCCGAACACCACGGAGAGAAGGTCGATCTAGTAGTGGGTTCAGTACTAACTGGTTTAGGAGCAACCGAATAGTGCTATGGCTGCTTTTGATTACTCTTTGGGCTTATGGAGGGTTTTATGTGCAGTCGAAGTGGGCTCATGGGGACAATAAGGAAGGGATCTTTGGTTATGGAACTAAACAAAGTGATGAAAATCCTGAATCTGAACAAATTCATCGTCTGGACTTGATTGCAGATGAAGATTCCTTGTCAGCTAAACTCGAAATTAATAAAAATCAATCTGATTTGGAGAAGAAAGATGTGGTTCTGGCAAAGAAGGGGAAAAGTGTTTCATCACGTCCGAATGTACCTCTGAAGAAGAGGAGCAAGAGATCAGGACGTAATTCGCATAGGGCAACCCGTGGTAAGCAGAAAACAGCAGTTCCGGCAGAAAGCAGCGAGGTTGAGGTGCAGGAAGAGGACATTCCTAAGAGAAATACTTCTTATGGGCTGCTTGTTGGTCCATTTGGCTCTATAGAGGATAGGGTTTTGGGGTGGAGTCCCGAAAAACGATCAGGAACATGTGACAGGAGGAGCGAGTTTGCACGCCTGGTTTGGTCTAGAAAGTTTGTTTTGATATTTCATGAGCTTTCAATGACCGGAGCTCCTCTTTCAATGATGGAATTAGCAACTGAGCTTCTGAGTTGTGGCGCTACAGTTTCTGCTGTAGTTCTTAGCAAAAAGGGTGGTTTGATGCCAGAGCTTGCTAGAAGAAAGATTAAAGTACTCGAGGACAGAGATAAGATCAGCTTCAAAACTGCGATGAAGGCAGATCTTGTTATTGCAGGGTCGGCGGTCTGTGCATCGTGGATAGGTGAATCTTTTTTATTGTTGGTGCATGAGCATTTTCAAAGTTGAGTTGATAGTTGCGCTGATGGCAGAAATTTACATGCTTTACTGCTTAATATCCCATATTAGTTGTATTGGAATGCACTAGATTGATTAAATAATTATTGATTTTTATTTATTTATTAATATAGCAACATGAGGATTTTTTCCTATTCTATCATGTTTTCCTTTTGCTGTTCTATAGTCATATGTGAAGGGTCATAATCCATCATCTGTAACTTCTTAGGAAACTCCTTGGTCTTACCCACAATGTAAAACCCGAGTCCTACATCGAAAGATATGGGAAAAATTTATCTGTTTATAAGTAATTAAGTTACTAACAATAGTACTTCAGTCATGACATTTTGGGTGAGCCTGTGGTGGGCTAAGATAATCCAAGAAGATACTATTGGGCAAATGGTTCAAGGCATTGATTTGTTTTGTACTCGGGATTTGACCCGGGTTGTTACATATGGTATCAAAACTGACTCTCAAAAGCTTGGGTCGGGTCATACGACCGGAGGTGGGGACATGAAGACTGGTAGTATAATGGAGAGAGGGAGGTCTGGAGGTGGGGACACGAAACTAGTTTAGTTGGTATTATCCCAGACAAATTGGGTGAGCCTATGATGGGCTAAGATTACCTAAGAAAATACTATTTGGATGGATTTGACCGAGATTTGTTTCAGAGCCTATGATGAGCTAAGATTACCTAAGAAAATACTATTTGGATGGATTTGACCGAGATTTGTTCCAGAGCCTATGATGAGCTAAGATTACCTAAGAAAATACTATTTGGATGGATTTGACCGAGATTTTGTTCCAGACTCGAGATTTGACCTGGATTGTTATACACAGTTAGCAGAAGATTAGATTGATGAGATCTCCTTTATCAATTGTACTTTTCAAATGAATGAGCAACTAATAGACTTTATCATGGCTCTTTATTTATACTTGGGGTTTCCTGAGGTTAGAAAAAAGAGAAGCTTTGAGTTGTTCAGTGTTCAAACAACTGTGAAATGCATGTTCATGTCTTGAGGTCCGTGGGGCTAATATGTTGGCATTGTACATCTTAATTTTTTATTTTTTTTTTGATTCACAGGAGCATTTTTATAAGAATAGACTAGATAAAATGACAGCGTTGTAGCTGTATAAATTGACAGGTAATTTGTATTAGTCTATGCTAGTTGTCCTATTTAATTTTATATTGTTTCATCTGAGGAATCTCTTAATTCTGAGTTGTTTTCTAAAACCTCTCCCAATTTTATAATTAGATTGATTTATTTGGGAAAAACAGCTTTTCTTCTTCTGTATGTAAGATGTATCATTGTACAGTTTTGTTACTGATAAGTCTTATAATTATTGACTCAGAGCAATATCTTGACCATTCTACGGCTACTGCTTCACGTCAAATTGTTTGGTGGATCATGGAAAATCGGCGCGAGTACTTTGATCGGTCAAAGCTTGTTCTGAACCGTGTGAGAATGCTGATTTTTCTTTCTGAATCGCAATCTAAACAATGGCTAGCCTGGTGTGCGGAAGAAAAGATTAAGTTGATGTCGCAGCCTGCATTAGTTACACTTTCTGTTAATGATGAACTGGCTTTTGTAGCAGGCATTGCTTGTTCACTAAATACTCCAGCATTCAGCACTGAGAATATGCTGGAAAAAAGGCAGTTATTGCGAAAGTCAGTTCGAGAAGAGATGGGATTGACAGATAATGATATGCTTGTGATGTCATTAAGCAGTATAAATCCTGGAAAGGGTCATTTCTTGCTTCTTGAATCAGCACGCTTGATGATTGAACAAAAACCATTTCTCAATGATAATGTATTGGATGGTTCAGCTGAGAAAGATGAAGATTATCATTCCAGGGCTTTACTACAAAATTGGAAGCGGGTTGGTGAATCTTCTAATGGGTTGCTCATCGCTAATGAATCTTTTATAAGTTCGAATAAACCCAAAAAGAGAAATTTACAGTTGCTTAATGTCTTTAAGTCGATGAATAACTCTGATGCATTTCATCTTGACAATGTTGGCAACATGAGAAAACTTTTCTCATATAGTATAGGAAAGAAGGAACAGACTCTTAAGGTTCTGATCGGTTCAGTCGGATCTAAGAGCAATAAAGTGCCTTATGTTAAAGCGATACTCAGGTTTTTATCTCATCAATCAAACTTGTCAAATTCAGTACTCTGGACTCCAGCAACTACACGTGTTGCCTCCCTTTACGCTGCGGCAGATGTATATGTTATAAACTCTCAGGTGATTCTTTCATTGCAGAAAACTTATTTGGTTCTGCTTGCTCAGATTTTGTGTGTTTGTGTAATCTCTTCATTCCAAATTCATGTGTCGTCTATCTTCATATTGGTTATCTCATCATTTTCATTAAGTTATTCGGTGTTGACTTTTCCTTTCAATGCCTCAAAAAAAAAAAAATCTTAAGTTTGTTAGATATCATCACAATGCTATACGGTGAATCCATGTTTCTTACTATATCTGTTCTTGAATTATATCTTTTGAGAGGAATGATGATTTTTTCTCTATTAGTTTCTTTTCCATCTTTTTTATTAAAAAAAGAAAAAGAAAAAAAGATGTATCGTTTTATTTCCTTCTTTTTTTAAAAAAGAAAGAAAGAAAGAAAGAAAGAAAAAAAGATGTATAATTTTATCACTTTCAGGTAGCATCACCTATATATTATTGAGCTTTTTGCTGCCAAATTATGTGGAATATATTAAAAATCATTTATTAACTACACATGTAAGAAAATGCTGCAAAGTGCAAACCACGTAAATTTTGTAGTATACACATTTTACTAATCTTAATATGAGAATTTATACTGATCTGAAAGAAACAGAAAATTGGAAATGCAGAAAGCTAACATTTAGGGTATGTTTATTTGCAATGACCATTTTCAAGGGGTTACAATCCCATGAACTATAGTCCTTGTATTAGTAATCCTATCAGTATTCATTCCTTAAAATAATATCCGTGTGTTTGTTTAGAGGGGATTATATGTGGAATAGCTAAAATAAGGGTACTTTTGTCTTATATTTTTTAATGCTAAGGTCATTTAAGTGAGGATTATTTAATACCTAGGGGGAGGGGAAATTAAACAGTTCCCTTTTTGGGTTATTATATTATCCTATGACTAATAGTCCATACTACAAATTAGAAACAAACATGGGATTAAAATTTTAAAGGTCTAAGTAGTCCTATGGGGATAACCTTAACAAATTTATTACCTAGTCAAGCACTTGCAAGCTTTCTAGACTGGTGCTTTAAATGTTGAGTTTTTTATATTTTCATTTTATTCATTACTCTCTATAAACTCTCTTGTTACCACGCTCTTAGGCTGTCTTCTTTTTCTTCTTTTTTTGAGAAGTCTTGGGCTTTTTTCTCCTAGCCTTACTAAATTAAAATTGCAGGCAACACATGAATGACTTAACTTTGAAAAATGTAAAGTATACACTAGTTTGAACACTAGAGATGCGGTTTTTGGCAGGGGTGTGATCCTCTCATGGTGGGCTTTTGAACAACATTTTGAGGGTTAGGGGAAGCAGACCTGGCAATTGGGTCCCATGGATAATACATGGTGGGTACAAACGGGTTCAGCGTATTTTTTTATTACGGAGTGATGTATATCAGCCGTAGTTATAGCTAACGGATAACCCGTTGGTTACCCACGATAAATCTATTTTCTTTTTGCTTTTTTCATAAAAAGTCATGATTTCTTATTACATACTTCTTTTAAACTTTAAAAAAAAGCTAGTTAGAAATAAAATTACTTTCAACAAGTTTAATACCGAATCACAGCATACAAGCTTAAAATCATGGAAAGTTCTCAAAAAATCTTGATTAACCATTATTACTAAGACTAGGAAAACAAAGTCACTGTCAAAGGAACTTGTCGAGGTTCTTCTGATGTTGGTCTAACTAGGAGTCAATTCTTTGTTCCCACAGGATTTGAAAGCAAATATGTCTCCTGGATATTTTCTTTTGTCTAAAAAATAATTTCTCCAGGACATATCATCCTGAACATAGTAGTTGAAGTCGCTGCAAATAAAATGTGCTGCATGTACGTTAATGTGCAAGTCCAGAAAATAATCATCTGAATACATGGTGAGCAATCATATGATAACTCAAAGGAATGAAAAAGGACTGCAGTTGTCAGAGATATTTGTCAAGGGGTTTCATTTCCATCAAAACGTTAGCATGACCATGTTATTATTCGTCTCTGTATATGTCAGGCAAATAACTATTTAGTGTCCATCAGCGGATAAGATAACTACACTGGAACATTATGGTCTATTTTCTTTCATTCTTGCCTACTATTTTGTCTGAATACTATTCTCTTTTTACCGTGAAATTAAACAATTTTTAAACTATGTACAGGGACTAGGCGAAACATTTGGAAGAGTGACAATTGAGGCAATGGCGTTTGGTCTTCCGGTAAAATAGCATTCAAATTTTAATGCTCTCTATTAACAGTAGCTCTATATTTTATTAATAGTAGCAACTGTGACTGATTGACTTTCATGTATTAATAACAGATAAATAAAAGAACTAACTTGTAAAATTTGTAAATGGCTTTTGGTCCTCCATTCTTTGAACTGAATGCTTCATATTAGAAGCGGCTCTATATTTTATTAAAGATATCAACTGTCATTCATAGACCTACATGTGTTAATAACATAGATACATAAAACGAGATAATATGACGCCATGATTCTGTAAACGTCTGCATTGCTAACGTGTACTATCATAATAAGATCATTAATTGCACTCTTAGGTGCTTCTTGCTGTCGCTTATAATCTGTTGCCTTCTGCCCATTCAAACAAACAAACATACAAATAAAAAGATGAAAATGAGAAGAACAAATCTATACCAAGCAAGTGGGTTCCTGAACTTGAATTTCTAAGTGGGAATTACAGAGTTCAATTTAGGAGAAAAGGCTGTTGTCTAATGCAGTGAGCCTAATTATTACTGTCCCTAGAAGAAAAATTATTAAAATGCACTACCTGTGGTGAAATATTGTCTCTTTTAGATTTCTTATTATATCCTAATTCTATAATCTTATTGTTTCATGTCTAAGCTTGATCGACGTAGTTTTGTTTTAGCATACAGTTTGTTTTCTCTCCTTTTCTCTCTCTGGGAGTGTAGTCAACATACTATCTCGATTGCATGGTTCACTCTATTTGCACCCGACTCTTGAATTGAAATATTGTTTCTTGATATTTTGTATGAAACATAATGTAGGCACTTAGCATAGATCTTGTATACATATTATAGTTGTATTAGGCATTATATAGAGCTATGGGAACTGTGTCGTTCTAGGCTTCTAGCACACCCTTGCATTGCATTACACGTAGCTATGGACCAATTATCTATTAAGCTGAAGGTCCAATGTGTGAAATACGTCGTAGTACTAAAAATGTACAACTTTCTCCTGTGTCTAATGTGGTTTGAAAGAAAAATGTTGCTACCCAATAACAAAGCAAGGTGTGTAAACTGTTGAAGGATGGCAACTTCTTCTAGTTGTTTAACATCCGAGTCTACAACCTTCATTTTGCAATATAAATGGAGAAAAACCAATGCAGAAAAATGCTATGAATAAACTATTCAAGACGCTGCAAAAGCATCTGAGCAGTAAAAATCCATGGGACCACAAATCCTATCAGGAGGTGGTTCCTCGCTGCTATATCTATGGTGCGAGAAACATGCAAGTTCTTCCACCTGACGTAGAGCCAAAGATCAACAAGCTGTGTTTCACATCCTTGGTGCTTTTTGAATTTATATGGTGCAGGTACTTGGAACAGATGCTGGAGGCACAAAGGACATTGTTGAACACAATGTAACTGGTCTTCTTCATCCTCTGGGGCGTCTAGGATCTCGCATTCTTTCCAAGAATCTGCAGTTTATGCTTAAAAACCAGTCAGTGAGGCAAGAGATGGGAATTAGAGGAAGAGAGAAGGTAGAGAAGATGTACTTAAAGAGGCACATGTACAAGATGCTTGCACAAGTTTTGTTCAAGTCCATGAGAATAAAATAGCATTTGCCACTCAGTTTACTTCATTCTTTTATTGATAATGAATTTGTGAGGTAACTGTGAGCAGTGAAATTACATTAGTCTACCCAAATCATCTCATTGATTATGAGAAACTTTGGGATGATTACCAGTGTTATCAGTTATGGTTTACTTTGTAGCTTGGAATGTCAACAAATACTGAGCAGGTTATTCCTTAGGGAAAGGTTCTCGTGATTCCACATAAACTTCATAAATTTGCTTCCTTTAGTGGCTGACTAATGATACAATCTTTGAAATTTTTAAGCACCAAATTTTCAAACCATTTGTCATTCCAGAAACTTAAAATTTAAAATGGAAAGATGTTTGATTAATATTACAATTATTCCATAGTCTTATTTTTTATTTTTGGTAAAATCTTAAAATTTAAGTATTCATTCATATTAAATTTGAAAAAAAAATAAAATTATGTAGTTAGTATTAATTTAAAGATACATCATCATAATTTAAATGTTATGAACTCAAATTAAATTCAAATTTTAGAATTTCATAATTTGTCTTCAAAATGAAACTGTTTTGTTGGAAACTAGTAGTATATTTAAATTTTAAATCGTCTAAGAATATTCTTGACAAAGCAATGACAAATATTGTACATTTAACTATATAGAAACAAAACCCAGTGCATAGTACAATGACTAAAATATTTGTTTTGCCTTTTACATCACATCAATACCGTTAGAGCTAGCTGCGTGTGAAAATATAAAGTAATTAGGAGAATAGCAACAGATCAAACAAGTTTTGGCAGAAGAAATTGTGCAAATAACAATGAAAGAAACAAAATGAAGTTTAGAACAGATTGAAATCTAGACAAATCAGAAGTTAATCTATAAATGTCAAGATATAGAGGTCAAACCTAACTGGCAAACTGAGCACTTCAGCCAGCAAGCAGCAGTAATACAAGAAATTGTTCTTCCCATTTAGGAACACTGTAACCAGAATCAAGCAGTTGTACAGGAAATTCTAACTACTATAACAATATTTCTTCCATAGAGCAATCATCGTTTCCAGAGGCCAACAAAAGAACTAATTTTCTGTTCATGGACCTATGCTTGGTCTTAACTTTGGTACAACATTAAGAAGCATTGATGACCGAGAGTAGTTTCCAATTTCTTTGTAACAAGTCGAAGAACAGACATATGGATAGCAAATGAAAGATCCAGTAAGGTTTCCTCATCACAGTCGGCTTTTAAAGATCTCAGTGTCGTGCTGCTAGTTCAACCAGTTCTTTGTGTTCATCAGAGACGTAAGATGTCACCTTGAATGTGGGCTCTCCGCCATCCTTTGCTGGAGAAGAAATGCACTTCAACCCAATTACTGTTGTCAGACCTGCAACGGTAAATAGCCAATTAACCAATCAAATCTTAAATGAGAGACAAAATTACAGGAAGGCATGTGATATTTCTTCCAACTCTAGCTGGTAAATTCTAAGAAACACTCGAAAATCAATAAACAAATTTGGGAAAAATATTCCTTTCGTCAAAGATATAGCTAAAGTGGAAAATCAACTCCCCAGTTTTGGCCCTTCACATTTTTCATTTTGTCTCCAAGCTATAGAGTCAACCAGAAGATCTTGAATAATTATAGAACTAGTAAGCATCCAAGTAGTGATAAATTTGTAACAAATAAGATCAGTTTTCCAATATCAATCTTTGAATATGCTGATGCATCGATACAAATTGAATGGTTTTTATGGCGGTGGACACAATTGTGTGAGAAGTATGCATTAAAATATGTTAAAAATTAAAATGTTCATAAATGTCATACTTTTTAATGCACCAACTTCCAATAATATGCATTCTTACTCTTATAAAATAACTTTTGATTAATAATTGTAGTTAACAATTAGCCCCGAGTAAATTGGAGACTCATAGCACATGGGAACAAAATAACTACTTGGTACTTGCGCAGCGAGAACACATGATTATTGTAAAGTGTCCTGTATCTTATATATTAAAGCCAAAGGGTTTAAATATGATGGATGTACCCGTTTGAAAAGAAATGAAAAAGGCATTAATGAGGCCACTGCGCTTCGTGCGGGTGTACTACTAGTTGATACTAAATAGCAGGTACCAACATCTTGGGGGGAGGAAATAACAGCTGGTCACAGTAAACACCTTGATGAGAAAACAATGTTCCAGGGGAACATTTCAAAATTGAGTTAAACAATGCAATACTGTAAACCAATAGAGGAAAAAAAATACTTACTCTCGTGTACACGTCCATATAAAAACCTTTCACCTTTCCAATATTCCAGTGGCCTCATCCTAATCCTGGTGCTTTGTCGTATACCAGACTTCCAGTGTGTACCAGCCGCTGTCAAAATAAAATATGAATTGATCAAATACTATTGTATGCATTAAATTAACACCTGTAAGACTTAACAAAATAAACAATAAACACCTGCAAGACTTTGCCTGCGAGAAAGTGATTTTCTTTTTCGCAGTCCATGTGGCCTTCTTGCTTTGGTTCTGTCCTTCCATGAACTCATAGGGCGTTCCTGAATGTTGCAATACGAATTTAGTCAAATCAAGCATATAGTGAAAGCGCGAAACTAAACATAAAAAGCATGTGAATTGTGACGTGGAATATTTATAGGAAAGGAGCACCCAGCTCCAAAGCTAGATACAACTCGCTCAAAAATTCTACAGATGTGCAAGTGCTCCTCATGCTTACTGTTTACATTGAATCTATAGGCAGCCAAAGTAAAATACATAAGATTGTTTATCCAATGCCATTGACCCCAAAAAATTCCGCTTGTTCTTTTCCTCTACTTGAAATACAAAGGTGCAACATCAAAAAAAAATCCCAAATAAAGTGCATAAGCTTGTACATTCAAAACGTTACAATGTAACTAATACCCACCTAAGAAACTCTACTTGCAACTAATTTCTGTATCTTATAGGCAATTGAATAATAGATTCAGTCCATGAATTCACAAAAACACTCGTGCAAACACCTTACATCAAGTCCTTTCTAGCTCGAGGAGAAAATCCAAAAAAAAATAAGTTTCAAGAGGACAACACTAAAGCTTCTCAACAAGCCCTCTTAATTTCAGTAGAAATAAGACCCAAGTAAAAAAGAACATTCAAAGAATGAGTACATCAAGTATAAAATACAAAAGGAAAAAGTAGATACATTTGTTTTAAAGATACATAACCATAATCAAGGAGGAAGGAAGAAATCTTTTGGAGAAGTATTTTTCAATGTAAGATTTGTTGACCAAAATTTACAGCCCATTATTGAGCCTTTTTATATAGGATTGTTTTTGAGCAATCATTGTGAGTGAGAAAAACAGAGGATGAAAGACAACTAAATTTATCCAACAATAATTTGTGTTGCCCTATCAGACTAATTTTGGGCATATACTTGATCAAGTTTAATATTAATAGAAATGATACTCGACCTTGTATCTACTTATCAAACAAAGAAATACTTGACCTTGTACACATATGAGGGCAATATCATGAAGTTCACAGCACAACAATACATGTTCAAGCACTGGAATAACAATCAAAATAAATCAAGAGAAGATGATCTTAAAAGAAGACCTCATTTTGTAGTTCTGAACCACTTTCTGTAGTTGTCGGCTGTCTATCCATGATATGATCTTTGGCGGCAGTAGGATCTGATTGACCTGTGAAGGAAAGATATAGACACTGTAAAACTATAGTTTTAAACTATCTCAATCACAAAAGAGCAGCCTAGTAATGGCAACACTAAGTTTTTAGCATATAGAACTGCAATAAGTTAATTAAATTAATGTAGCCAATAATTAAAGAAGAAATACGTGCATTCAGGCAATCACGAATTTCTTAAAAGAGTTATATGATTTACAGTACAACGGTATAGTATAACTAGATAAGATTAACTTAAAAAGAGTGTACGTGTTGAAATGCAATAGAGTGTGTGTGTGTGTGTGTATTATAAGTTAGAGTACCGTTGGTGCTTCACTTTGTCTCTCATTAATCACTATGATATAAAAGTATTTATGTAACAATTATCTATCTAATTCTAAATTTTCTCTCCCATTGTCTGTCATCTCCTTTTTTTCTCATGTTTCACTCAGCTCCTGCTCTTTTCTCTCTTGCAGAGGTTATTTACGGCAGCACGCATGGAAGTAAACTAGTAGGCTTTATGAGCATAAAATGTCACTTCAGGTGCTGGCTAGGATTCTAACAAAAAAGGCTTGGGAAGCCACAGAGCAAAAATGATCATACCCAACTGGACTTGGCTGTTCTTCAAGTTTTCAGTTGTTGAGTCATCAATGTTGACATCTGGCCGCACAAAAGAAGTTGTTTCGTGCTGCATGTCTTCAACCTGCATTGTTCAAGATAGTATTTTGTAGTAAATGTTGCAACTTTCAAAATCCATTGAAAACATCATTTACATGAAAAGGTAAAGAACCTCACATTCTTATCCATTTCACTCACACCATGTGTCTGAGCCACAGTATCCTCAATATTGATATCTGGTTGTGCAGAAGAAACTGCCTCTAGCAGAATATTTCCGGCCTGCATCATGTTACAAACCACATAGCATCAGTTAAAAGATCTCCATAATTCTTCAAAATTATTTTATATCAATACCTTACCTTCTCTGCCTTTTTATTGGCTCGACTTGTCCACGTAATAGGTTCTGCATTAGGCCTAGCACTGTCATACATATGGTAGGTCGTATTCTGATCCACCAAGTCACCATGAGTTTCACTTGACCTGAAATCAACATCTATGCTGCCCGTGTTGACATTCGTAGATATGTCAAATAGATTAAGTGAATCTCCTGATTTCACCTTCTTTGAACTCGTAGTGGCAACTGCAGTGTTTCTAGCTTCATTTTCTACAGGTGACTTTAATTTCCCAGAAATGCTCAACTCCTTCCCTGTATCAAGCTGATCTGATTGTCTGTTAAAGTGTTCAAGTGAAGAAGGACTTCTGGCCGGTGATAAATCAATATCAAGAGCTGAGAATGGATCACTAATTCGATTTGACTTTGAAATGCGCTTTTTCAAGAAAGATAATGCAGCAAATGGACTTTTCGGGGGGGTAGGGGAAGCTAGAGAATGGACTGAAATTTCTGCCACCTGCTTATGCTTCACAGGTGTTTTACCACTTAATCCTTTTATCACATTCTGGATATCTGACAGCTTTTTCCGACTCTTCAGCAATTCTTCTTCGGAATCCACAAAATCAGCTCTTCCAATGTCACTACGGAAATCAGGGAGGTATTTGTATATGTCTACAGGTTTTATCTGCAGGCGCTCCTGCAATAGAGATAATGCCCCTTCCCCGTCTAAATTTTCAATATTTCTTGATAACAGTTCATCCAGTAGTTCATTCACTCTGTTCTCAGTGTTGGCTACTGAGCCTGTTCAAAACAACTAACATTAGGATAGCACTCAATATATCAGTGGTAAATGTCATTGTTTAGTACCATTCACTCACCAGCTAATTCCCTTTCCTGCAATTCAACATTAGGATGGGCTGTTTCTTGTAGTGAATCAAAATTAGATGGACTGAGATTGTCCAGATGCAATATCTCTTGAGAGGATTTAAGAGTGTCATCATTTTCAGATACCACAGATGAATAATGGTGCTTATAAATAACCGACTTCCTAAAATAGAAGGCATTTAGGTAATATCATTTAATTAACGTCAAACTTATAGTATTTACCAGTTAACAAAGTAGGTATTATTAGAAAGGCTAATAAAAAATGTTGATGATACCCCAAAATCCCTGATCGACGGCGGCGGTGGCGTGGATTGGCTGATGGATTGTACTCTCTTTTTCCAGTCATATTGCCACCTGTCTGTCTTTGTATTTCTTCTTTGGCATCTATAGACCAAGTATAAGCAAAGTGAAAAACCGGCTGCAAACTATAATAACAAACAGGAATAAGAGTTACTATATAGGTTAACATCATACATTCAAGCTTTTCATAGGCCGAGAAAAATTGCTCCGGGTCTTGGAGTTGATCAATGTCCAAACTAGGTTCCAAACTCACAGAAGGCTGGCTGTCGAAGATAAATTAATAAATTAAAAACAAAATCCAAATAATATAGCAGAATTATGGAGGTTGTAAAATTTACCTTTTATCTGGCATCAATGAAAATCGAGCACGCTTACGGCCCAAAGCTTGTCTTCTTTCTTTGGGATTTCCCATGCCCATAGTAGCAGCTTCACTATTGGTATCAGATACTGCAAGGCTTGAAAGTTTGGAATTCAAAATTTCTGAACCACAATGTACAATGCCCTTTGCCTTCTCCAAAAGCTTGCAGGGACTTCTTAACTCCTTACAATTCAAAAAAAAAACAAGGTATGCATTATCATTTTTTACTATACACAAAGCAGCTGTTTCCCAAATTTCATTTTGAAAACTTTTATATCCGACATGGAATATAACTTCTATGAGAAAGAAAATTTGGGTTTTGGAATTCTATGTATCGTTAATGTGTCCATGGACAATGACACCTCTAGAACCATTTCCTAAAAAAGTTATTTTTCTAGTTTTCAACAATCAAAGATATGTATATCGACAGCAAAACTAATAAATTACGCACATTGAACTTTTAATTCTTCAAATCACCTCAGTAAACTAATTATTATTTTGAAATTGAGTCATTCCGTTGAAAAATCAAACGGACGTTAAACTAATGAATTACTCACTGTAGTTGGCACGTTTTACTGATTACACCATTGAACTTTTAATTTTTTAAATTACCCCAATAAACTAATTATTATTTTGAAATTGGGTCATTCTATTATCTCTACCTCACGACTGTTAAATCGTTTCAGTTTTTATCCTACGTGGACGTGAAAAAGAAAAAAAAATAGATCTAATTTCTTCCCTCTCTTCCTTCATCCCAATTCCCATATCTATTTTCTCCCCCCTCTTACAGATCAAATAGATCTGCGTATTTTCTCTCTCTAAAATATTTAAAAATTCAGAGATCCGAGTACCCAAAACATTGAATTGAGCTTCAAAGTTTAGCATTAGATATAATAATGGAGTCCAAATTCCCAACAACAACAACAAATGAAGTAAATGGTATTGTAATAGGTTTCCTCCCTCTCACTAGTCTTATGTCTCTAAACTTCTCTCCTTCACTCTCGATCGCCTCTACAAGATCCACCCCTTCCCCAATCTATCTATATATGTGTGTATATACACATGTGCTAGTAATATTTGGTTAAATTGATTATAATTTGATAGGAGCCTGAGTTTTTACTGGTGTGGGAGAGAGAATTAAGAGGCAGACCGCAGATGCAAGAGGTCGTTGTTGCCAATTACCGCACTTTTATTTCTGTTCCTGATGCATTGTTTTCCATTCGCGAGGAAGTTTCTTCTATTGACAAACATCTGAGATCTGAGTATCCTAAATATTTTAATTTTTTTGTTTTCACTTTCAAGCTTATTATTATTTTTTTGCCACATAAGAAATATTTTTGAATTTCTTTTTCAGAACCACGTAGATAAAAAATTAACATATGTTAATTTTTTTAACAGAATGACCCAATTTCAAAATAATAAAATTTGAAAAATTAAAAGTTCAATGGTGTAATTAGTAAAACGTGTCAACTGTCAACTACAGTGGGTAATTAATTAATTTTGCCGATAAAAAATTAACGCTCGTTTAATTTTTTTAACGGAATGACCCAATTTCAAAATATTAATTAGTTTACTAAGGTAATTTGAAAAATTAAAAGTTCAATAGTGTAATCAATAAAATGTGTCAACTACGGTGGATAATTCATTAATTTTGTCATATATGGACTATGCCCTACAATTGGAAACATTATTGTGCAAAATATATTGAAAAAAATGAATAAAAGTAATTGACTCCATTTGTGAACTTTTTGACACCAAATACGGCACCATGAAAACATATAATACAACTTATATCTTCATAATAAAACTATAACAAATCAGTTCAAAATTCTGCTCCACCAAATAGATGAGACAGTCTTCGCTATACTGCCTAATTATTGCAAAGAAGATAAAAAGAAAAAGAAAAAAAAGACACTATAACTAACACCCTGTCTTTGAGTTTTTATGGGAGAAAAGAAAGGAGATGGGAAAAGTAAAAGTTAGTGGGTGTCTTTGAGTTTTTTTATGGGAGAAAAGAAGAAACTTAAGGAAAACTAGCTCAACTTTCTTTCAAAAAATTTCTTCTCAAAAATGAGAAGATTTGGAGAGAAAAGAAAACTTGATCAAGTAATATTTTTATAATACCAGCTTTACCATTTTCAACTAAACATAATTTATTTCCATCTATGTCCATTCCAAGATCTCAACAATGCAGCAACATCTCTTCTTCTATCTCCATTGATTCCCTTAAAGGTTGTCTTCGTTTCTTTCTCTCTCATCAATCTTCATCTAAAACCCCTCTTCTTCATAAACTCCTTGTTGGGCCTATTCTTCTCTCTCCAAAATCAAATCCAAAATTAGAACCAAAACAACCCCCAAATCCGCCCCAAATGTTACAAGGTCTTCAAATTTATCATTTCTTCTACTAGATCTAATAAACCATCTAATAAAAATAGAGCACCTAAACCTAAACTTAATTAATAAGAAGAAAAAGAACCTTCCTTGTCTTTACCAGTGGCAATCCAATAGTAAAAAACAACAAACCTAATCCACAAACTGCCACAAAATCAAATATTTTAACAAATTTGGATAATAAGAGCATCTCCAACAGCCTCTTCAATCACTTTGGGATACTCAAATAAGTGAACAACATTAGAAAAATTATCTCCAACAGTCTCGCCAACCTTAGTCATCAAATCTGCAACTTCATTCTCTCTCTTCAAAACTGATAAGTTGACATTGTCTCTTCAAAACATTTATTTTGGTTTTAGAGAATCAAAATCATATGAAAAAGGCTAAAAATATTTATTTTGATTGATGGGTTTGATGTAGAGCTCATTTTAAAATTTAATATCATTCCTTTTTATTTATTTATTTATCATATTGGATAAAATATTATTTTGATTACACTTTGGATAATCACGTTAATTATAACCCTCTGGTTTATCCAATATGACCCTCTGGATAATCACGTGAATTAAAAATTTATCCAATGACCTTGGATAATCAAATTTGCTTGTTTGGTTATTCATCTTTGCAATGTCAACATGATAAGATAAACTTGTTTTTCATTGAAAAGAGAATAAAACAATACACGGAAAGATAAAGGCAAGAGAAAACAATACAACAGAAAAGAGTACACACATCATCAAGCAAAACAAAAAATAACACATGCATCATCAAGCAAAGAAGAAAAAGAAAACATTAGAAATTAATCCATTGCCCTCTAAAATTGCACTATCGTCGCCATCAACAGGAAAGTCTTGGAAGGGAATTTAGTTTTAATTAAATATTAATTTTTAAATATAATTTATTTTCCATAATGTTATTAATTATTTCAAATGTTATCAATTATTATTGTTTTAAGTCAAATACTGCATTAATTGAATCGAAGAGACTGATGAGGCACAAAATATTAAAGTAACAAATAATGTTTTTCAAATTGCCACGTAGGTCAACAAACTTCAATTTGAATAGTTTTTTTTGCTACTACTGTTAGAGATGCTTTAAGGATAAGAAGAAGAGAGTTTTATAAGTTGAATGACATTTTCCGGTTCATTCACATGTTCCTGGACATTGGACAATAAGAATAAGAGAGTTTGGCAATAATATGTGGTAGTATGCCTTTATTACATATAAAAGGGTATATTAATAAAAGTGTAAATTTTCTTTTCTTTTATTCTCAACTCCCAAACAAGTATCACTTTCTTTTCTCTTCGCAAACTCCAGACAAACTCTCAGACAAGACGAAGAAAACTACCTCACTTTCTCTTTCTTTTCTTCTCTATTCTCTAACTTTCTTTTCTTTTCTTCTCATTAAAAACTCCCGGACACTGGTGTAAAGGAAGCAAGGTTTAAAATTTGGAATCCTGATTTCTTAGTTGCTCTGTTCTAAAAATCGGCCTAGGTGCTAGGCGGAGGCCTGGCGCCGCGCCTAAGGCCAAATCGGTAAAAAAACGAGCTAGGCGCAGTTTTTTTTAAAAAAAAATTACTACCAAAACTAAATCTTGATATATTTGTTTTTCTAATGATTTACCATATTCTTAATGCAAGTTGTAGCATATCAAATCATAACAAGAAGTGAACAAGATCAAGTCAAAATGGATAATTTTATTATAGTTGTAATTTTTTGAACTTGTACCAACTTGAAATGATACATTTGTAATATTTAGTTTAATTCAATATAATTCTTAAATTTATGTTTAGTTTCTTAAGTTTTAATTTTGAATTGAATTCTTAAAATTTTAAATTTTATTATTTAATACCAATTTTGTTTATGAATAAAACTAATACGTCAAAGATATGCTAGTCATACTTAGTATATGGTATTTGTCATTTTCTTTAAGTCCTCAATTTTGAAAATTACACAAATTAAAATAATTTCATAATTAATAATATCAAATGTCTCATTCAATAAATTTCACACTAATTTTTAAAAATAACATTTATTTAAATTTTTTGAGAGAAGAAGTACATATATAATTATATATATGAAGATATCAAAATACTTCTTACTAGTTATTACTTACTAGTAACACTAATTCTATAATTTAATTATTTCAAGCAATGAATATATATCTTACTACTTAAGTGCAATTACTACTAATTCTATAATTTAATTATTATCTTTATTATATATTATTTTGTTTTATATTATTATTTTGCTAGAATAATATAAGATAAAATATTAAAATTGTCTTAAAATAAAAAATATTGTCTAGACCCCCTGGCCACCAGCCTAGACAACTGTACAAAAAAAAAGTGCGTTTGTGCATTTATATGAATATATACACAATGACTATACACTATACAGTATGTATAAATACATGTATATATAACAGCACAAATACATAAAATGGAGCTAGATATACTAAGGAGAAATCGAAGTTAAAGCGGTGAAGGTACCATTGATTTCATGTAGCTGTGGACGGATTGGAGGTTATCAGAATCATTGGCAATTGGGGGATCTTTAAATGTTCGTGGGAACAGAGAGAGAACAGAGTGGGCATGAAACGGATCCAGTAAATCGGAGCTCGGAGATTCAATTACAACCATCTTTCACAAGTCATGAAAGTCAAAATTGAAACCCTAAGACTCTTGTTTCGTCTGTTATTTCGAAAAGGTGTTGAGCGGGAGGATTCGAGAATTCTCTTGATTTGTAACGGGTCCCTTGTGCACCGGCTTGGCCCCCCAGCATCTATCGTCTCTTGCAAATCGTTTTATTTACTCCCTACTAATATTTTTATTTACATGTTTACCCTCTTTATATTGATGACGATATTATGATAAATTGAAAGGTTGATATTTTCAAATAAATATTATTTACACATAATTTTTCTAACGCAACATATTTACTTCATACATTTAAACTTACAAATGTAATCTTTAAAACTCAAATATATCGCATTATTTTTGGTGCAATGGTCAAATACAATAAAAATTATGGAGGTGATTAGTATAAAATTTATTTTTAGATAAGTTGATTAATTGGTCAATATAGTGTTGACACACATGCGAAACTTTATGTATGTCAGCATTCTATTAGTTAATTGACCAACTTATTAAAAAAATAAATTTCATGCAAATCGAATTCAAAAATTATCATTGCAAACAATTTATGTAATTGGGTGAGTGGTCCAAATCTAGCATTTCCCATTACTTTGTTCCGCACACTTTATTCAGTTGTTATTAGGCGATAGTGTGGTGTGAATTGGTGCGGATACTCCCGCATATGAATTAATATATGTGCTGAAATTATACTTAAAAATTGCACCACATACTCGCACCGCATATGCAGATACAGTGCGAATGTAATTATAAATACAGATATAAAACTTTAAAATTTTTAAAAATAAATAATTAACAAAATTTAATCCATTAAAGTAATAAATACAAATATAATGACACAATTGAAATTGTTATTAAAGGAAGCCAACGACAAATAAGTTTAATAATTCATCACAATTATCATGTGTAATAAAATATCACACAACTTTAGTAGGCTATTAAAATCGGATAAGATATTAAGAAAATGTGACATTAGCTTTTAAATCAAAAAAATAGTGAAGAAAAAAATTCAATAAAGACAGTGACAAAAAAGTTTCGATAAAAACACTCAAGTTATTGATTAAATATTTAAATCACATTACATTATTTGTTTAATAATTTATCTGGTAATTAATCAATTAATTAATGTACAAATTATAATATCAATGTAAACAAAGCCCTAGCTTGACAGTGTGCACAAATGTTCATATTGTTTGTTATTATAATTCATGTGAGGTAGGTATCACATTAAACTATATTTTAGAATATTTTAAATAATTTACAACTTATTCGTTGTTGTAATTTTTAGCATTATGTTTGGAGACTGGTAAGTCGAGCTGATTACCCCAGTACTTTACTCGTGATAGACTCAAAAATATAATAAAAATTTCGAATTCAAAATTGATTTGAGTTGAATTTGAGCAATGTTCGATGAATCATATTCGAATATTAATTTGATCCATACTAGTAAATTAAATATGTGATATTTATATAAATTTTTATAATTTATAGTGTAGTATGTAATTCTATAAACTCGCACTTGAATAAATCAATGAATTGATTGTCAATTTCTATTACATTATTTGTAATTTTTCTACATAAATAAAATTGAAAATATTTTATATATAAATATTAGTTCTGTTAACGCCAAGTTTCGCCTCCAATCACATAATCCACGCGCTAGAACCTGCACAATAACAGATCACACAGAAGCTTTACGGCTTGTGCCGCCGGGGGATAACTCCGGTGTGAGAATAAGTACAGGTCGTTCACAAGGTTTAACAATGGAGGCTATGTGTTTAGTGCTCAAAATAGGTATTACTTGTTAATTGTAACATTGACCTTGTATTTATAATGTTCACCACCTTTAGAATCTTTCTCCGAGCCGGATTAGGACTCCTAGTCATGGTAGTTACCATAACTTGGGTCCAACACAATCTCCTTAAAAGGTGCAAGTGGAATCCAACCCAATCACTACCTGTGGAGTTACTTTATTTAATTATGGTTAGGACCCCAAACTCTGCACGCAGAGAAACCCTTTGTCTTGAGCCCAAACAATCCCACCATCGTGCAGGCTTTGGCCCAAAGGACTCAAGACCCAGGCCGAAACACCACACTGATTGTGGTAAGGCTCGGCCCAGGGGCTCGGACATCTGAGAACCCAAGACATCCACCAAGATGAAGCTCCGGCCCAAAAAGACTCGAACACCAACCTGAACAGCTCCAACCTCTCCATGGGCTTCAGCCCAATGGTCTCCTAAAGCCCTTATAATGTCATGTCTTCGGCCCACGTGAAGGTCGGTAAAATGCTCCCGAACATTTTGACGCTAGAAGGAGGGCACTTTAATGCTTAATCAATCACAGTCAAGCTTTTCTGGTAGGAGGCTATGGCGAGCATGGAGTATGCTGTTTCTGACCACGAAAAGGCCAAAACACACTAGACCACCTAGGTGAGAAGGTCGGTGAAAGATAAACTGGGTTTCAGAATCCAGGGAGATCAGGTGGAACCACCTGCCTCCCCTCGGCGAAGACTCTTCCACGACGGCCAGCGTACCCCCAACCAGGCCAGTCGGGCAGACGAGAATCACTCACGGGCATTGGAGGTGCATTGAAAAGGCCGAGGCGAGGGCAGTCAAGATCAAAGAGAGTTTATCCTGCAGAGGAAGATGCAGCAGAACAAAGATGTCATGATGGCCCTGCGTCTTCAGCAGGACGAACTAGAGCGGCAGATGACTAATATGGCTGGAGAACGGGAGGCATCCTCAAAAAGGCGTAGGCATCGGAGCCGATCCCGGTCACCCCGACGGGGAGAAGCAGATAAGGAAAGGAGTAGGCATCAAAAGCTGCCGAGGATGGCCGGCGGGAATGAGCCGATTCAGCCAGAACGACGATCGAGCATCTGAGCGAGTCGGGGGGCGAGGAGGAGGGACGAGACTCCTAAATATGGGCGGGACAAACCTCGATCGTCCCCCCACAAGGAATAGTCCGACCCCCTCGCTCGAAGGGTGACAGAGTTGGAAAAATTTTTGTTGGCAAAGAATTCGATGGGGGTGCCTATGGCTTGCATAGGGTCGCCCTTCTCACCTGAAATCAACAACGTGACAGCTGATCCCAAAAAGAAGATACCCCCGATGGAGACCTATGATAATGGGGGATCCAGATGACCACCACTTGGACGGTGATACGATAGAGGTCGATGACATACTACGGACACTCGGATGCTGCCAAATGTCACATGTTCGCAACCACTCTGAAGAAGAGCGCCCGAGAATGGATGGGGACCTTGGCGATGGGGTCAATTAATTCATGGAATGATCTTCAGGAGAAATTCCATCCGCGGTTCGGGAGTAACAAGAGGCGAGGAAAAATCATAGCGTCCTTCATGCAGTCGACGTAAATCGGATGAAAGCTTCTAGGACAAGATGCGTCAAAAGGTTCCAGAGGTCGTGGAATTCAGAAGAGAGTTAAACTCCCCGCAAGCCACAGGATTTTTTTACTACTGGTCTGGACATCGGGAAGTTGAAGAAGTTGATGAAAGATTTGGTAATCAACCCTCCGGCTGACCTGACAGAAGCCTTTCACCGAGCCGAGGGTCACATAGCAATAGAGGAGGCGATGGGAAACTTCAAACCGCATTCCTAATCCTATGAGAAGTCCAGGGATTGGGATAAGCAGAACTACCAAAAGTCAGACAATCATGGGAAGTTAGATAACTATGGCAAGAAGAACTATAATGGGGGAGGTTCGGGTAGTGGATGACCACCTTTCCCAAATAAAAATGTCAACAAAGTCTACACCGCCCTCAACACGGACCGGGCTAAAATACTGGAGGAGATGCGAAACAAGCCCTTTTTCGAACCATGCCAAGCGATCCCGAAGCTTGGGAAGAGGGGTCGGGACAAATATTGTGCATATCATCAGTGTCGAGGATATACGATGGAGGAATGCAACAACCTAAAGGATCTGATAGAGAAGAACATCCAGAATGGACAACTGGTGCAGTATGTGGTCGGTCGAGAAGGTTCAGAGCCCCTGGAAGGAGAACAGGGAACCGACTCGAGAAGCACAGCCGCAACCGCACCCACAAGCCCGAGGAGTTATTGATGTGATATCGGGCGAGTCGATAGGGCATGTAACCGGTAGGAGAAGGAGCGGGCATATCGATGTCGTGTTGTCGGTAGCTGGTTCATCGCCTAGAAAGGCATATTCAGGAGTATCCATCTCTTTTTCGGATGAAGACTATCCTACCAATTATATTGAACCACATGATGGGGCACTGGTAATAACTGCACAGGTCGGGCTAGTAGACATGAAAAGGATGATAATCGATAACGGGTCCTCGGTTGATATACTCTACACGCATGCCTATCAGAGGATGGAACTGGAAGGAAATAAGATGGAATTGGGAGGAGAAGGTCTGTTATACGATTTCAGTGGCGACCTGGTGCATGTGTCAAGAACGATAGAGTTACAATCAAAGTTTAAGACAACCCCACCAAAGGCGAAATAATGGTAAAAAATTTTGTCGTACAAGTGGATTCGGCCTACAACGCCATCTTGGGGAGGCCGATGTTAGCAGCATTGCAAGCAGTGACGTCTATACCTCACTTCAAAATCAAGTTTCCGACACCGAACGGGATAGGGGAGGTAAAAGGTGATCTGGACATTGCCTGAAGGTGTTATCGGAATAGTTTGATTTCCTCAGGGGTCGGAATCAGCAAGCAGAAACAGACAATGGCCATCGAGATAGAGCCATTCACTGAGAGCAGTACTAAACCCATGGCGTTGCCGGCAGAAGAGACAAAAGATGCGGAGTTGATACCTGAAAACCCAAAAAAACTGATAAAAATTGGGACAGGATTAACAAAACCGCTACGAACAAGTCTGGTGGATTTGCTTCGGGTATACGCCGATATCTTCGCTTGGGAGCCTAGCGATATGCCAGGGGTAAGCGAGTCGGTAGCACTACATAGGCTGCATACAAACCCGAAGAGGAAACCAATGATACAGAAAAGAAGGATCTTCGCCCCGGAAAGGCAGAGGATCATAGATGAAGAGATTGGGAAACTGCTGGATGTGGTATTCATCTTCGAGATCGACTATCCCGAATGGCTAGCGAATGTGGTATTGGTTCAGAAGCAAAATGGGAAGTGGAGGTTGTGCATCGACTACACGGATCTGAATAAGGCATGCCCAAAAGATTTCTATCCTCTACCCAACATAGACCAGCTGATTGATGCCACTTCGGGGTATAGAATGTTAAGTTTTATGGACGCTTTCTCGGGATACCACCAAATTTCGATGTGCAAGGATGACATCCCGAAGAAAAGCTTCATCACTCATCGGGCTATATATGCGTATCGGAAGATGACATTCGGGTTGCTGAACGCAGGGGCAACTTATCAATGGATGATAAACTTTGTATTCAGAAAGCAGCTGGGCCGAAGTATGGAAGTGTACGTGGACGACATGATCGTAAAAAGCATGTCAGTCCGAGATCATTTAGAAGACCTGAAAGACTGATTCAAAACGGTAAGGAAACATAAACTGAGACTAAACCCGACCAAATGTACCTTCGGTTTGGGTTCAGGAAAATTTCTGGGATACCTGGTCAGCAAAAGGGGAATCGAAGCTAACCTAGAGAAGATTTCTGCGATCCTAGACATGAAATCTCCAAAGACATTCAAAGATGTGCAAAGGTTGGTTGTGGTCGGATAGGCGCCTTCGGAGATTCGTGTCAATGTCAGCCGAAAGATGTTTACCCTTTTTCGACACCCTCAAGGGGCCGAAGAACGAAAAAAGTTTTCAGTGGACGTTAAAGTGCCAAGATGCGTTCCAAGGGATCAAAGCATATCTGTCTTTGACGCCATTATTGATGAAGCTAATCCCTTCGGAACCCTTATATTTATACTTGGCTGCGAGCCCGATGGCAGTAGGGGCAGCACTGATACGAGACAAGGGAGGAAAGCAGTTCCCGGTATACTACGTCAGCCACGTACTTCGGGATGCAGACCCAAACCTGGAAAAGTTCGCTTATGCCTTAATAATTGCCAGTAGGAAGCTCAGGCACTATTTCTAGGGTCGGCTAATAGTGGTGTACACGGATCAGCCGTTAAAGAAAATACTGCACAAACCTGAAGTTTTGGGTCGGTTAGCCGCATGGGCGATGGAATTAACTCAGTTTGCTATAGAATATCATCCACGAACGGTGATCAAGGGTCAGGCATTGGCAAAATTCATTGTGGAATGCTCCTTCACAGAACCAGATGTATGGATAGTGGCCGAAACCCAGCAAGGGCCGACTTCATGGACATTATATGTGAATGGATCAGCGACGTCAAACGTCAGTGGGGCAGGGGTCATTCTGACAAGTCCCGAAGGGTTCAAAGTCCAGTAAGCTATTCGATTTGGGTCAAGGCCACGAATAACGAAACAGAAGATGAGGCCATCCTAGCAGGGATCCGATTGGCCCAAAGCCTGGAAGTACAGAGATTGGTCGTCTACAGCGACTCGCAGCTGGTGGTAAAGCAGTTGTCGGGTGAGTATGAGGCTCGGGGGGCAAGAATGTCAAAGTATCTGGCCGAAGTAAAAGATAAGCTCGCATACTTCGCATCGAACAGTTGTCAGGGGATGGATCGGTTAGATAATACGATAGCAGATGCCCTAGCGATATTAGCAACTACCGAAGCAAGCTCCTTCAACGGATCGGTATACCTGGAGGTTTTAGAACGACCCAGTGTTCCAAAGACAGAAGTACTAGCTCTAGACCGACTGGACTGCTGGCTCACGCCTTATATTTCCTACTTGGCAGATGGGATTCTCCCTTCGAACCGAATCCTAGCAAGACAAGTCAAACACCGAAGCTCAAACTTCGTCCTCATTGATGGGGATCTATACCGAAGGGCTTTTAGCTCTCCACTGCTCAAATGCTTAACTCCATCAGAAGCAGATTACACCCTTCGGGAGGTACACGAGGGGATTTGTGGGGATCACATGGGAGCAAAGTCACTAGCACACAAGATTTTGAGGCAAGAGTATTAATGGCCGACTATCTACATTGAGGCCAAGAAATTCGTCAAAAGGTGCCCAAGTGTCAGCTAAACAGCACTATCCCACATCAACCTCCTGAAGAGCTGTATTCGGTCTTATCCCCGATTCCCTTTGCGGTATGGAGAATCGACATCCTAGGGCCTCTGCCGAAGGCCAAGGGATAAGTTAGTTTTGTGATTGTGGCTATCGAATATATGACAAAATGGGTCGAAGCCAAACCGTTGCAGAAGATCACAGAACAAGAATGCCTAAAATTTTTCAAAGAAGGAGTGGTTTATCGTTTCGGTATCCCGCTGGCGGTGATCTCTGATAATGGCAGACAGTTCGTAGGATATAAGTTCGAGGGCTTTTTGAAGGAGTTGAGAATCCAGCATCGCAAGACCTCAGTTGCTCATCCTCAATCGAATGGTCAAGTGGAAGTGATAAACCGAACCCTGCTCAACGGGATAAAACGAAGGTTGGATGAATTGAAGGGTCGGTGGCCCGAAGAGCTACTAAGTGTTTTGTGGGCATATCAGACTACTCCGAGGACAACAACCGGGGACTCCCCGTTTAGATTGGTATATGGGACCGATGCACTCATACCAGTTGAGATCGGATCCCCCACTCTTTGGGTCAGTCAGTATAAAGAGCTATACAATGATGACGGTCTGAAGACAAATTTGGATCTGCTGGAAGAGGTTCGGGATTTTTCTATGTTGAGGTTGGATGTCTATCAGCAGAGAACAGCTCGACACTACAACCAAAAGGTGAAGTCGAGGAGGTTTGCAGTAGGCGATTTGGTCCTCTGGTAGTTGGAGGCATCAACCCCCCAGAACATTGGCAAGCTGATGCCTAATTGGGAGGGACCTTATGAGGTGATAAAGGTGCCGAAGCCAGGTACATACCGGCTTCGAGCAATGGATGGTTCGGAAGTGAAGAATACATTGCATGCTGGGAGACTTAAAATTTTTTACCAGTAATAGTTATGTCATTCTTTTCTTTATCCATGTAACCTTTCAATTTTAAATGAAATAAATGAAAGTTTCCTTTGGAGATGCTTAACTTCACCTATATTCATATGATTCTTAATACTCGAACGGACAAACTTCGGACACAATCCGATCAAGAGGTTCGAAAAGACACCACTGATCGAGATACGTCACGAGTATAACTGATGGAGAAAACTGTAAATTTTTTATTCAGGCAAGCTTCTGGCATTATCCGATCAAGAGGTTCGAGAAAATACCACTGATCGAGATAAGTCACAAGTATAACTGATTACAAAAATTTATAGACCAAAAATATTCTATTTCATTCATACTTTGAAGTTTTACAAAACCCGGTCGCTTATGATTCGGGCAAAGTACAAATAAAAAGTACAATGAAAAAAGTAAAAAATAATTTACAAGTCATAACAATATTTATTTAGGAGAAGGGTCATCTTCGGCTTCAGATTCTTCATCAGAGGAATTAAGGATGGAAACATCGAGCCCAACAACAGTCAATTTGGCACGAGCCTTTTCACGATAAGCTTCATACCCATCACCAAACTGGGCCATGACCTTCTCGTTCAAGGCCTCGGACTCTTCATATTCGGCAACCGCTTGCTGCTGGGCCTCGATGATCTTCTTTGGAAAGGAGTTGACTTCAGCGGTTAAACCGGTGTTCTCCCGCATGACCTACATCATTTTAGCCATCATTTCTCAAAATTTCTCCTGCAGGGCGTCAACAGCCTTTTCTCGATCCTTGACCTCCTCGGTCAGATGATCCCTATCCACCAGAAGTGATGCGTACTTCTTTTTGAGCTCCTCGAAATGACGTTCAGCTCGGGTGGCCTTATTACGGGTCTCAGCGTGGAGATCCCGTTCCTTCTTCAAGTTCGCGTTTAGGCTCCGGACCTCCGCTTCAAGCAGCAGCACATCCGTTCCCAGCTGAACCTCCTTTTTAGTGGTTTGGGCGAGAGGAGGGATGGCCCGAGCAAGAATGGCGTTGGCCTGCAACAAACACATGTATCAGTTACCGAAATCAAATTATAAGCTTACAAGAGAAGTTAACCAACTTGGGGTTTACTTGGCACTGAGCTCGGACGTATGCCACCAGATATTCTTCGGAAGTAAGTCCCTTGAACCGTTCGTCGTCGCCCGGAAGTTTGAAATGGTCGAATAGGTTGAATGAAAAAACTTCCGAGGAACTCTTCGGCCAATAAGTGGTCGGCGTCCCTTGAGAAGAACTCACCCGGGAAGTGGGAGTGGTGGCAGGCAGGGGATCGGCCTCCATAATTGGTTGTTCGGGGTTGTCGGCGAGTCGTGGCTTTTTGGATCGGGGCTCGAGGCGCTCCTCTTCAGTATCTTCCGAGTCCACGATCACCTCGGCTTGGGTAGGGGGTGGAGGAGGAGTCGGTTTGGGGGGTATTGGGGTAATGGATTTGGCGGAAGCTTTGGCGGAAGGCTTCTTGGTTTTCTTTAATAGTGTTGCCTTCTCCGCCCGACTCATCTTCAGAAGATTTTTGGTGGCAGGTTTGGTGGAAGTCGTCGGGGGGGCTGGGCCCGAAGTGGAATCGGTTGAAAGTTTCACTATCGGGATGGTTTCTTCCTCAGCCCTCTCGTCGGTGACGGGAAGGCAGATCGGTTCGATGGTGATGGAGAGAGGAGTTAAGGATTCCGTGGCCCCTTGGGGCTTGAAAATTGTCACTGCATAAAAGAGAACTGAATACATACATAAAATATCAGGGGATAAAGAAGGGAAGTCAACAGGGGGAAGGGAGGTACTTACAGCCGTGTTTGTATAACCAGGCTTCATTGGACAAAGCGGTCAGATTCCATTCGGTTTTGCTCCACCTCTTGTAGAAAGATTTGAAGGCATCGGCCCGATCCTTCGGGAACTTGGACACCTTGGCTACGGGATCCTCAGGATGGGCCAAGTGAGGGAGCAGACGGAGGTCGATTCCCCTGGCGAAGAACCATTTGTCGTGCTAACCCTTGTTGCTCGAAGGGGTCTTGACATGAACGGTTCGGGAGGGCCTTTTGTTTAATTGCTTCAAGCCTGGTTCTTTCGACCCGATTACGGTAAAGAAGGCGAAGAAGAAGTCGAGGCTAGGCGTGATCCCGTGTTCTTGGCACAAAGCAATGAAGACGACCAAGTAGATGTACGAGTTCGGCACGAGCTGTGCGAACCCGATTCCCGTGAAAGAAAGGAAAGAAAGAGATGAATTTGTGAAATGGGAACCGAACCCCATATTTCAGAAGATATATGGGGATGGCCACCCATTCACCTTCGGGCCTCCAAAACATTTTCTCATCGGGTTTTGGGGCCCGAAGCTTGTATTATTGGGGAATATTGAAAAGTGTTCGGATGTCAGAAATTTGAGAGGGTGTAATGGAAGAGGGGTATTGATATGGGAGAACTCTGTCTCGGAATGGTAGGCGTTGCGGATTTTGGCCTCGACACTGATGGGGGTAGGGAGTACCGAGGAAGAAGGGTCATCGGAAGGAGCAACTAGTAATTCAACCGGGATTAGATCGCCGGTCGTGACGGAGGGAGGAACTGGCTCAATAGCCAGAGGAGTGCTAGAATCAGCCATTTGGCGTTGAAATTAAAGGAAATGAGACACAAATGAGGGGTTTTGGGAAGAAAATGGACAAAAACGAAGTTTAAAAGTGGGCAGAGTAGACAAAATCGGTGAAGTATTAGAGAGGATATGAGCTTGCCGGAAATAGCCCTTACCGGAAAATTTGAGTACAGAGAGTTTGGGATGAAGAAGTCTGTAAAAGTGGAAATGATGGGGGAAAGGGGGTTTTTATAGGCTCGTCGGCATAGAGCCCAATGGCGACTATTAAATGCCCAAGGTGGGACCTGGCGTGAAAAGGTGTTCAACGTTTCGAAGAATGAGGACAGACCGTTTGGCTTCCCCAGACAACTTATCATTAGCTGTCGTGACCTTTCGTGTACCTGACCTTTCAAGTCTCCGATTATAAGTATATTACAATCAGAGACTGGGGGCAATGTTCGGGAGCATTTTACCGACCTTCACGTGGGCCGAAGGCCTGACATTATAAGGGCTTTAGGAGACCATTGGGCTGAAGCCCATGGAGAGGTTGGAGCTGTTCGGGTCGGTGTCCGAGTCTTTTTGGGCCGGAGCTTCATCTTGGTGGATGTCTTCGGGTTCGGTATCCGAGCCCCTCGGGCCGGAGCCTTACCCTGTCGTGTGGTGTTCGGGGTCGGGTCTTTGAGTCCTTTGGGCCGAAGCCCAGACCTGATGGTGGGATTGTTTGGGCCTGCACAGTGGGTTCTCCTGCGTGCAGAGTTTGGGGTCCTAACCATAATTAAATAAAGTAACTCCACAGGTAGTGATTGGATTGGATTCTATTTGCACCTTTTAAGGAGATTGTGTTGGACCCAAGTTATGGTAACTACCATGACTAGGAGTCCTAATCCGGCTCAGAGAAGGATTCTAAAGGTGGTGAACATTATAAATACAAGGTCAAGGTTATAATTAACAGGTAATACCTATTTTGAGCACTAAACACATAGCCTCCATTGTTAAACCTTGTGAATGACCTGTACTTATTCTCACACCGGAGCTATCCCCCGGCGGCACAAACCGTCAAGCTTTTGTGTGTTATGTTATTGTGCGGAGTTCTAAGCGTGGATTCGTGTGGATCGACGCTACCGTGGCGAAACTCAAGCGTTAACAAGTTCAATAATAAATTGAATATATGTTGGTTCAATTTACAATTCATATTAGAAACTCGTTTTGTTAACAAGTCGAGTAAATTCGAGTAATGTTCCAAGTTGAATATGACGTAAATTAGAAATTTTTTATTGTGTCTAAGCTCAATTTTTTCGAGCCAAATTGAATCTGAATAAGAGATGAGTAGGAGAGTATTCGCTCAACTTTTACTCGTTTACATCCCTATATGTGTGTGTGTGTATATATATATATATGTGTGTGTGTGTGTGTGTGTGTGGTGCTGTGTGGTTTAGATACTCCTTGTATCAGCATTCACATAAAAAATTTGAATTCAAAGTTGATTCGATTCGAGTCGAATCCGATCGATACTCGCTTTTTGCTTAATAATACACGAGTCGAATTTGAGCGATTAATGTTAAAGTATATCATTTTTTCATTAATCATACTCGATTCATGTTCGATGAATCATATTCGAATATTAATTTGATCCATATTAGTAAACTAAATATGTGATATTTGTATAAATCTTTTTAATTTATAGTGTAGTATGTAATTCTATAAACTCGCACTTGAATAAATCAATGAATTGATTGTCAATTTTTATTACATTATTTGTAATTTTTCTACATAAATAAAATTGAAAATATTTTATATATAAATATTAGTTCAATAATAAATTGAATATATGGTGGTTTAATTTACAATTCATATTTGAAACTCGTTTTGTAAACAAGTCAAGTAAATTCGAGTAATGTTCCGAGTCGAATATAACGTAATATTAGAAATTTCTTATTGTGTTTGAGCTCAATTTTTTCGAGTCGAATCGAATCTGAGTAAGAGATGAGTAGGAGAATGTTTGCTCAACTTTTACTCGTTTACACCCCTATACGTGTATATGTGTGTGTATATATATATATATACGAATATATGTGTTGTGGTGTGGTTTAAATACTCCTTGTATCAGCATTCACATATATGCGGATGTTAATTTTAAAAGTTACAGTGTGTATATACACTGCAGCGTGGATACAGTTACAAATATTGATCATGTTACTAGGGGGGTATTTGTTTAGAGCCGAATGAAGCTGAATCTGAATGGCTGAATCGATAAGTGCGTTTGTTTTGGTCTGAATAACTGAATTGGTAAGATGGACGAGCTGAATGACTAAGTCAGATTTTTTAAGTTGAATGGTTGAATGAGCAGCTGAATGAAGTAAAAAAAATTTAAAAAATTTAAAAAATAATATTAACTATTATATTAAGTAATATTAAATAAATTTACAACAATTTTGAATTTTTTCAGAAGGGTAAAATAATAAAGTTTTGTCATTCAGATATTTCAGACATATCAATTATTGAACAATTTTTTCCATTCAGATTCAGATTCAACTCATTCAGATTCAGATTCATTTAATTTTTATCAAACACACCCTTATACATGAAGATAAATAAAAAATAAGATTATTTACTAGTATGTATTTAATTTACATTTGAACTTATTCGTTACGATATTAGGATTTATCGATGATATTTAAACTATCTCAACAACCTAACTAATTGATTTCCTGGAAAATATGCAACTTAACTTGATTTTAAAGTATTTTTCTTAAGATATCATTCCTAGTTTTTGTAATTCTGCCTATTTACTATTTCTAATCGCAAATAAAGAAATGTATGTATATATCTATGCAAACATGCACAAATAAATTAAATTTAAAACAAAATACATACAAAATTTTTAAAAACTACATGTGATAAACTAAATTTGAAATAATTAACAAGAGAGGAAAAATACTCTGTACACAATACAAATTAATATTAAAATACCTAATACTCCCTCAATTCAACAAAAAAAAGTCTCAATTTAGTTTAATCCTAGTTAATTCGTAAAATTCTAAAAATTTTAATTGTAATGTAAATTTATTTTAATTTTGAATAACAAATCTCTCCATATTAATACGTACGATATGTTATAATTAATCACATAAATTCTATCAATTATGAATTTTAGAACTTTGCAAATTCACTACTACTGAGACTCTTTTTGTTTGTGAATAGTTGTGCCACAATTCCATGAATTCAAAATATATTATTAATTTGAAATTGACAAAATTAAACAACAATGAAATGCTAAAGAACTGAAGAAAATTAGTGACAGTGTGAACTAAAAATTTGGACAATACTCAATTTTGATGCTCTATTTTGTTGTCCATACGAGAGAGAGACGATTCGTACGAAAGTTTAAAAAATATTGTAGGAGAAAACAAAATAGAGTATGTTTTGCGGGTTTATTATGAGTGTATAATTTTTGTATCTCTATTATTGTCTGTTGGAGCATTAAAGGTACTGTATCAAATCGGTAATTCGGTTCAACCGATACCGATATCGATACCAAAATATAGTTAATTTCGGTACCGATCCGGTTCAGACCGGTATTTATCGCTTGCACACCCCTAACAGTGATGAGTAATGTTAGACACAATTTATTCTACAACTATTTTATAATTTACTAATGTAGCATATTCCACCTCAGTATATTGATGATGAACAAATTATTTTAATGTAGTCTTTGGCCCCATATAAAAGTTAAGGTAGAGTATGCCACATTAATAAATTATAAAATAGTTATAGAATAAGTTATGTCTCTAATATTATAAACAAGAATTTATATTAATGTAAATTAACAAACATAGTTACCATGAGTTTAAGTAATTACAAACAAGCAATATACTGTTAACATGATAAGTATATTGAATAAAATAATATGTAATAAATTTTTTATTATCTCAAATAATATTTCAACATTAAATTTATTAAATATATCTCTTATAATTGACAATATAATAAAATATAAATTATCTTGTTCAGTGTCACACACCCTTAATATTAAATTTAAAATAAATTTATAAATCCCTATTAATAAAGTGGCCAGCCAATAAAATTAGCCATATAACTGAGTCACAATATTAATTTGAAAATTGTTAAATTCACAACAAAAATTATTATTTTTACAACAAAAGTGTCGCTATAGATCCTATAGCGACGGTTTTCACCGTCGCTATACATCTACAGCGATATTTTTGTTGTGAAAATAATAAAAAATATTGTGAATTTAATAATTATATATTAATTTTTCTGTCACAATATTATTTTGTCATTTTTAATTTAATCATCCAAATTTATATTTTTTTTATTTAGTCCTGATATTATTTATATACGAAACGAGAGACCGGGTGCTACGAAGCTATAAGCCGTTTTAAATAAACTGCGGCAGCCGGCCAGACTTTTTCCAGAGGAACCCCACGTTTATGTTAAGTGCGGGCTTGTAGCAAACAGACGTTTTTATACTCTGTAGAGGACAATTACAGGTAATTTTTCTTTCTCATCCAAAGGTGTATTTTTTTTCTATATTTTTAATCAAATCCAAAGGTTTGTTTTTTAATTTTGTCTGATTATTCACACACTGTAATCAAAACCCTAATTGCTGTGCACGTTGAACACTTAAGGCGTTTGGCCTTTGGATTATCCTAACATCGGCACATAATCAATTGTTTTGGATTTATTTGATTTTAATATACAACTATAAATATTATAACCTAACTAAAAAATAGTATCATATTTATTGCTCTTATGAATTCATATCGATTTTGATTTTAGTATTTGGTATCTCTAATTTTGGGAGGAATAGATTTTGGCATACTAACAACTGACAAACAAACTCACAGTTAGTGGAGAACAACTCATAATAACTAGAGTTTGCCTAAGACGAGTATTTGTGAGCTTGTTTGTAAGTTGTTAGTATGCCTCTTTGTAAGTCGTTAGTATGCCAAGATTTTCTCTTCTGGAAGGGAGAGTATTATAACCTCGCTAACGAAAAAAGTTTATTCTTTGTAACCATTTCGAGATTTGCCATAAGCACATTTAGACATACGGGTCTTTATGTTTTTTGAATTAATTGTGTAACTTAATTTTTATAATCAAAAAAAGAAACTTTTGGATGCCATTTTGGCTACAATGCTTTTAAATAGACTAGTATAAAAATTGGAGTATGATAATAGTGTTATCATTGGGTTATTGGTTTTCTGTTATCACTGAAATGATTTATGCAGGTTGTAAATATATTTTTTATTTTATTTGTTATGGCATAGAGTATGCAGCATCTGAAGTTATGGATTTTGAGTTTGAATTCTGATAAAGATCATATTTTGTGAGTGAAGTTGTCCACATTGAGTTTATTTTGCGGTTGGAATCTTGAAGTCAATAAGAAGTATATGATAGCATGTCTGATCCAGACACAAGCCCTAGTAATGGGGCCAATAAGAAGAGGAGAAATCTCCCTTCATGGATGAGTTCAAGACAAAATGTAAGCAACCATGACAGGACAAAGCGAACTAGTGTTGGCTCACCCAATGAAAGTGATGAAGGTGAGAAACATAAACAAGCTGAAGGGGGTGGAGTACCCCATTTGAAGGAGAATGAAACAAGTGGACAATCATCTGCATCCATTTCTGCTTCTGCAAACTTCTCCAAACTTCTGGTATCATAGCTGATATACCTTTGGATATATCTGTCTTGAACCCTTTCCAGTTTCCACTTTATTTTTCTCAGAATAACCAAGAGAGTAATTTGTGCAGGAAGGGGTTGTTTTTGTACTGTCAGGGTTTGTTAACCCAGAACGTAGTGTATTGCGTTCTCAGGCCTTGGAATTGGGCACAAAGTATCAAGCTGACTGGAATTCAAGCTGCACCCTCCTGGTTTGTGCGTTTCCTAATACCCCAAAGTTTCGACAAGTTCAGTCAGATTGTGGAACTATTGTTTCAAAGGTTTGCTTTTTTAATTTAGTAGTGTAAATAGTTTGATGCATTTGTTTTGATCTGCCTTTTGGATATTGTTTGTCTTCATGAGGGTCTGCAATTTTGTTGAGTAGATGTTAGTGAAGAGACCCTTTTCTCATTTGTTTATAGCTGCTGCATATGAGCACTCCTAGATGACCCAGGCATCTCAGTTTGAATGAATTAGAGGATAACAGTGCCACACAAAAAACTTCTCATAAACTACCAATAACTGTAGCATTAGAGCAGCGTCATTTAACATAAAACCTACAGTACAGCAATCCATTCACTTTATGTAATTGTAAAAGTTATTATCTAGTTTGTATCTATCTTTTTTTTTTAGTTTGTGGCCGAATAAATAAGAGCATGGGTATTTTGAGTTCATTTAATATGATGTATTAAGTAGTTGTAACATTTATTCTTGGATATACTATGCTTCAATTTGGTTGCACCATGTAATATATGAATGTATTCCATGAAAGATGATATACTATGCTTGTATTTGGCCATACCATATAATCCATGAATGTACTCATGAAAGATAATTTTACAATTTTGTACCTTAGGAGTGGATATCAGAATGTTACAAAGAGAAGGAAGTTGTTGATATTGAAACCTACCTTATGCATGCTGGAAAACCATGGCGGAAACAAAGTATATCTCATGAAAAAATACCAGGTCTGTGTTGCTGTCATCATTTTATAATAGTTTCTATGAATTGTTGGAATATTGAGCATGTCCTGTCTTTTGTATTTGTGTATTTTCCTTTTCATCAGTACACAAGAAGCTGTTTTTTGACTAGTAAATTTACTTACTGACGAAGTTATATACTCGTTTCTTTTCTGTCATATGTTCAAGGAAGCAATATGTGAACTATAATTTCCTAGCAAGTCTAAATTTTGACGTCTGGTCACAAATTCTGCTTGCAGATCAAGAACCATCAGCATCTAAGAAATATCAAAAGCAAGTTGAAAATGCCACAAACTCGACACCCACTCCTACTGTGTCATCAAAGGTTCTTTTTAATAATCAAAATGCTCACATAATATTGTTGTTCTTTCATTTTTATGGTTTTCAGTATATCTATAGGTCATCCCTAGAAATTTTCAGAAGGAATATGGATTATAAGTAGGGTTGTGGAACATCTGTTTATCATTTAATTGTATTATTACTCATGATATCTTCCTCTCTCACCTTTGAAGCAGCGTCTAGCTTCTAATTCTGACCGAGATTATTTTCCTCCTTCTAAAGTGAAGAAATGGGCTGTAGATGATTTTAGCAAAACCATATCCTGGTTGGAGAGCCAGGACGAAAAGGTAAACCACATTGCTCTTGTTATTTGCAACCAATTTTTGTGTGACTTCAGCCTATCTTTACATAATTGGTGGTTTCCTTGTTACTTTATGATGCATGTTTCGGGGTTCACTTTGTATCAAAGGCAGTCTCTGTATCTTTAGTTTTTCTTTTTCTTTTCTTTTTTCTGCCAAAGTTTTCTAAAATAAGATATATCGTTCACAGTGGTAAATTTCTCGCCCTTTCCCCCACCCCCTCCCCAAAAAAAGAAAAAGAAAAAATAATAAATTTCTGTAGTGAGCATTTTTAGTCCAATGTGGATTGGAGAGGTAGGTAAGGGTTTCAAGGCTGGGGACCAATTCCCAAGCATCCCCAAGGGCCCTTTTCCTACTCTGATTATGGTTTGGCCTGTTACATGCAGTAGACCTAATTGTAGCATGGCATCCTCAAAAACTTTTGTCCTTTACTTTTTCTGTCTAGCAAAAAAGAAAATGTGATATATATATATATATATATATATATATATATATATATATATATATAGGAAATGATCCATAGTATGTATTTGCTATGGATGAAAAATGGGCAAATAACATCATAACCATCCATTAAATAAATTAAGGGCTGAGTTTTAATACTCAATTTCGCCCTCCGCTGCTTCAAGTAGCGGACACATAAAAAAAAAAATTAGGCCCAAAATACCCCCAACTCCCATATCAACCCCTTAATTTATCTGCTAGTTGAATTAGCGGAAGAAGAATATTACGGTGGATTACCCTAGCATCCCAAATACGAATATCAGTTGGGAGGTGAGGGTCTGCAGATCAGTTGGGGCAAAAAAGGCGAGGGTCTGTGCAGATCAGTTGGGGGAGGCGAGGGTCTGTGCAGGCGAATATTTTAGATAACGAATATCAGTTTTTATACATGTATTCAAGAAAATCAAGCTGGCCTTCTTGACATAAGAGACTGGTAAGGCGTATCAAAATTGTTAAGATGTTAAAGGTGCACTTCCACAAACATAAACTTCTATTTCCCCTCGACCCTCGAACATGTTTTAATGTAGCAACATGCGTCATAAGCATACACTGGCAGATCAGTTGGGGGAGGCGAGGGTCTGTGCAGATCAGTTTGGGGCAATTTGGTTCGAAAAACTTTTGAATTGTGTCTGCTAGTTGAACTAGCGGAAGGCCCATTAGAGATTTAAATCTCAGCCCTTAATTTATGTAATGGATGGCTATGATGCTATTTGCCCAGTTTTCATCCATAGTAAATACATGCTATGGATTATTTACCATATATATATATATATATATATATATTGTGTGTGTGTACCAGGTGAATAGAGGGAAAAGGGAAAAGGGAAAAGGGAAAAAGTAAAATGAGTGATGGGTTGATAAGCCCATGCATCTATATTTTGCCAACTTTATTATGTATTACTAACATCTTCTGTTGTCCGACCCTTAAGTCATTGCTCCATTTTTACTTTTTTGGATCTTTTAACAGCCAGATCCAAGCGAGATAAAGAAGATAGCTGCTGAAGGGATCCTGACTTGTTTACAAGACACAATAGATTATCTTAAGCAAGAGCAGGTACATTACTATCTACAAATAGATTTTGCTCTTCGTATGGGAAGCTTTTCTTTGATTCAGTTTAAACTCCATCCACTGCATATGCAAACATTACCAGGATGAATGGTTTATATGTATCAATTCAACCCTATCTCAGTAATAAATGGTTCCAGTTAGTAGGGATGTATCCTCTTTTGAAATCTAAGACACTGTCAAACTTGAAATTGTTTCAAATCATTCCGATTGCAAAATGAATTGTCAAAATTCCTTGCGTTTTTCGCTTGGGACCTGTAAAACTCTTTATTTCCCCAACAGTTTTTCTCCTCTCCCTCCTCTTCCATTTCCCTCCCCTTGCCCTCCCCTTCTTTTTCGAATTCCTCCTCCTGCTGCCGCTCCTCCGTAGTCGTCTCTGCCGCATCAATAGCTTTTCCGGCCACGTTTGCCGATTCCACTTCACTATAATAACTAATTTAAACCCAAACCGCAACGCAAATAAAGAGAATTTAAACCCAAAAATAGTCTATTCACTGAGAGATCGCAGCAAATCAATGAGGAAGTGGACGATCCCGTCCGTTCTGTTTCTCTTATGTCTTCTTCCAGATCAAGGTACACTAGGGGTTCTCTTGGTTTCTCTTTCCACTTTGGCAGTACATGTATCTATAGTTTTAGTACTAGATCTCATGTAATTTTCTTGTTCTTGTTCAGCATATATGAGCTTTTCAAAACAAAATTGATCTTTTAATTTTTACGATGAAGGTTCTTTACATCTCAAAATATTATGGAATTTTGATTAAACTGTTCAGGGGTTAAAATGATGAAGTATTGTTATTTAGATATTTTGAAAAAATTAATTATCAAACAACATTTTTTCATTCATATACAATTCTAAACATATGCTCTGCATTATTCAAATATCTAAATTGTTCATATCTTAACATTCATTTTTATCAAACACAACCTTACTCTTGTCAAATAATTGTGGAATATTCACTAAATTGACCATTTCTATGTATGATCAACTTTTATTTAGGAAATCCATTGTATATCTGAGCAGTGGAACTTTGTACCTCGAGTGGTTGAGGAGCTAGCCAAGCTTGAAGGCCGTGGAGATGGAAATTCACTTCCTAAAAAATATCTTTACGAGCAAGCTATGGCCTTTAAAGAAATTTATGAAAAGGACTTGGCAATTTAGATGATTCATTGGTGAGTGACAAAAAGCTGAAGTCTGGTGAAAATAAGAGAGGGGGCAAAGAAAGAAATGAAGCTCCCACTGGTACTGCTGAATATGATAGCGATGAAACAATTGAGATGACAGAAGATGATATAGATCAGGCTTACAATGCTATAGCTTCAACACTGTGTAAATGGTATGTATAATCCTGTAAAAGATGACGCAATTTAAGTTTTGATGTCTATAGAGAGAGGTGAGGGCTTTCATCCATCAAAGTATGCCTATTATCTAAATTTGGGCTTTCCTAGCGTTGCAAATTCTCCTCATGTAAAGCCACTGGATTGCAGTTATTTTCTTCCGGTTCCTAATGGAGTCATTTGTCAAAGCTGCCCCACATAAACCGTGTGTACAACTAGCCTTGCTTTGTCGGAAAATAAAGATAATGTATGTGATGCATTGGCATAACACGTTTTAGTCGTTTATATGCATTTTATAGACTTTGGTATTCTTTGGTATATATTATATTTTTTTCCCTTATCACGTATAAATTATTAAGAGTGATGCAAAAATTATTAAGAGAACCAATAAATAGATCCCTCATATAGTAAAGCCATGTTTTAGCCGACTAATTAATGGTTTCAAAGTTTTAACTCTCAAAATTTTAAGAAATATTTTTATTAAACAATAATAACATGGACTGATGCACGCAAGTTATTTTGTTAATAAAATGTTCAATTCATATTCATACACAAAGAAGAATAATCAACATTATAGTAATATTGTACTTTTCCTCTTTAAACGATTTGTATAATTGTTTTTATATATTTTTAATTTTAATTCTTCAACATTAATTACTTGTTGAGCATAACACCTCTCAAACTTATTAGTGTTTAGTAAAAGTTGTAAAAAATAAAGATAATATTCCGTTCCAAAATTAGAGATACAATTTGATTTTTAATATCAAACAACCACATATTATACTTCAAATCGATGTGAATTTATCTAATTTGAGTTAATACAAATATTATAATTGTATAGTATATAACAAAATTAATTAAGTATAAAATTATTTTATTTTAAATTTTTACAAATTATACTAATTTTAAAATTTAATATGCACTTGTTTGATCTTAAAATCTCTAATTTTGGAGCGAAAGCATATTAGAGTTGGTCTTTTAGGGGTAGAACTGAAAATGGAGAACAAAAAATATAAAACAAATTAGAGTTGGTCTTAGCTCTTAGGGGTAGAAGTGTAGAACTGAAAATGGAGAACGAAAAATGAAACAAATTACAAGTGACTAAAAACTAAAAAGTTTACAAGTAGCCCTGGTGAAAATTCCCATTTGGAGTACTTTACTTGCGCGAATTACTTGTTTATTTTCTCTCCTCTCAGTAGTAGGGTTGCAGCAGATAAACGCCACCACACCACACCACTCCACTTTCGATTCTCTCTCCTCACGCAGCCCTTAAAAAATCCCCCCCTCAATCTATCACTTCCTCACTTCTCTTCATTCTCTTTCTCCATAGAACCTCAGTCTGACTGTAACAATGGGCGCTTCGCTTCCTCCAAAAGAGGCCAACCTGTTCAAGCTCATCGTTGTAAGTTCCCTGATTCTCTATACATCTACTTTCACTTCAATCTCAATAATCTTTATTGAAAAGGACAATTGAAGCTTAATTACTGTCTCATTAAATTTTTGCGCTTTTTGCCTCACTAAACCCTAGATTTAGTATCAATTACATTTACAAGTATTTTTTTAGTATATTGTGACATTTTGATGTTTAAAGCATGTAGTTTTTATACTGGCATGCATTTGAGAATCGGGATCCTCAAATTTGACTCAGTTCTGTAGTAAGGTTCAGTCAGATAAAGAGACATACATAGATACATATGTTTTAATTGCTGAGGGAGAGACATATAAAAAGAATGAAGCCTGGATTGGAAAAGAAGAAGAAATAAGTAGTAAATAAAAGTAGCGGCCCTTTTATGAACACAAATCCAATATATAAACAATGTCAAGTAATAAACTTAAATTAAGTATAATGGAATCTTGATAAAGCTATTATATATATATTCCATTTCTTCACCTCATTCTTTTGAGCTTCAACAAGCCTTAATTAATGGATTGGTAGTTTCATCACTGAAAAGTGAATGCTGACATATCTTGCACACTATACACACGTGGCTTGCTTAAATCACATAAAAATATATTTAAACCTGATATTTTAGCCAGAACATATTAGCAGGGTTTAAGTGATATATTTTTTTTAGGTGGGGGGTGGCGGTTGAGTTAATTTGCCTACCATGCAGGCCTGATATATATTCAAAGTGTGGTGCATTGCCTTTTCATCTGCCTTTTTTGGCGTTTATATGCATATGAAACAATTTGATCTTTTTAATGATTAAGCGAGCACTTTCTGCTTAAGTTTTCTTGAGCAAAATGTCTATTTATGAACAAAGCATATGGGCATCTTTTAAGTTTTTTTACCTTTTGTTATTGGACTAGTATATATTATGGTGAATCTACTTAAGCTTATTATATTAGTACTGTAAGTGGCCTATAAGATTAATTATAGTAATTTTCAGTAACTGATTATATCATGGTCAGTTTCAACTATGATCTCCATTAACAATTTTGTCATATTGCTGTAATGATAACATTTTTTTACTTGTTTTATCTATATATTTTCTGTCATTGCTATTTATAGACAGGTTTGGTGAGTAAGAACTATTTCTAAGGAGAAAAATGATTTAATATTAAATTGTCTTCATTGTTGCAGAAATCATATGAAACAAAACAGTATAAAAAGGGGTTGAAGGCTGCAGACTCTATACTGAAGAAGTATCCAGAACATGGAGGTGTGAAGCTTTATTTAGTTATCTAGCAAATTTTCAAGCAATGGAATATCAGGGGATACATATAATCTTATTTCAAAGTCTGTACCCATTCTCCTCATCATACATATGTTGTGTTATTGATCTACAATTCTACATATGTACCTCTTCCATATCTAGTTTAGAATTTTCACATTGTTTATTTTAATATATATTTTAATTGGAACACAACTTTTATAAATGGAGTAGGAGAAATTCAAAATGGCGGACAGTTTGTCTTGACACTATAAATCAAAACTAGCAAATCAAAAGGAATCAAGGAGTGAAACTCCACTATTGCTGAAGCTAAGAATTAGCAGTGCTACTGAATTCCCTCATAGTAGAGGCCCACAGTGCAGCTACAATACACCACCCCATCTTTCAAGTTGGAAAGAAAGAAAATTGAACTCGAAAAATATTGGATTCTTCTCCATCCTAAGACCCCGAGGGTCGTAATTATATCTCTCACCCAAAGAATCTTAGAATCCGTCTTACAACCAGAACCTTTATTGTTTGTCTCAAGAGTGAAAGAACATATGAGCTCTTCCTCGAAGCCCCAAAACCCCAAGTGTTCAAACATGTAAGGTCCAGAAAATGTTGATGCATACAAACAGAATATGAACAGAATAACAATGACATGGTGAGGCCTAAGCGTTTTGTGCATGTAAACAAAATTGGGCATACAAGAGTGAATCACACGAAAGTTTCTTTATGAGTGATTTAGCTACATTTGTGATGGTAAATTACTTTTCCATGTGGGGGCGTTGTGTGAAAACTTAATGCTTCCAGCAGCTTGTTAAAAAATGCACCTTTGCTGTAATTTTTCTTCTCCAGCCTTCATATACTTGATTTCTTCTTAAGGAACCTGGACCTTATCCAAGTATTTTAGTCGTAGTTGGCTGAATAAATACCAGTTCTTCAAGGTGTTGAATTAATGCAATTGCTGAATCTGTCTCGGCCATCATATTATATCCTTGCTGGTTCGTGTATATAGAGCAAGTAAAGTGAGTTTTTAATATACATCATCAATTATGCAGCAGAGCTCCTTTGTTAAGGAAAAGAGGAATTTATCATTGGAGGGATGTTTTGACCTTATTCCGTAACCAAGTAGTTTTGGTGTCAGTAATTATCTAAAAAATGTGAGAGTGATGGTTATAGCTGTATGCCTGTTAGTTTGAACCGGAAATGTTTTGATTGATTTAAAAAAATATATATACTTGAGTTTTTCCCTTAGTCGGGACTCTCGTCTCTATTTATGTGCTCATATACTCCTTCTCCTGGTTTCCAGAAACTCTGTCAATGAAAGGATTAACGTTGAATTGCATGGACCGCAAGTCAGAAGCTTACGACCTTGTTCGTCTTGGACTAAAGGTCAGAATTCTTTTATCAGTTTTTGTACATTAATTAATTAATCCCTACTTTTCTCGACATCTACGCTCCATATTTCTTATATGAAGCTTAACGTTACACTTTTTTCAATGCAGAATGACCTAAAAAGTCACGTTTGCTGGCATGTTTATGGTCTTCTATACCGGTCAGACAGAGAATATAGAGAGGCAATAAAATGCTACCGAAATGCCTTAAAGATTGATCCTGACAACATAGAAATACTTAGGGACCTGTCACTTTTACAGGTGTGCTGCATTCTGGTAGATTGTATGTGGACAATTGGTTGAATAGCTAGTCATTTGTGGTGTCCTAACTATGCTCCTTGGAGATTCAGTGGCACTACATCCAAAATGCTTGGAGACCATGAAGTGCTTCCAAATCTCTGTCCTTTCCACCCCCTCTCTCTCCCACCTTGACATGCTACATTGTAATAATGCACTAATCTTTGATGTTTTAAATGACGTACATGGACCTATAAAACCAAGAAAAATGTGCAAAGAAAATGACCCAATTTATTGTTATATATAGATAATGTCATAATGCTAGAAGAGATGACAAAGTATTTGATGGATCAGAGTAAATCATATTCCAAAATGGCAGTTTAAGCAAAATGAACTACAGTAAATGGAGCCATGGTCTGCCTAACAGTACTTCCAAATTCCATCATGCCTTTTGTCCATATTGGAATAATAAGCCTATATTACACAGCTGTAACCATTCCAGTTTTAAAGCTTTTATCTCTTTAGTTATTATTAAGTACTTCTTACTTCCACAATTTGATTATAAAGTTATTTTCAACCCTACTCTGGTAAACAATTGATTCCTTAATATTTTGTTCGGTGGTGTTTTGTATTTCACTTTGGTATTGCTTGTCAAAAAAACCAAAAAAAAAATGCACCTTGATATTAACTTATCCCATATGGGATAGAAGCAAGCTTGACTATGCTCTCTCTGTAATTCACTTCACCATCTTAGAGGTCAATACTCTGATCTTGACAAAAGCAAACAGCTGAGGCACACTTACTGGTTGAGGTGCAAGCCTTAAGCTGGTGACTTTTAAACAATTGGGCATCAATGAATACTGAATTTAAGGTCTGTTTTGTATGTATCTATCTCACCTACCTAAAATATATAGAGAAGAAATTTAAGTATAATGATCATGCATTTTCCTCTATTTCCTCTTATTAAGTGTCCTCCAAACTTTTCACCACCCTTGGCAACATAGTCTTTTTAAAGAGCTCACTTGCCATCATTGAATTTGCGATATGTTAGCTACTTTGTAGTTTGTTCTAAATGTCTTCTTGTCATGTACTATTATTTGTCCAGCATGAGAGTTGAAAGTGTTGCTCACTTGTTGGCTAACAGTGCATTTCGGTTCTTATTGCAGGCGCAAATGCGCGATTTGGCAGGTTTTGTGGAAACTAGACAACAATTGCTGACTTTAAAACCGAATCATCGCATGAATTGGATTGGCTTTGCTGTAGCCCATCATTTAAACTCAAAGTAAATGTGTTTTTTTACATATTTAAAAGTTCAAACATTAAGATGACATTTATGGTTCCATGATGCTTTCGTAATGTCATCATTGCCATAGAGTTACGATTTCAATTTGTTAGTATGTTGTCAGCTGTTTGTGATTCCTTGTATAATGCATTGTCTTTTAAAACCATATTATATACCAATTAAACAATAAGAGTTTCGCTGACTTCTTGTTCATACTTCATACATTGATTTCTCTGTTTAGGCTGAAAACCTATATGTGAGCATAAAAGTAGAAAGGTTAGTCGAAAATAATAGAAAGGTAAAAGCATATAAGAATAAGAAAAGAATAATATAAAGTAAAAGAATAGAAAAAGATTTAAATGCCATCAAAGTCAACAAGCAGATGCTACTAAATATGTGCCTCCATTACACCCCCAACCCTCCCCCACCCCACTCCCCACCCCACTCCCCCAAAACAAAATAAAATAAAGAAAAAGAGGTTAAAATCTATACTGTTTAAAGGTTAAACCATAGATGTATAAGTTTCTAATTGAATCTAATTTTAATGACATGTTCACTATCAATAAGTATTTACTTCACAAAGACATAGTATACATCTACAATTGACTTATGAATTAAAAGCACTACCATTCAAATGGCCACCAGCTGTTAGCTTGAGCTCTACAGCTCCCTTTCAACTCCAATTGGAACCTACAAAGATCACAATACAGGTGGAATGTGGGTGCTTATGTTATTGTGTATTAGGTAGAAAAGAGAGATAAATGGGGCCAATCTTCTAATACAAAGATGGCTGGCTCAATTGTATGAACAAAGAAAACATGAATGTAAATATAAAATGTTGTACTTTAAGAAATTAATATGCAATACTCAAAAAGCATGCGATTACATCATCTTCTAGTATAAAGCAAGAAGTGTATATAGGAAATGTTCTATCGGTGTGTATTAGGGTTTAGAAGGTTAAATTGCCCAGGCATATAGTCATCCAATGCAACACTGGCTGATTGAAAAATACTGCACTGTGGTCATTTTATAAAATATTATTTATAGTGTCAGGTAATTTGACTTAGTTTATCTAATTTTAGAGTATTCCTCTTGATTCTGCAAAAGATGTCACTTTTCCTGATTGCACTCAAATTAATGGTATAACTTTTGCTGACCAATGTTTGATTTCCGATATAACACTTAACTTCAAGATTGACATGTTCTTGTACTAGTGGCCCCCCATCAAAATACCTACACCAAGTCACATCTCAACTTAGTACTAAATGGGTAGTACAGTTTTTTGCACTGACATTCCCTTGATTTTTGAACGAGTGACAATCATTTTGAATAAAACTCAAAAAAAAAAAATCTTTGTAAAATGGATGTATATGCTAGCTGATTTTCTGGTAAAGTTGGATTGATTAACTTTTGTTTGTGAAGTTAATTTCAGATTTAGGCCTGCATAGCTGTAACTTAAATCAGTTCCAAAATTCTTGACAGATACAATTAAATTTTGATTATTATTTCGTGTTCATGCAATACTTATATATATGCTTCTCTTATGGTTATATAGTGCGTCAAAAGCGATTGATATCCTTGAAGCATATGAAGGAACTCTTGAGGATGATTATCCTCCAGAAAATGAACGCTGTGAGCATGGGGAAATGCTGTTATACAAGGTAATATTCTGATATGCAATGCTATTGTTAGATGGTGAGTAATTACACATACTGAATTGCTCAGAGGATTTTCTTTGCTGTTCGGTAATTGTTATATAAATCATACCTTTGGGTCACTCTGTTTCATCTATATCCTTCTTTTTGATGAAACATTTCCCAACACATGTTTAAATGCTCATTATAGATCTAAATTGTTATACCTATTTTACTTATAAAAAGAAGTTAATGCATAATCTAACAATTCCAGAGATGAATAGTTCTGTTGCACTCAGGTTTCAATGATTGTTTTTGAAAGTTAGTCTGATATTTGATTTACTGGGTATGGACAAATTGATGCTCTCTGCTGCTGATCTCTTCCACTTCCACCCTCCGTCATTACTTCTCTTTTTCCTTTCTTTTTAGGTTGTTAGGGACATGAACTCCTTATATATGACATCTGACTTGGTGGCTGCAGGTTCCATTGCAACCTAGGAGAAAAATTAAAAGGACATCTTACTACATAGCTACTATATAATGATGATAATTTAAAATACTTTACCCTGGTACATGATTTTGATGGTTATATGGATTTGATTCTTACCTCCAGGTTTCTTTATTGGAGGAATGTAGCTTAGTTGAGAAAGCTCTCGAGGAGTTGCACAAGACGCAGACTAAAATTGTAAGTGCATTCACTGTAGCATAATAATGTTGATTGAACTTTGAAGTTAAAACTTAACCTTAGATGTGAACCCTTTTGGTTAATGTCTCCATAGGTTGATAAATTGTCATTCAAGGAAGTGGAGGTTTCTCTTCTTGTAAAGCTTGGCCGGTTTGAAGAAGGTGAAAAATTGTACAGGATGTTGCTTTCTATGAATCCTGACAATTACAGGTAAATTATGTTTTTGTCAATGAAAACTTCCAAGCAACTGCGTGCAACTTTACCCCACCATATGCCCACTGGGTCTATGTACACATGTTTGTCTCGTAGACATTCATGTTCCTTGTTGCTTTGAGATTTTATGAATTTAGGATTTAGAATTCTAAGATTTCAATCAAGATATAAAATTTTGATTGATTTGATTTTCAGTTAAAATATAGTGTTTAAATGCTAATATTATGGTTATATTTCCTTTCCAAATTTTAATACATTACTAAACCAAATCTTAAATGAATTATAGAAGTTGAATAAACTTAAAATCTAAATCCCTAGTTATGAATTCAAAAGAAATATTTTGATTTGAGCGGTCCGGTTACATATTCAAATCTCACCCTCAAATCCTGCTTCAAATCTACAAACAGAGGTCCTTAAAGTTGGTGTTTATGTAATTTAAATATTCTCAAAAGGTTATTTCCTATGTTGGCAATTCTCAAGTTGATAAAAGACAATAATACTACCCAGTCACACCAAACTTTGGCAGTCGTTTTATAGTAGAATAGATTGATTATCTCTTAGAAGTAAATTACCTAATGTAATCTTTTGTTTTTTTTCTTCCTGAAAACTCTTTAGATATTATGAAGGGCTACAAAAATGTGTAGGATTACATTCAGAAAGTGCGGAATATTCCTCTAATGAAATTGAGCAGTTGGAGGCTTTGTACAAGTCACTTGGGCAGCAGTACAGTTGGTCATCCGCTGTGAAGGTGATATATTCATTCTTTGTTAGTGCTCCCTTTTATTTGTCTTTCATGTTAACAGAAAATCCCCTGGCATGAAATTTGGAAATGTATTTTAATTACTTGGTTGGAAAATCTTGTTGGCTGACATCTCTGCTGCTCTTTGTTAAACTACTGTGTGTACGCATCTGTGCTCGTCCCAGCTAAACCAAGCTTCTTTGTTTTTGTACTTTTATTAGAATATGTAACTATTGCTCAATTGTTCATCTCCTTTTCATTGTTTTTCTTCCAGCGGATGATCTTAACGTGCAATTTAACTCATAATGTACCTATCAAATAAATAAATAATTTAACATAGAAATTTCATCAAGTTAAAGTAAGGCAAGATCTCTTATCAAGCATCATGTTTTTTATATATTCTAAGGACGTCTTAACTCCCTCTCCCTTTGAAGTTGTGCAATCTTTTCTCTTCTCCATTGTCCCATAAAAGTAGTGAATCTGCAAATGACAATGAATCTTTTTCCTTTTTCCTCTTTCCTCTATTACCCTTTTATGGAACGATTTTGAAGAGTTTTTCATGGTCTGACAAGTATCTCAACTAGTATAGGAGCTAATTATGGGAAATATGTGTTTATAAGTGTAAAAGCTTCTGATATTAAAAACATAAGAGTGACAATAATGTGCGATAGGGGGGTGTTCAATTTTGATGATATTGAAGTTTTTTGTATTTCTTATGCAAGTTGAAACGTTCATGATCTTCATATTTACAATTTGATATATAGCTCTCTTTTTTTCATATGTCGTTTGGAAGTCCACCTAGAGGTTCTTCCCTTTACATTTCTCTACTTTTAATGAAGCCATTGGTTATTACTCAACTAAGAGTGAGCTGCACTAGATTGGCCTAATTAAATTTAGATGGTGTGAGAATCTGTCAGGTTCAGAAGAATCTGTTTCAGGATGTTTATTTACTTTTCCCCTTTTCCAGAGGATACCACTCGATTTTCTGAACGCTGGAAAGTTTAGGGAGGCTGCAGACAAATATATTCTGCCTCTTTTATCGAAGGTATCATAATTTCTTTTCTGTACTTTTGACTTGTTAACTTGGATTTGAGATGCCGAGCTTACACTTCTTTTTATGCTGCACTTAGGGAGTTCCATCACTATTCTCAGATCTATCTCCGCTCTACGATCACCCTGGCAAGGTTTGTGCAACCTCTTTTTAAGATGACCCTACAGATCAGAAGATCCATTGACAGTTTTAAGTATTGTGGTTCTGTGTTCTTCTGCCCTCTTTTTCTTCTGATGGATATTTACTTATTAGCCTATCCTAAACCTGTTTGTATCTATCTCTTCATACAGGCCGATATTTTAGAGGAGTTGGTTCTTGAGCTAGAGCATTCCCTCAAGACAACTGGAGGGTACCCTGGGAGGTAGTATTCTCAAACTCTTTGAAGTTGCCAAGTATGATTTTTTTTTCATCTTCATTCTTTTTGCTAAATATTTTCTTCAATTTCTATTATTATTTTAGATGGTGGCTCATGTTGCCATATTTAAAAGAGGGTAGATTACATATATTGAAAGTTTATGCAAAATGAATTGCTGAGTGCCTCAAAATGTACATTCTTCTTTACCATTTCCCCTCTCCCCCTTCTTTGGGAATCTATAAAGTTATTTATTTCTGCTGTTCAATATATTATATATAACAAGTCTTTCAGGACAACTTGATTTTAAGTGTTAGCTATTTTTCCTCGATCAAAATTTCCCTCTAGCTGATCAATGACAACTTGTTATTTTTCAATCACTCAGGAAGTAGTGTAAAATTATAGTTGTATTTTCTCTATGTTCCCATCTTGTGTAATTTTACTCTATGATGCTGTTCTAATATGAATATTAAGAATCGTGCTCAATGTAATTTATCACAATCTTTTCATATGTACTTTGCCTGTTGGTCAGATGCTAAGAAGCAAGGGGGGGGAGGGTTAGGGTTCAAGGATTCAGTTTCTCCATATGGGCATTCATAAGTTCGGAAAATCTCAAAAAAGGGGAATTCGACACATTTACATATTAATTATTGAATAGATTTTTATATACATAATTATATATACACATACACTCATTAAAAGTTCAATACTCGTAAACATTATTCATGATAAAATCAAAAGATTTTTCAAGTAACCAAAATTATTTACTAATACTGTTTTGGAATTTAGGAAATATATACCAATTAATTATTGTACTAAGTTTGTTGGTAGTATTAGTATATAAAATGTTATACTCTCTCCGTCCCCAAATGTTTGAGCAAATTCCAATTTGCACACATATTAAAGAAAAGTACAAGTAGAGGAAAGAAAGTAAAAAAGTTTCAAATTTATCCTTAGTGGCCCACAAGATTATATAAAGTGACAAGTACTTTTATTTATTTTTATCTAATGGAACACACTAAATGTCTTAGTTATCCTTACTTTATGTACTTCATCTCATCCTTTTTGGGGATATGGAGATACTGAAATGTATGAGTAGATTAACAGCTACAATGGTCATCTACGGTTGTATTTGAATTGGTATAAGAGGGGCAGGATGCTGGCGCTTAATGTAGTATTGACAGAGCACGTTCAACAGACGATTGGTTGGGGTTGTCAGTTGTTGGCTATTAGACACTGTCTTTCTTATATCGAGTCTCCTATGATTTTGATTCCATGCGTGCAGATTTTCTTTAAAATTCTGGAAATAAAAAGTAATTATAATGATTCATATACATGAAGTGGGCTTCTAGTCCTACTAGTACTGCTATTTAGACTTGTCTTGTCAGAGTCCCTAAATATTCAGATATTGGCCCGAAGTTATAACAGAATTGAAACAGCATTGTTAGTGCTTTTGGTTTGTTTATTCCCTGATGAGTCATGCCCTGTAGGATGCAAAAATTTTCTCCATTACTTGCTCGTTGTAGTAAATGTATATATTGTTGATATCGTGTCAAAAATTCTTCCTATCTGCCACTTCACGCTTGCATTTTTATCTTATTTTTAGAGTTGATAAAGAGCCCCCTTCAACACTTATGTGGACTTTGTTTTATTTGGCTCAGGTTTGCTGTCGTAACTCTGGGAAACTAGTATTTTTGCACTTTTTTTAGTACATTTTTTAATTTCTGTTTTTGCTAAAAAAATTTGTTTTCGGTAGAATTATGATAGACGAGGCCAGTACGACATTGCTCTTGCTAAAATTGACGAGGCTATTGAACACACTCCAACTGTGATTGATTTATACTCGATTAAGGTCTGTTCATACCAGTGCTTTGTATGTGTTTATAGTTTCAGTTGATTTTTGTGATGGATAAAGGATGCTGCTATGTTGCTATCTATAGTATGATATTGTTTCTGTTGAATGCTTTTTAGAACTGTAGTAGTAAGTTATGTTTTGAAATCTTACTTTTTTTTGGCTTTGCCATCACATATTCCAACCTTTTTGTGCCCGCTCAAGGAAATAAGTGCTTTATTGTCATCTGCATATTATATTGGTTGCAAGTTTGTTGGTTCTAATGAGTTGATGCATTACAATTGGGGAAGCACATATTAAGGGCAATGGAAGGGTATGGACCATTCAACATTTGACCAAGCCTTTCTTCACTATGGGCATCATGTTGGGATTAGGGTTTGAACTCATATTAATGCAGTTTTATGCTTTTAGTCTGTATGCGTTGAGGATGTGAATCCCTTTCCATTATCTGCTGTCTGTTGACTTGCAAATGTGAAAAACAGGCAAAGTTTATATTACATGATTACATCTCCTTCAGGATGAAAGTACACTTGATGAGGGTTGATCCTCTAACCTTCATAATATGATATCTGATCACTTGATTGGGCTCTAGTTACCACCAGCGGGGTACTTAGAGGCTCGGGGAAACCACTTAATTTCCTGGAGCCTCAAAATTGAACATGCTCAGCTTGAATATTTTTTTTGACTTACCCTCTATTGCTTACGAAAAAAGGATTGGACCCAACATACACGTCACTACGCCAGCTTTAGTGTCATGCCGTAAGCATATAGGGGACAACTCCTTGCAACCACAATTTACTGGATACAAGGTTGACACCAAATAAAACAATATCTTGTTGTAGACCTAATTTTTAAATTTTTCAAAATTAAAGGACTTTAAATAACCTTTCTTTTCCTTGGGTTCGCACTATTGATTTTTTTTTTGTCCACTATTATTTTATGCCCACATCATCATGCTTATCTTGGGCTTTGGTGCTTGTATCTTGGGCTTAGGTGATTGTATCTTTTCCATGTTCCATAATTTATTTATTCTCTTGGGCTTAGGTGCTTGTATCTTCTCTGGAAATACTAATGTTGTGTGTTGTTAACCACAGAGCCGGATACTGAAGCATGGAGGTGACTTGGTTGCGGCTGCAGCATTGGCAGATGAAGCTAGGTGTATGGATCTTGCTGATCGTTATGTAAATAGTGACTGTGTCAAACGTATGCTGCAGGCTGATCAGGTTCAAAAGCTGCAACGTTGTTTTCTTTACTTGGTTGTTTATGATATTTTTCATGTGATAGGAATGATCTTTTGCATTGACCTAGTCATCTTCATTTGTGAAATCTCCTCTATATTGATTGACCTTTCACATTAAACATTTTGAAGGTTGCCCTGGCAGAAAGGACTGCTGTTTTGTTCACCAAAGACGGAGATCAGCACAATAACCTACATGATATGCAGTGCATGTGGTGCGTCTCTTTTTCAAATCTGATGCTTAGATATGTTATATTGAATGGCTAATTTTTTTATACCTGCTAAATGTGTTGAAATATCAAATATTTGCAAGGTATGAACTTGCATCTGGAGAAAGTTACTTCCGCCAAGGTGACCTCGGACGAGCCTTGAAGAAATTCTTGGCTGTCGAGAAGCATTATGCTGACATCACTGAAGACCAGTTTGACTTCCATTCTTATTGCTTAAGGAAAATGACTCTGCGAGCGTATATTGAAATGCTGAAATTTCAAGACCGGCTCCATTCGCATAATTATTTTCACAAAGCAGCGGCTGGAGCAATCAGGTGAAGCTTTCCCCTATGTTTCACTCATTGATTTGTGGATGACTTGTGAATGTGTCTTAAAGAACTTGCACTGGAGATTTTATGCAGCTGACAACATGATGCTCACCAATTGAACTCATCGATTACTAGTAGTGCAACTCTGGTCGTGTCTAAGTATTATTACTTCACTGATCACTTGTAAATATTATTCTTGTTATTTTTTATGTTCATGATAATTTGAGTTGAGTTGCAGATGTTATACGAAGCTGTATGATTCTCCTCCAAAGTCGGCGGCTGAAGAAGATGATGAATTGTCGAAGTTACCTGCCTCTCAGAAAAAGAAAATAAGGCAAAAACAGAGAAAGGCAGAAGCCCGAGCTAAAAAAGTATTTCAGTTTGCTCTGTTTAACTTCTGAGAGTTTTCTTCTTTTTTTGGTGTTCAGTTTATATTCTAATTTTAGTGTTTGCTTAGGAGGCAGAAGTGAAAAATGACGAATCTAGTGTCCATGTCTCAAAGTTCGGAAAGCGGCATGTTAAACCAGTTGATCCAGATCCCCATGGAGAAAAGTTGCTGCAGGTCTTTCCCAACCCCCTCCCGATTTGACGGTCTCAGTAATTTTTAAGATTTACATATTTTTTCTTTGAATCCTCAATTTGTTTTTCGTGTATATTAATATTACTGACATAGGTTGAAGATCCTTTATTGGAAGCTACGAAGTACTTGAAACTGCTTCAGAAGCACTCACCTGACTCCTTAGAGACACATTTACTATCTTTCGAAGTACATATGAGAAAGCATAAAATCTTGCTTGCCTTTCAGGTAGTTTGATCTGTTGTGGAAATATCACCCTTTTTTCTGGATAAACAATTTTTGTTAGTTTTACTATTCCATGTAAAGAATAGCCTCAGGTTTGGTTGATGAACACCTGCAACGAGTATGACCCATTTGATTTGCTCATGAACCCAACATATTCTTGTGAATGTCTAGAAAATGCAATGATCGACTGCACTTCTCTAAAGAAAACAATATTTTCATGAATGGTTTCTTAATAAATGTATTGATTAGTAGTAATAATACTGGGTATTTCTGTTTTATTCTCCTTTCTATTCTTATGCTGTCAATTTACTCTACAAATTTGCATCTTTTTTCACATCTTTTCTTTTCTGATCCCTATAGGCTCTAAAGCAGCTACTACGTTTGGACTCTGAGAACCCAGATTCGCATTGCTGCATGGTAATACTGTTTCTGATAAATGACAAACTCAATAGGCATATTGATAATTTATATCAGAACTGTCTAATAATCACATACAACTACAAATTCGATCACTTTTATAGTTATATATTATTCATTTGCTTTTTTGATCTTTCAATTTGCTTAATGTATATTGTGCAACTGTTCATCTGATTTGAAGCTATGGTTTTTTCAGATAAGGTTCTTTTACAAGGTAGCTTCCATGCACACTCCAGTGACTGACACTGAGAAACTCATTTGGGGCGTCTTAGAAGCAGAACGACCTACTATCAGGTTTTCTTTGATGTTGGCCTTAATTTTCTGGTTATGCTTTTAATTGTCTTTTAAATAAATAACTGCATAGTAAATTCCTCTTTTTTGTGGCTTTTGTAGTCAGTTTCATGGCAAATCTCTCATCGAAGCGAACACCCATTTCCTTGAGAAACATAAAGGTTAGATTTACCTCATCTGATTTATATGCACACACTACACCCCTTCATCTCAAGACACTAATATGCTAGTAATTTTTGCAGATTCCTTGATGCATAGAGCATTAGCAGCAGAAATGTTATATCTTCTAGAACCAAACAGGAAGGCTGAGGCCATAACATTAATTGAAGATTCAGCCAACAACCTAGCATCAAAGTAACACCGTAGAGTGCATTAAATTTTTATTTATATAATTTTTGCCGTTGCTATGTTTGATGGTCGTTGTGCTATTTGCTGTCGAGCAATATTTAAAAAATGAAGCTATTATTTTCTGTTTATCAGAAGTGGAGCAGGCGGAGTAGTTAGGGAATGGAATCTGAAAGACTGTATCGCAGTGCACAAAATTTTAGAAACAATTTCAGATGATCATGCTGTTGCATTGAGTAAGTCACACAGCACAATCTCCACCATTGTACTAATTTGTCGGTATATCTGTTTTATTTGGAGAATAATCTTCAGGAGTTAAAGATTGTAGATCCATGGCGATGATTTTATTTTTATGTTGTAGGATGGAAACTGCGGTGTGGTGAGTACTTCCCATACTCAACATACTTCGAAGGTGGTCGAAGTTCTGTTATTACGACTCACCACCAGTTACAGAAAATCCCTGCGAATAGGGGTATGAATCATCCACAAGCTGATCAAAATGCAGTGCCTCTTTCTTCAAATGGAAAACTAGAAAATGTAGAGGCACTCAGGGACCTTGTCATCTAATTTCACGTAAGGAAGTTTAGTTTGCCAATTTACTTTCAAGATTTACCCGTGTCATGTTGCTGCTCAGGATTGTCCCAGACGAATGGATCTAGGTTGATCATGAATGATTTCAGGTTTTATGCAAGTTCTAAGGAGATCCTGTTACTGTTGGCGATTGAATTTTTTTTTCTTTTCCAAATTTTATTTGGCCTACTGCGTCCTCCAATGAAACAAAATATATTCCTTTGCAAATGTGTATAATTACTTCCGTTCTTGGTTGGCTCAGCTTTTGGTGAGATTGTGGAGAGGGAGGGGTTATGTGGGTTTGCATTGCAGCATAACGGCTTTTAGGTTGAAGGGAGCCCTGCAGACGTTACTAGTCCTACATCCTGTTAGCGTAGAGCAAAATACCCAATAGTGGATAACCTGAAGAGCATGTTGTACTTGCCCATTTTATTTACCAACATTTATTATGTACAAGTGCTGTGTTATGTGAAAATTTTGACGCTCATACATTAACATTTGATTTTGCATCATTGGTGTCATTTTATTTGATGATCAATATATGTATTTGAATGAACTTAATATTAATTACTTAGAAGGCCTGGTAAGTTGATCAGCTCTGATGAATCTCATCCCGAGTTGCAATTGCTTTATCTAGCCATTTCATAAATGTAATTTGAGCGTTTTTTTTTCTTTCATTTTTTCTTTTTATTCATTATCCATTTTTTTTTTTGAATTTTTGAGAGGAAGGAGGGGGGGAGATAATTTCTCAAGAAGCTGTAGTTTAAACCCTTTAATCCAAAACTTAAATACAGTTCTAAATTATATATATATATATATATATATATATATATATATATATATATATACACACACACACACACACACACACATACATGGATTCTGTGTTTGTCCCCTTCTTGGCAAGTGGAAAGTTTGTCGTCGTCGTCTCCCCATAGAAGAGAAATCCCACCTATAATACTTGTTGAACTTTATTGCTGTTACAACTATATCAATTTCTTCTTACACATGAAGTATTATGAAGGAGGTTGAACTATTTAAGATTACAAGTGATGGCGCAAGTGGTAAAGGCTTAAGTTAGAATCTATTACTCTCCTTCGTGATTTCTTTTCAGGTTCTTTGAAACCCTTGGGGGTTTAAAATGTATTACATTTCTTAAAATAAAATTGTAATATTATAGGTTCTAAAAAAAGGAGATTGAACTACTTGATCCTTAAATGAATTTAAAGCAGGCATCCAAACATAGAAGATGAAAATTGCATTTGAAGACTTGATAAAAAGTGCTTAATCTTTCCCCCCCCTTATAATTGTAAGAACTTGATTGTGTTTGACTACGTAAACTGTTCAGAGTAAGCAAGTACAGTCTCAAAATTTCTGCACCCTTGATCCACAAATGACCAAACACAGGTGGTTACACTCCCGGATTATGAATAATACAAAAAATAAAAAAAAAAAATAAAAAAATCTAACACATCTGTACATAGGAAGTCACTATTTTGATGAGCTCAATAAGAAGACACAAGGAAGAATTTACTATGTCACTAAAATAATCACGAGCACCTAATTCACATGCCACGTCAATCATCAACCTCGGCTCGAATTTCTCTCTGCAACTCTTCCTTGTATTCATCAAAGGTACCTGGGACAGTACCATTCTCTACCACCCAAATCTCACTCCTCTCTTCGTCGTCACAAACACGTGATATTAGCCTAGAATCATGGCTTACAAGGACAACTCCACCAGTAAATTCATCCAGCGCATCAGCCAATGCATCAATGCTCTCTGCATATCCAAATGATTGGTGGGCTCATCCAATAATAATACGTGTGGCTTTGACATGGATATTGAAGTGAAGACGACTCGAGCTTTCTGTCCTCCGGATAATTTTACAATTGGGGTGAGGTGGTTACGGCTTGGAAGTCCAAATTTCCCAAGCTTTGCATGAACAGCCTCTTGTTTACTTAGTCCCTCTTGATCTGGATGCAGACGAAGTAGATATTGAACAGGTGTTTCCTCCATCGTCAGAAGATCAACAAAGTGCTGCGAATATCTCCCAACCCTCAGTTTTTGACTCCTTCGTACTTCACCCTCGCTTGGAACCAAATCACCAGCTAGAAGATTAAGCAAAGTAGATTTCCCGGCTCCATTTGGCCCAACAATAGCAACACGAGTATCCATATCAATACCAACATCAACATTAGAGTCTGAAATCCTCTCGATTTGGATAACTGAAGCTGACTTCAATTAGCTGCATAAGTGGTGGTGGTGTCAACTCAGTGGGCTCAGGAAAGTGGAACTCCAGTGTAATCTTTCCACTTCTTAGGGGCCTCTGGCTGCGGCTCATCCTCATCAACCTTGCCCTTTGCCTTGTTCTTTGAAGCTTCCTTGGCAACAACAAACTTAGCTCGATCCTTAACCTTCTCCTGCTGAGTCCGGCTCCCAGTCCTCTTCGCTGCTTTCACCTGCTTGTCATAAACCTCAAATTTCTTGTTCATTTCTTTGCGACGCTGCTCATATCCACTCTCAAATTCGTCAAAGTTACCCCGGTATAAGTGGAGTTTGAGATCATGGAGATGAATGATTTCATTACAAACTGAATTTAGGAAATCTCGATCATGTGAGACCACAACAAGGGTTTTCTTCCATCGACACAAATACTCCTCCAACCAGAGAACAGCCCTAAGGTCAAGATGGTTGGTAGGTTCATCCAACAACAACAGAGTTGGCTGGCACAAAAAGTGCCCTAGCCAATGAGATCCTCATCCTCCAGCCACCACTAAATGATCGAGTAGGACGACCCTGCATATCTTTGGTGAAACCCAACCCAGCAAGGATCTTTGATGCCTGAGCTTCAGCAGCATCTGAACTCATCAGCTGCAACTTTTCATACAACTCAGCAAGCTTCACCCCAGCATCATAGCCATTGGTGTCATCATCTTCATCAGCCTCAACAGCAGAAGATGAATTTTGAAGAGCAGCAACCTCTTCACGGAGCTTGATGAGCTTAGCTGAAACGACAGCTTCAAGAGCACTTCTGTCATCACCAACTACCTCTTGTTCAACCAAAAGTACATATATTTCTTGGTACAGGAATCTTCCTCCAAGCAAGGAGTTTTAATAGGGTAGACTTGCCCATACCATTAGGTCCAACCAATCTGTACCTTTTCCCATGTGATATCTTTACTGATGTATTCTTTAAGAGTTCTTTCCCTCGAGCTGAAACGGAAAAATTATCTATTGTTATATCTTTGACATTAGCATCCGCTTCATCTTGACCCTCAAGAACAGCTGCTCGACTACCAATAACAACAGTGAAAGAATCACGATCATCCTTGAGAGCAACCTGTTTGGCCTGCTCAGCAGCTTGAGCAGCAAGCATGTCCTTCTTTTCTCGTTTCTTCAACTCTTTGTCAGTTATGGAGATGTCAAGAGGCTTTGCATCAGTCCTCTGGTGTCGAGCTGGCTGTTTATGAACATCATTTTGCAGCCCTTCTTCAGAGGCATAATCATTATCCTCATCATCAGAGGGAGGGAGATCTATGTCATCAGTATAAGATGACAGTTTTGGAGCTGCTCTTGACTTGGAATAGGGTTTACTTGAAGTAGAGCTCGAGGAAGAAGATCCTTTCTTGGCTTTATCAGGTTTCTGGTCCATGTTTGCAAGCATTGCAGAGACTGAGAGCTTCTTCGCATCTTTTGGGGCATCTTTAGCCTTTGCATTTGCTCCACTTTCACCTGTTTTTTTCTTTCCCATTGCAGTGGCTGGTGTAGAGAACTATGAAAATTAGTCCAACTCAAATATAATTATAAATATAAACAACTATTCTATCCAAATAACATATAAACAACCCGTCGTGTAGTGAGATATTTGAGCACAAGATGGTCTTGTTAATTAAACTGGGATGTGTGACAAACCAAGTGCAAATTTCATGGACAGAACTATACAAATATTATTTTTTAAAAATTTAAAGAAAAGTGGGGTTTTTTTATTCAACTATACCCATGAAAGGAAATCCTAACACTGAAAAAAAGGAATTTAGAAATATAAACCAGATCAATGAGTTTATGGTTCAGAACGTTGAAGAATAACAAAAATAGGAGGAGAAAGCCAGTTATATGGTTTGTGCAAGTATGTGTTAGACTAAAAATAAGTAGGTGTAAATATGAGCCATAATCAATAACTAACAGAAATGTAAGAAACAAAATAAACACGTGCAATTTATCAGGGTGTGTAGAAAATTCAAATCTCCTACAGATGTAGTTTTTATTTATTTGCATTGATCCATGCCTTGGAATTGGAATTGAGGGAGTGCTGGCTGATATTTTAAGTTAATTATTCTCCAACACCAATTCCAGTGTTCAGAATCCATGTACCCAAATAGAGTGTTATTTGATTGGTCACATATTATGGCAGACCATGCTAAATTAATTCCAAAGTGAGAAATTCTAAAGATTGGTTGGTGACAATTACATTATTAGAAGACAAATATACAGCACGAAGCCATTAAAAGTTACAATTTTTTTACCAAGAAATAAACTCAAAACATGTCTAGAAAACCCCCTGTAGTTCTTGAAAATTAGCTCTCGTGATTTACAATTATTTTCACAAATTCTACTTTCTTCAACAAGCTAAGATGGAAGAATACATAACTTAAGTGGGTAGATTGACAATCAAGGCAGGTATGGGATGGTAAGGAATAATGTTATGAACTGGTTTGGTAGTAACCACATTTTTTTGGATGGGTGAGAAATTTGATATACAAAGATCTGATGTTTTTTTTTTTTTGCATAACTGTTACCAAAGCCACAATCACAAAATGATTGAAAAATAGTAAGCATCACCAGTAGAGTCATCACTTTAAAAGTTTCAATCGGGAAAAAAGAACATATATACCATCTACTCCCAAAAAATCAGTAACAGATACTCCCTCCTATTCAGATTAAATGACGTTTTAGGGAGTTTAATTTTATTCTATATAAGTGTCGTTTTGGAATCTCTATGCAATATTGCACTATTTTTTCCTAATTTACCCCTCTATTTAATATGCTAAATGCAATTGTGGAGAGAGAAATAATTAATTAGGGACAATTGTGGAGAATGAGAAGAGACAATTGTGGAGAGAGAAATAATTAATTAGGGACATAAAAGACATTTTCTGTTATTTCTTAATAAGTGTGCTTAACTCTAAAATGTCATTTAATTTGAATAGGAGGGAGTATTTAAAAATAAAAGATTATATCTTTCAAAGTGCCTAGAATCTTGGAAAACAAATATTTAATTTTGATAAGTAAAATAAGGGGAAAATTTTTCCATTAATTTACTGCATTTATGTAGGAGTGTAAACCGAGCCAAGTAGTTCGGTACTCGACTCGAGATTGGCTCGAAAATATGATTCAAAGCTCGAATTCGAAGTTGATCCGAGTCAAATCTGATCCATACTCGTTTTCTGTTTAATGATACACGAGTCGAATTCGAGCATACCAGTGTTCGTTCATATTAGGGTTCGAGTATTTCATTTTTTCACGAACCATACTCAATACCTGCTCGATGGATCATATTCGAATATTGGTCTGATCCATGCTAGTAAGCTAAATATGTGATATTTGTATCAATTTTTATAATTTATAAAATGTAGTATGAAATTGTGTAAACTTGTACTTGAATAAATCAATTAATTGAATGTCAATTTATATTACATTCCTTATAATTTCAATACATAAATAAAAGCGAAATTTTTTTATATATAAATATTAGTTAAGTAACCAATTTAGTATGTAGTGGTTCAGTTTTAAGTGAAATGGTTCATATTCGAAACTCGATTTGAAGGCTCATGATCGTTTTGTAAACGAGTCGGGTATTTACGAGCCGAGTAGGTCCGAGTAATGATCCGAGTCGAATCTGACACAAAAATATAAATCCCTTATCGAATTCGAGCTCAATTTTTTCGAGTCGAGCCGAATCTGAGCATGAAGGTATTCGCTGAGATTCGACTCGTTTACACCCGTACATTTATGTCATGGGGTTTTCAGTATCAAGAGCAAACTGGTCACAAAAAAAGAAGAAGAACTTTATCTGCCTAAAACAATTAAAAAATGTTCAAAATTGATAAAAGATGATCCAAATCACAGAACTGGTAGAGAAACATGAATTGGAAACCTTGTTTATGCTAATATGATAGATCCGACCAATTAATTTAATTTCAGGCTAATAAAGATGATAAAGAGACATAGTATGTATGAACGTGTTTGTTGTATACCTAGCTGGAGATGAAGTAACCGCCGGATGTAAAGAACCCAAAGACGGCGTAAGGCCAGAGAGAGGTTTTAATTTGCAGATTGTGGGCAGGGCCTGGCTGCCTGTAAGATTGGTGTTAATAATTTGCATGTACCCTTCTCAATGAAATCCCTCCGACGGGATCAAGGTTTCCACCCAACCATTAATTTTTTAATAGATTGCACCAAATCTTCTAGAATGTTACCAAACTTCAATACCAAACTAAATATAATTAAGAATCTAAACCCACAAATTCTGCCTATCAAAACAAGCCCTTATCCAAGCCCATGTCAAGTGGTTAACAGCCCACTACATATCCTAGATCCTAATATTCTTGGTCCGGAAAATAGGACAAGGTTTTGTCATAACTTAATTTGAGTTATGAAGGAGGAAGTCGTGACGGTGGCGGAGCAAACCTAATGATGTTTCCTGTTCGGGAATGATTTATTTTAAAATAAGTTAAAATATAAATTATTTTTTAAATTATGATTTATAAATAAGTAAAAGTGTTAAGTATTAATTTAATTTATAAGTTAGAAATTAAATTATGAAGATGTTCGGTAAGTTAAAATAAATATAAAATTTATTAAAAATAACATTAATAATAAAAAAAGACAAAATAGATATTATATTTGTTTAAACTAATTTATTTTAAAATGACTTAAAAATTATTTTTAAATAAGTCATAAATAATTACTTATTTTTTTACTTAAAACTCAATTTATTAATTAAAAATAAATAATTATCAAATATCTTAATAACAAAAAATAACTTATAAATTAGTTTTACCAACTTATAAGTTGTTTCATGCAAAGGCATTCACAGGGAGGGAGGGAGGGAGGGAGGGAGGGAGGGAGGTTAAGGGGTATAAAAATGTTTATCTAACCGACATTTATGCATGCGTTTCGGGAAAGGATGCGTAGCTTTTGAAGTGCCTATATATATATATGCCTTTTTTTTTTGACTAAAGATTTGAGACATTATTTACCCTCAATTGCAACACGGTTTTCGAGTTTGCTCTGTCGGACTCGGGGTATCCCATGGGAAATAAAAAGAAGAGAATACTTTACGGTTGGTTCATAATGGACTGGAGTTTAGGATATATGACGAACACGGGCCAGCAGTATGTTATACGAGCCCATATCTATTACCTTAATAAAGGCTCACCATCAAGAAAAAGGGGCGGCCCACAATTGAAATATATGGTTATGGAGGAGGCACTTGGGAGTCTAATATCCACAACTTAAATAAATATCCAGAATCCAGAATCCAGAATCCAGATAGATGTATACAACAATTGCAAATAAACATTCTTACATATATATGTAGGTCCAATGTGTGTAAATATATATGGTACGGATCTTCCTGCGGCCCTACTGACCCATAAGATAGAAACTTCGTCTTCTTTAAGACTTTTTATCAATCGTAACAAGTAACAAAATTTTCATAAATAAAAATTAAGCTAGTCAAATTAAGAGAAGAGTATAAATTTACTATCCACTTTGTCTTATATTAGTATATATATATGCGTGCTAATTGATCAATTTTTGAATTTATAAATATTTAAAAAAGCCAATTGCATGGTCGAATCATGTGAATCCTAAATTGTATATTTGCACTGAAAATATTAAAATCTTTATTTGTTCCAAAAAAAAGAGTTTTTTTTAGTAGTAGTATATATATATATATATATATATATATATTAGATTACAATAATGCCCTCAAGTTTATGATTTCAAATCCATTAATAATTTTTTTTAGAATCTATACTATTGTATATTAATGTAATAAATTTAAAAATACATTTCAATCCCTAGAAAGGAGAGCATGGAGAAGGAGTCAGGAGGAGAACATAAGGAAAATTTACTTTCTTAATCTTTTTAAGCGAATCATTGTTCAATATTTACTAAAAAAAAATACATTCAATAAATTTATATAGGAGCTAGTAAATATTGTACAAAAATATGTATATATAATATATAAATGTACGTATTATAGAACTAAAGCCGAATTAAAATGGGTCATTTGATGATTATATATATATATATATATATATATATATATATCAGATTTGTTAGTAGAGCAAGTCGAGAGAGAGAGAGAGAGCAATTAATTTACTGGTGTTTGTGGCTGTAATTTAGTTTCCTTGGAGTCATCGTACGTAGTATTATATTTGGCCTGTGTAATTTATATCACCATTAATCTTGTTAATAAAACTTACTTTCCTGAGTAAAAAGAAACACTAAAATTTAATTATTGGATTATACGTACGTTTTTTTTCCTTCAATTGATGGGACAAGAATTAATCAGCTGAGGAGCTAGCGTCGTGTGCCTCAACTTCGAATTATATCATGGCTATATATATCATCTAACTGAAATAATTAATGCCGCCTACGTGATGATTTTTATATATAATCATCCCATAATCTTTCTTAATTAAGGATTACTCAGCGATGCATCAGGCTAGACATAGTCGAGATCTGGTCTCATACTCTCATATCCCTTGCATATATACCGTTAACAATTATATATATATATATATATATATATATATATATATATATAGTTGGTTAGGGACTTAGGGTGTAATATACTACCTCAATTTCATAATAATAGTCATTTTAGTTTCATACACGAATAAGTACAGGCCGTTCACAAGGTTTAACAATTGAGGCTTGCTTAAATATGTATTACCTGTTAATTGAAATCAAGCCTTGTATTTATAGTCATTCCCACTACTTTAGAATCCATCTCCGAGTCGGATTAAGACTCATTAGTTACCATTATTTGGGTCCAACACAATCTTTTTGAAATGTGCAAATTGGATCCAATCCAAATACTACCTTGGGAGTAACCTTATACGAATATATATGATTAGGACTAGAATCCTTAATCATATAAACCCTTATGACACCAGACTCTATACGAAAGCTGATCCACTGTACAAGTCCAATCCAACCGAGCTCATGTACATTGGTCTGGGCTCCGGCCCAAGGAATTCGGATACCCGACCCCGATCACCATTAACTAGAACAGGACTCCGGATCAGAGGACTCGGATGTCCGAACCCGAACACCTTCACCATGGCCTGTTGGCTTCGGCCCAATGGGCTTAACAACCCCTTCTGGTGCCAGGCCTTCAGCCCACATGAAGGTCGATAAAATGCTACCGAACAATACACATGCATTAAAAATGTAATTTAATACTATTATTTAATAATTAAAATTTATATAAAATTATATTACTACCCTTTTATAGAAAGTTGAAAACTACTAATACAAGAAAGTAGTTTTTTTTGGATAATGAGAGAAGTTAGGGGTGATATATAAGAAAGTAAATAATTTATTCACCTAAAAAAGTAAATAAATTGGAATAATTTTTTTTTATTTTAAAAAATCAATTATGGAGGTAGTATTATTATAAACAAATTGATTAACTATGACGAACTGAGAGCATGTAGGACTGAATTCAACTATATATTTCTGACGACACATTGTGTAAGACCCCAGTTTTTATGAATAAAGATGATTTTTTTTTCTTCTATAAATATCATTTTTGAATATTATGGAATGAATTTAATATAATGTTATAGTTGTGGGTAATATTTATAAATTTTGCAAAGTATGCAAGTTGTCATATTATATTCGATTGGTCGAAAAATATTCTTTTTGTTAGGGAATATTCGTACGACGGTACAATCATTGGTGGACCCCACAATGGAATTATTGTCGGATTGAGAAAACGATAAAAATATTTTATTAAAAATAACGACGGAAGTTTTACCATTAATCTTGTTGAACTACTCGGTGGTAAGAAATGCGATGTCGCGCGTGGTTGCATAATAAAGACACGCAGTATTGATTATTTATGCTTATGTGAGAAGTCATCTCGGTTTTGTTTTATTACTTATATATATATAAGAAATATATATATATATATATATATATATATATATATATATATATATAAGTAAAGTTGTCAAAGTTGTCAATTTGGGTGGGGGAAGGAAGATTTGGTTTATACGGGGAGAGAGTACAATTATTATCATTATATATATATATAATTTGTCACATGTTTTGAGGATGGTGGGGGGAGATTCACGACAAATCAAAGAAAAAAAGGGGGAAGGATTGCTTGGAAAATAGGGAGTTACGTTATTATTATATTTATATATATGTAATTTAGTTGACAACTTGGTAAGGCTGATCACGGGAGTGTATCCCGTGAAAATTTTTACACATGTTATATATATATATTTAATATTTAATATATATAATATATTTTATTTAAAAATTTTTGTTTTAAATATGGATCGTCCGATTAAAAGTAAATTAATCTGGACCGTTCATGAATTAGTTATTATGCACTCCATTCTTCTATAAATAGAAGCTCATTCCTTCATTATTTTCTTACGAATTCACTGAACTCTAGAGAGAGAAATTATAGAGAGAAAGAAGAAGAGTTTTCTGTTACTTTACTACTCTCATATCAAGTTTATTTTACGGTAAGGGATATTATTTCTTTCTTATTCATGAAGAGAACTTCTGTTATTCCATTCTTTATTATTACATTGCTGAATAACCTATATACGCCATGGGCCACCCTATACTTGGTGATTTCGTTGTTATTTCATTCTTTATTATTCTGTTGAAACATCCATGCATGCGTTTTCTGGTGGGACCGTTCCGCCTTTTATTATTCTGTTGGAACGATGCATGCATAAATGCGTTTCACATGGGACTTAATTCGGTAAAATCTTTATTATTCTCGTGGAATATCACATGCATGCGTTTACGCATGGACACGATTCCGTTATTTATTATTCATTGGAATAACTCTGCTATGTGTAAGTACCGCATGATGATGATTTCGTTGTTATTCCATTCTTTATTATCTTTGTTGGAATATCCCGTCGGTGCGTATTACCTTTCGACCGGTTCCGTTATTTATTATTCGGTTGGAATAACTTTGTTTATGCAAAGTACCGCATGCATGGTGATTTCTTTTGTTATTCCATTCTTTATTATACTTTCGGTTGGTTAAAGTTTTGACTTTATACTCCATGAAATTAGTGGAATATCCTTCGATATTTGCGCTTCATCCAAAGATCTTTCATGGAAATATTCTTCCGAGCATTTTGAATTTTACTCTACAAAGCGGTGATCATGTTGACAATTTGGACGTTATTAGTTCTGAATAAATTAATTTGTGAACTTGTTTTATTGAATTCTTATATCATTGTCACCATCCTCATGTTTATATTTTTTGAAAGTCATACGTGGCACTGTAGTGCATAGATGGACTTGGTATGATTATGACCGAGGATTATTGATTGTAATCATAACCGTAATATTATAAATGATGTGATAAAAGTCCTCATTGGCCCGTAGTGCATTGATGGACGATTGTTGGCATGATCATGACCATTGATGAATACACACGAATATCTCGGCCTTTTGTGAAGTGTATGGATAATTTATGGTCGTGATATTAAAGAATATCCTTGGTAGTAGTCAGTGAGGGGTGATTCGATGATGTGGATTATTAATAAAATTTGAGTCTCAAACGATAAAAGTGATAAAAAATTTTAAATCATAAAAGATAGTAGATTTTATTCTCTAATTAACTCTTTTAATGGATTGCTTGATCCACCGCAGATTAAACTTGATGTTTGTTATATTGTATCGGTTTTAACTTGTTTTAAGGCTAATGATAATTTATTCGCATTATCTTAGTCATAATATTTCTTCTGAGGGCTAGTTGAGCTCACCCCTTTCTTTCTTTTATTCTCTTGAAAAATGAGAACGTGGTGTTTGGACGACGAGTCGGGGAGCGGAGTGATGGTCCTAGATGGTGTATTAGTAGTCCTTACTATTACATTAAAATAGTGTGACAATAAATATAATGAGTACTTATTCTGAGAGTGGATATTGTCTAGAAGACAATATTTATATTAAAACTCACAACTCTCTTGTTGTATTTTAAAGATTGTATTTGTATTTTGTACCATGTATTTGGCGACTCGGAATAGGTGATGTATACCTATTTTGGGGGCGTCATACATTGCCTTTTATATAGAGGAGGGGGTCAGTGTTACTTTGACATAGACCTGGCAATATAGTTGGTTAACTGTTGGGTCAAACTATATTAACTGGAACCAAATGGGTCGGTTAACTATTTTTATTTATTCAGGTTGGTTAAAGTTTGGACCCATATTTTTTAAAACAAATATAGTGAGTTAACCGGTTTACCATATTTCGATGCATATTTTATTTGAAATCAAAATCAAAAGTTCTTTCCACCCATATTTACATATTCAAGAAGTTCACCCCCTCCCACCCCACCCCACCCCACCTCCTCCCACCCCACCCCATCCCATCCCCTTCCCCTACCTACCTACCCCACCCCACCCCACCCCACTCCACCTCCACCATAAAAAATGTGTACACCACCCCATATTATTTTTTTGAGAGGGAGTGTTGGGTGGGGGTGAAAACCAAGTGGGTAGGGGAGTGAAATAAAGATGGGTGGGGGGTGAGTGGGTGGGTATATATAATCGCTTAATATTATTTTTTTGGGAGGAAGTATTGGGTGGGTGAGTGGGTAGGTAGGTAGGTGGGGTGGAGTGGGTGAGGGTGGGTGGTGTATACATAATCGTTTAATATTAATTTTTTTTGGGAGAGAGTGGTGGGGAGTGAGTGGGAGTGGGGTGGGGGGGTAAGGGGTGTATATATAATCACATAATATTATTATTTTGGGTTGGGTTGGGGTGGGGTGGGGTGGGGTGGGGTGGGGGTGGAGAGTGGGTGGGTAAGGGGTATATACATAATCACATAATATTAGTGTCAAATCAGGCGTTAATACCCATAACCCATAACAATATTAAAATAGTTAATATGGTTTTTAACCATAACCATATGGTTCCAACCCACATTATCCATATTAAAAATGGTTATGGTTTTAGTTCTTAAATGGAACCATAACCTTAATTTAAAAAACAAAACCAACCCATAACCATATTTTGTCAGGCCTACTTTGACATATATGTTTTTATTTTTTAAATCACAAACATATTTGATATGTGCAGTGCTGGATTTGTTCAAAGCAGTAACGATCATATATAGTTACATAAATTAATTAATAAGGGAGAACTCCTCGGTCATTAATCAGGCAGATCACATGGTATGTTTCCGTTAACGGATTCTTATGGACATGATTAAAACCCACCAAAATGATGAAAAATCATTAACCTTACAATATTTGGATGAGCCCGCCCAAGTAATATATGCCAACTAGTTTTAATAATATTGTCGGGTGTTTTAGGAAGCACATATATATAGTTCCCCACTTTTGTAACTCATATCATCGACCGCTGTGCCTCACTTGACCTGGCGTTGCTCCAACTAATATATATATATATATATATACATACCCTAGTACGTACGTTGTCTCTTAAAATTTATACGTATATATATATATATAGCAAGCTCATCACTTCTAGCTAGTTGAATATTAATTGAAAGAGAGAAAAGGGGGAAAGGAAGGAAAAAGGCCAAGTAGCTAGAGAAAATTAAGAATATCTCGATATATATATATATATATATATATCCATCGATCGATCATTAATAATTGGAGATTGAGATTGGGATGGCAGCAGAAGGTCTAGGACTTGAGATCACGGAGCTGAGGTTGGGACATCCATGCATGGGTATTGGCAGTGGTATTAAGAATATTTCAGTGGAGAAAAATGAGAAGAAAAGGGCATTTTGGGATACCAGTAATGGTGGTGGTAGTAGTAGTAGTAGTAGTAGTAGTAGTAGTGTTGGGGATGGGAATAGCTCCACAAATGACGACGACACCAAAATTAGCAAGAAGAATCAAGTAGTTGGGTGGCCGCCGGTGTGTACATATCGGAAGAAGAAGAAGATTAATAGTAGTTTGGAAATTAGCAGCTCAAAAATGTACGTGAAAGTGAGCATGGACGGTACTCCTATTCTTCGCAAGACAGATTTGACTTCCCATAAAGACTACTCTCATCTTATCATGGCTCTTGACAACCTCTTTCATTGCTTTGGCATAATTGGTACAGTACCTACGTAGTAATTAACTCCTCCCAAGTCCCAACTCCCCAACTCCTACAGTCCTACCTCCCTTCATTTCTAAGCACATATATAGTACACGAGATCATTTGCTAGCTAGCTGTAAAAGATTATGCACGTGTACATATATTTTAATCCCATGCAATTAATTAAATGTTCTCTATTACTACTACACTTTACTACTAATATATTTTTTGCTTGTATGGAAATTCTTTCTTTGCTAATTAAATATATAGTCGGGAACATAATTGGAGTAATTAAAAAGAGGGAGGTACGTACCGTACGTGTTGATGGAGTATAACTAATCATATGCCACAAAATATATTTGTCCGACAGATGAGGCGTTGAAGGATGCAGAGAGTAATGAATACGTTCCCATTTATGAAGACAAAGATGGAGACTGGATGCTTGTAGGAGACGTACCTTGGGAGTAAGTACTACTCCTCTTTATACCACCATAATTATTAATTGTAGTAGTACAATTATTTGTGCTACCTAGTAGATTTAATTTATATATGGAATTATAATTAATAAAATATATTGTACGTGGTTCACACAAATAGTTGGCTGTGATATCCTATATAACGTTTTTTTTAAAAAAAAATAAAATAAAATTTATACTATATTAACTATCGAATCTCCAATTCATGACTTCATGCAAATTGATAAAAGTAAGCGGTATCGCATACTATTATGTCATTTAATTTGAAGATTAATTAGTATATACCTATATATGCTGGCTTCTGTCAAATTACAGCATGACTTTGGGTTGTGTTAGATCTGGTCTATTTAGTCAGAAATACTAAGTACTACTTGGTAAATGCTTCAGTATTTGTTTCAGAAATACTTACTAGCTAGCCAGCCGATCGAAGTTCCAATCATTTACTTCAACTTTAAATTTTCTTGTCCTTAGGCAAAATACAATAGGGCGTTAATTAATTCTGAGATCCGTTGAATCAAACTTTACTTAACCGATACTCCCAATGCCTCTTTTATAGTCCTTCCTACTTCCGATTAATAATTAAAAGCCTGACCTGCGCCTACATACATATAAAAATTAAAATATCAGACGATATATATATATATAGATGATTCTGTCCGGGAGCCCGGACAAGCTTAAAATTCGGACTAATTTTTTTTTTTTTAAACAATCAAAAAAAAATAAAAATTATAAAACTTAAATTTTTACATAATCCGGACTCTTTCTCTCTCTCTCTCTATATATCAACCATCCCCTTCAATTAATTTATTATATCTCAAAAGATTAAACATGAAACTGCTTAGCGGGTATAGTTTACTGAAAATGTAGTTTGTGTGTACGTACGTATATAGCACTTGGCAGATTACTCAATATAAACTCACACTCCCAACTCTTTTATATGAATTTAAATCCTAATGATTCTACTTAAAGGCATTAAACCTTAATTTCTCTAAATTTTTATAAATTAAACTGGCCACCAAATTTAGCATTTTTTACCGGAATAAGCTGCGGAACTTAAAAATAAAAAGATAATTAAATCTTTTAAGTATATATATATATATATATCGTTTTTATTAGCTGAATTTTTTTTTATATTTTCTTTTTTCATCATACAATAATCACGTGCGTGCCTATCATTTTAAGTTTTTCGGAAATTAAGTCTTTTAAGAGTATATATCATTTATATTAATTGGCTCCGGGGTTTTCAACTTATTTTTCTCATCATACACTAATGATCATGTGGTTAAAATTTTATGTATTACACAAAATACTCGATCAATTATTACACGTGGGTGGCCAAGAGGTTTAATCTATAAAAATTTAAAGACATTAATTAATTAAACATTAAGGTTTAAAAACTTTAATATTTAAATTAAAGTGTATTTAAGCCTAGAAAAAAAAAAATAAACATGTTGTGGAGTTATAAAAACCTAGCTAATAATGAATTTAATTAATTTGTTATTACATTTTTTTCTTTCTTTCAGGATGTTTACTGAATCGTGCAAAAGGTTGAGGATTATGAAAAGATCAGAAGCTAAGGGTATTGGACTCCATGTGAAAAGCATTCTAAAGAGAACCAAGGACGTCGAGGAATGATCGGTGTACCATTAAATTACTTTTTGTTTGAATTAAGCATTAGACGACGACGGGATAAATAAATCACTACCTGTAATATTCTCATTTCTTTATGGTTGTCTTTCTACTGTAATGTTTAACTATATATATATATATATATATAGACGTAACCGATCTGTTTGAGATTATGTTGTCTTCTAGCTAGTTGCATAACTACCTATATATATTAATTGAGCTTAGTTACGTACGTGTTGTTTCTACTAAAGTATACTAAGAGCTAAATAGACTGCTGTACGTGATACACACACATTCAATAGTGCTACTGTTTTGTCCATCATCCATATATAAAAAAAAAAACACAAATATATATATATATATATATATATATATATATATATATATATATATATATATATATACCGTAATAAAAATTGTCTTCAAGATTTTTTTTCAAAGCTAATTAGTCTGCTGTGATATATTCAATCGTGCTACTGTTTTGTCGGGCCTTCCATCTTCCATAATGCATATGTTAAAATGAATATAAAGTGAAAATCTAATATTAAAATAAAAAATAGTCATCAAGTTATTCTCTCCAATTGTCTAATATTAATTTTCAGTCTTGGACCATCCTCTATGTACCATGTAGTTTATGTTAATGATCTATGTTATTAGTGCTATATTGTCATTTAGCACCCCATTTTGATTAACTGTTGAAATTTTGGCTGGAGCCAAAAAAAAAAATTTAACAGGCCAAAAAAGAGGTTGTTCCACAGCAACCGATTTTTATGGATGGAACCCCATATATATATATATATATATATATATATATATATATATATATATATATGGGAAAAATGGGTGTGCAGTCAATGCTGCAAATTTTTTTGTTTACGATCAACCAAAAACGACGTCGTTTTGGCAGGAAAAAAACAACGCTTCTTCAGTATAAGGCTTCTCTCTGGCGTCCTTTTTTTCTCCCAAAATATAACTCCTGTTCTGAGACTAAAACAAAGAAGTCAGAGAGGAAATCAAACGCCTAGTTCATCGATTCGATCTCGACCTCTTCGATCTTGACTTCTTGACGTATCTCATCTCCGATTTGGTAAGGATTTCTAGATTTCAAAGATATAGTGATTTTAGATTTTATGTGAATGAATTTCTAGGTTTATGTATAGTGATATCTAGGATTTCTAGATTTTAGGATAGTAGATTGATGCTTCGATTTCTAGATTTCAAATATACCCCTTAATTTTAATTTATCTAAATGGGTTTCCTCCCACGAGAAGAAAGTATTAGGGGGTAACGAGGGGATGAAATTTAAGCTGTTGAATACTGACCATAGTAAACCCAAAATACACCATAATTCATTGTTTGAATCCCATGGTTAAATCATCTTCAGATGGAAAATACTACCTTCGTGTTCTACAAAATTGATATTTTTCCATTAAACTAGATATATCTTAGCTTAACTAAATTCTAAATTCAAATTTTTGAATATGACACTGTTGAATTTTGTTAAATCAAAGATCTCGTGAAAAAAGCCTCCACTACCCGATTCTTGACGTCTTACTAAATCTCAATATGCTCTTTCTTTGGCATCATTTTGTGTACAAAAATTATTTTCTCTTGTGATTTATATTTTATTTATCTTACAAAATTTTGTTTTTCAATCTATAAAATCAGAGCTTGTTCCCACCAAAAAAATCTTTCCCTTAGGAGGTCTAGAGTTCAATCTTTATGGCACTGAGCCAAAACTTTTTTGAGATGAGTAAAATTTATATTTTCTTTGTATGTTTATATATTTTAGGTTTTCTTCTTGTAGGTTTATAACATCTATATTGGGTGTTTGGGTGCTTAGACTTGTCTATACATCAGCATTGTGATGAACTCACAGGTGCAACTAAGATTGTTATAACAACACTTGTATATCTATATTTTTGTATTAATTGAGAATTTTTTTTTACAGTGTCCTTCAGAATTCCATTAATCATGGGAGTGACTATACTTGGGATGCTTCATAATTTCAGAATTGCAGTAACCATGGGAGTGACTTGTATTAATTTATATTTTTGTTATTGTGTAATGGAGACTTTTATTGGTGGCATTTTCTTTTAGACATTACTCCTAGCTAGGACCTTTCCTTGAATTTTGTAGTGAAAAAATGTGTATTATGTCAAATTGCAGCATTTCTTATAGGTTGTGTTGTTGGTTGGGCACTTTTGAATAAGTGCAAAATAGATGTAGTGGTATATATTATTGGATGCTTTTTATGGATGGATATTTTAATTTATTTCCATGCCTAGGTATTTATAAAATGTTTATTCTTTTCTCTTTTCTATGTGGAAAAGTTTAGTTCACTTTTATTCTTTTAGTAGTGTGATGAATAGCAACACCAAGCGCCATGGTCAGTGGGGTGTTTCTACTGAGTATGCAATTGTATCAAACCAAAGAGTGAAATAAGATGTAATAAAAATGTAATTTATGTTGCATGTAGAATTTAGTAGTTAGGCAGAACAAAACTCTCGTATTCAATTTTAATTCTAGTTCATGTTTTATAAAGAAGATAATAAATCTTTTTCTTCTTTTCCCTTCAGTTTTGTTTATGCATTGAAACTTGTTTGACAGAGTTCGAAATGTTTACATGTTCAATTATCATCCCCAATAGAACACCTACATACGCCACCATATACAAAATTCAAAATTTAGTATCAAGAATCCTTGTTGACAATGATTCACCTCGGAATAAGACATGAGAAAATATCGAGAAAATAATAAAACAATCATAAGAATTAAATTAAATTTATAAACTTTACATTCACAAAAAGTGTACAAAGCCAACATCATCACTCGAGGAACAACCATACAAAGTGTACAAAGCCAACATGCATTCTTCTCTGTCTTCGCTATAACCAATAGAATGAAAAAAAAACCAAGAGAAATTTACGAAACATATTATCCATTACTCGGGAGGGAACAACCATACAAAGTGTAGAATTAACAAACCATACAGAATTTCGTGAATCAAAAACCTCCAAAACCCAAACCTCACAACTTGATTATAAACTGAAATATTCAACAAAGAAAATGAAAGTTTCTCTATGCCACCAAACTAACATAGCTTGGTCTAAATAAAACTAAAAATGAGCTGCACTCAAAAAAACCAAATGACCAACTTTCCAAAAAAAGTATTAACCAAACACATCCGAAATCTTAAAATATGTCAATAAATAGATTTTCAGTTGCAATTAAAAACACATGAATCTTTTACACCAGTGACCTTTAAACACTGTTTCATCCTAACTGCTCCATCTCCCAAATTGTAATTACAAATTTTTCCTATAAGGTAAATCCTCTTTTTGCGTCGAAAACTTTGAGCTTCATTTTCAAGAATCCTCAACCTCCTCAACAGACAAAGTATCACTTGAATGGTTCTTGGCTGCATCAGAGGATCATACCACATGAAATACCCACAACCATGTGGTTGTCAAGAAAGAATTTTTTTTTAAAACAAATTTCATATCAAAGCAAAGGAATTTGAAGAAAAATTACTTACTTTTACAGTTTGGCATCCATAGAATCGACGACCAGGATTCAAATTAGTCCAAGAAGTTATCAATATAGCTGGGCGGTGACAATGGCAGTGATAAACAAAATTTTTCATTGTTTATTAGACCAACGATAGAAATTGGGTAAACATGAATTATGTTTTTAAAGACACAGGGGAGGGGGGTAAACTGAGATTCTAATTCCATTATAAGTACTAACTTAAAGGGGTCACATAAAACCTAGAAATTACTATACTATACGAAAATATATCCTTAATCTATCTCACATAATCAATGTTGATGCTGATGCTATATGCCTTTTGTGCACTATAATATTCAAACTGAGCAACATTTTTCAAGAGATGAAAATTCCCCAACCTAACTAAGTCTGTTACAAGTCCATGTTAGATTATTAATTATTAAACCCCAAGTTTGTATGTGTTTTTATGTTGGAATAATGCTAGGAGACCTCAACATTTTATCTGTGGTAATTTCCCATGAATAGCCTATTAAAAGTTGAATAAGTTGCCAATCAATGTAATTACGAAAGTGTTAGATGTAGCATAGAAAAACTTGGATAAAGTTAGTGTTAATAGAGAGCCAATGATGTTGACTACAACTGAACTTTTAGAAGTTTATCATTGTGATGTGATTAATATCTAAAGTATGGGCAAAAAGAGAAGATTAACCTTACAGAGCTACATAACTAAGTTATTGCAGTGTCATGTGACTAATGTTTGATGAAATTTGAAGTAGATGAGCTATGTAAATTTTCCTCTTCTTCTCTCTCTTTTTCCCCTACTATTATAATTATGAATTTAAGAAGTATAATCTGCCGCTCTCAAATCTTGGGACATCTTTGAATAAAAGTCCACTATGAATATCAAGATACATTGAAAACAATTTTAATATCGATCGTTGCTTACATAAATGTATAGTGCTTCGCATTTTAAGTGGGGCTCTTTTTTCCGGGATGTTGGACGAACAAAATTCAACAAATGTCATATTCAAAAATTTGAATTTAAGATTTAGTTAAGCTAAGATATATCTAGTTTAATGGAAAAATATCAATTTTGTGGAACACGGAGGTAGTATTTTTCATCTGAAGATGATTTAACCATAGGATTCCAACAATGAATTATGGTGTATTTTTTGTTTACTATGGCTTTATTCAACAGTTAAATTCCATCCCCTGTTACCTCGAATACTTTCACTTCTGTAGGAGGAAACCCATTTAGATAAATTAAAATTAAGGAGGTATACTGAAATCAAATCAGTACCGAATCTACTATACTGAAATCTAGAAATCCTAGAAATCACTATAATTAAACCTAGAAATCCATTCACATAAAACCTAAAAATCACTCTACTAAAATCTAGAAATCCTTGCCGAATCGGAGATGAGATACGTCAAGGAAGTCGAGACCGAAGAGGTCAAGATCGAACTGATGAACTAGGCGTTTGATTTCCTCTACAGCTTCTTTGTTTTAGTCTGGAACGGGAGTTATGTTTTGGGAGAAAAAAGGACGTGAGAGAGAAGCCTTATACGGAAGAAGTACTTTTTTTTTTTCAGCCAAAACGACGTCGTTTTTGGCCGACTGTGTAAACAAAAAATTTGCACAGCTGTGTATACCTTTTTTCCCATATATATATATATATATATATATATATATATATAATCCCTAGTTTTGCCAAAATCCGCAATATTTGTTAACTTGATCTAGGACATGCATGCATGAACGAACTCAAACTCAAAAATTCTCCTTTAATTTAGACTTTCTGATATATAATAAATCAAGGGTAATTAATATATTAAGGGATATATACAATCTTTGGAACTGAAACCACGTTCTCATATTCTCAATTGGTCCAAACACAAATATACATGCATGCATTTAAGTAATCCATATGCCACTTGCTTTAATCCTCTGTTCAACTAACTAAACTACCTGCAGATTCATTCAAATTAAACTCCGACACGATCCGTGTTGATTGCTATAGACTACATATATCCACATGATTTCATTAATTTATTAATTAGTACTAGAACATTAATTAGTTCACTTATCTTTTTATATACACGCGTGTTTAAATTATGTAGGATAAAATAAAATTTAGAAAAATAAATAAAAGATATAAAAAATAGCATTAAAAATAACAAAATAGTAATAATTTAAAGTTATAAGGGCAAAAGAGTGAAAAAATAAATGAATTGAAAATTTTCCATTTCATGGTCCAGATTTAAAATGTGTTAAAATATGATAGAGAGAGATGATGATAAGGAATAAACAAAGAATGGAGAGGATCCTAATTCATCTCCAGCAGGTCAAAGACAACTTAATCAGATACCAAATATAGTATAAGATTCATATATGATAATAAAAACAATATAATCAACATATAGAGAAATATCATCATTAGGGTTATAAGAATGTTATATATGATAATAAAAACAATATAATCAACATATAAATTTAATCTCAAGAGTAAGATTCATAAATTAATGATTTCATAACACCTTAATCCAAATGTTATAAATCATTTAATAATCTCATAATCTAATATTATTAATACTACCATAATATTTTAATCATTTCTTAAATTTATAAATAATTTATTTTAATTGTTTACACTTTACTAATTAACGTATTTAATCATCCTAAAATGCCAAACTCATAAAATTTCATTACCAATAACCAAAATCCTCATCAAAAATCTGCATATACCTTATATAGGATTCTCAAGCCATAAAATCCTATTTTTCAATTTTGTTACTTCACATAACATATTTAATTCATTTACTCATAACTAGCCTATTTTCATGAAAAATACCAAATCAGTCCCAAAAATATTTCTTTTCTGGAATTTAACAGAATATAGTCCCATATTGAACATATATTTTTCTCGGAATTTTTAAAATTCATTTACTATTTTTCATATGGCCAAAACTGTCGAATATTTAAACATTTATCATAAATTGTATTTTTATCCAAAAAATCCGAAATTTACAAGGTATACTGATATTATATATATGTACTCCCAATAAAAATTTCATCAATTTTGAAATTAACCACAAGGAGTTATAAGGGTTTACTTTTAAAATAGTCTTTTCTCATAAAATTCATAACTCCTAATCTATACATCCAAAAATCGCCATTTTTGGTCACAATCAAGAAAACTCATCAAATTATCATTTTAAATTTTTTCAAAATTTTTGAAGGTCGAAAAAATTTCGAAACTGAAAAGCATAATAACCCTTAAAATCCATTACATAATAACGACAACATCACTTACCTCAAAAGAGTAGTACTTCTGACTGGAATAACGCTGAACGAACTTGCACCGTATAGCAACACTCAAAATATCTAAATACTCACAAAAATACGCTCGATATTATAGAGAGAGAAAACTTGATTTACGGTGTGATTTTAATTTTAACCCAAGACCTATTTATAGGAAAATGCTTTAGAACACCAAAAGCAGTAAAATTTAATAAAATAATAATATTTAAATTTAAATTTTCTACGCACACCTTACAATCTGAATTCAGCAATTCACACATGTTAGTGGGGCCCACCAACTCACCAAAAATGAAAAACATGTTTTAAACACCTTTTGTAACAAAATCAATTCAGACTCAATAATTCGGAACTTCAATAATTCATAATAAATAACCTTTTTATCAGAAAAATTCAAATATTATGTCAATTCCATAGGAAATTTAATTCTCTACAACTTTGCAGAAGAAAGATTTTCCAAATTTCAAACAGAAATTGACCGAAATCCACATACGGACGATTTTGCGGGCTATAATCAAATTTCAGTTAAAAAACTTGTCCACCAACATGTTTAACATGTGTTTAGCATTTATAGTAACAAAAATATTCTTCCTCATTTATTCATATATCACACATTCATTGTAAAAATATCACCATTATTATATTATTAAAATATAATAATATATTTAAATAATTTATTTTATCAGAAAAGATAAAATACCAATTTTCAACAATTGTCACATTAAAAATTTTCTCCATCTATATCCACATAAAATGAATATTTTTCTTATCATATAAATCAATAATTAATTATTCACAAATAATATTACGTAATCACAATAATGACAATCAAAGTAGCTCCCATGAAAGAGGGCTTTCAGATAAGAATTTCTCCTTATTAGGCAAGTTAATTAGGTGACCAAACCTCTCATTTACGTAATTTTCTAGACATTGTCAATAATGTTATCTAATAATATTATTCAAATAATATGAATTATTGATCTGATAATAAAAATATTGTGTAGTGACAATTATTGAAACAACAATAATATAAAATATCAACGCAACAATTATTGAACCAATAAAATAAAATATTGAACAGTAATTACTGTAACAATTATTGAGTAGTGCCTTCTTACGAAAAAAAAAATATCATGCTTCGTGAATAGTACTCGTGAATAGTAACTCGTGAATAATAACTCATGAATAGTAACTCGTGAATAGTAACTCCGACATAAAAAATAAGAATTTTACAAGAAAAATCTTACCAATATTCCGGTATAATAATATTGAAATCAATTTAACCATTTACTGAATAGTAATTATAAGAAAAATTGAATACTTTTATTTCATAAAATTCGGAGTCTTACACTATTAATAGAAGAGAGAAAATTTCTTGGGACAATAAGAGAAGCTAGAAGTAATATAGGAAAATAAATAATTTATTCTCTTAGAAAGTTGAAAATGACAAATAAATTAAAATAAATTTTTTTTTTATAAAAAGACAATTATTATGGAACCGAGTGAGTAATTATGAGTTAGTTTTGATTTATAAAATTTGGTTATGATTTTATTTAAGAATTAAAATTATATAATCTATTTTTAATATGAATTGTGTGGATTGAAACCATATAATTATCTCATCAAATATAGATCAACTCATATTTTAAATTTCAAATTTATTATTATTATAGTTAAATTAAATAAATTATTTGTAAAATTTAATTTCTATATTCTTTAACCTTCTATCTCTAATGTTTTATACACTCATTTTCTTATATTTTCTCTCTAAAAATTTTACCCTCCCTCTAAAACTCTATACTATCTCTAAAAAGTTTATCACACTTGACACTTCCTCTCTCTCTCTCTCTCTGAAAAACCGAAATGGTCTGCTATGATTAAAAACCTAACATTTGATTTAGCTGAGAGTTTATACGATCAATGGAAATGCAAGTCCTGGACGTCTAAAATAAGTAGGATAAATTTAGTTGGACATTTTAAATTTTAAATTCAAAATTAGGTTGATTATTTAAGTATTCAAAATAATAAAGTCTATAATTATAAGTACTTTTACATAATTTATAATATTTATAATTTATTGAATTAAATTAAATAAATTTATATTAATTGCGAATATTAAAATATTATAGATTGATTTTAAAAAACTAATTGTCTCTTAAGTTTTAGGAACAGAGGAACTACGTTACAATTGAGTTGCACAAAAAAAGTTACTAAAATATTATTTTGGTCAAAAAAATAAATCAATATTTATTTTTAAAATCAACTTGAGATATTTTCGGACTCAAAATAATATAATAATGAATATTTTAAGTTAAGTACTACTAGTTAATTATAAAATTTATTTATTTTTGTAATGTTCAATGAATCTTATTAATTTTAATTTTGAAAATGTTATAAATTGACTTTTAAAATCTAGATATAATCTTAAAATTTAGAAAGAAAAAATAATAAAAAAAAGTGCCTGACATGGTTGATAGAGACAAAAATTGCTCAAGGATAATTTTGAAAAAAACATAAGAGGATAAAGTAATCAATAACATATTTTACTTTACTTTTCTTTTTTTAATAAAAAAATAAAATGAAAGTAAAATGCTGAAAGTAAATTAGAAGCAAGAAAATGAAAGCAAATTTAGGGGAGCAAGTATGTGAATGTCTTCAATGACAATTTACAAAATAGCCTTTATATAATAAAATGGGTTGAAAAATAGATAATCAATTTGGGTCTATATTTTTTTTATAAATATGATTTCAAATTTTATCCAATTCAAACAATAAAAAATAATTAATCAATTCAAATGATTTTAATTAATTTAATTTAACCCAACATATTATGAGCTATATATATTGTCATGTCTAAACTTAATTGACCAGAGTTTAGGAAAGCTTAATTAATTTCCAAAGAAGGACGTTTAAGTGACATTGCTTTAATCTTGTCACCCATGCCGTGCCCACAAATTCTATAGTAATTTTAGGGGGACATTTTTTGTGGATATTTTTTAGCGATATTTTTTTTTTGTAGTATTTCTTTAAAAATATATAGTATTTATTTCAATTGAAATTTTTATAAAAAATAGTGTTTTAAGTATAAATTGGATACATACAAGAAACAGGATTATACAAACTGTACAGACCCTGTTTCTTGTATGTATCCAAATTATATCTAAAACACTATTTTTTATAAAAATTTTAGTTAAAATAAATATTATACATTTTTTTAGAGGTATTACAAAAAAAAATAAAAAATCGCTAGAAATGTCCCTAAAAAATGTCCCCCTAGAAGAACTCCAAATTCTAAGAGCATTCACAACAGTTTCTTTATCTCTATCCCTATTCTGCAGTCTATTGTGTCATTCTGCAAAATAGAGATTCAATTTTTTCACTATGTACCCAGCAGGTTCCTTATATTAATTCTTTAAATAATGAAATTTAAAATTTGAAAGTTCTAATAGTCAAAACATCAAATTAATAATAATCTTATAATTTATAAAAGAGAGAGTATAATTTATCAATTGTATCTCACTGTAAAATAATTTTATTTTATTTTAAGTTTTAAATAATTTATGGATTGAGTATTGAATGGATTGTATCTGCAAATATACATAAAATCAATATTAACTTTTAAAAAGTTAATTTGTGATACTTTTAATTTTAAATTTAATATGATTCATTTAAAATTTGAAAATAATAAATTTTATAATTAATAGTACTTTTATAATATTTATAATTATATTGACATAAATTAAATAAATTTATATCAATTTTAATTTGAATATGTTTGAAAATAATTTTTTAAAAATAAGTTAATATTAATTTTATAATTTGAAAATAAAATAGTAAAATAATGTCAAGATATGTATTATTGATGAGTTATCCACTTAAATGAGGGTGTGAGATGTCATTTTATATATAGAGAACGGTATTTTGACTCCCTCATACAAGGGAGTAAAATCATATATATGGATTAAAATAGAGAGTTAAATAAGGATAACGAAATTATTAGATAATGATTTATTGATGTATTCTTCAAAATTAAGAATAGAGAATTAATTAGGAAACTACTATGAATGCTCTAAATGTTATGTTATGGAGTACTCCATAAAGTGATTAAATCTTCCTTCAGCAGAGCAGACAAAAACACACGTGGCAGCTGGTAAAAAAAGACTTTGATTCCATTCCAAACTTTACAAGACGTGAATTGCATTTAACTGGTGAGTGGGTTGAGCTCAAAAGCAAGGGGGCAGGCAGTAGTACACCGGTTTTGAAAAGCCCACGTATCGGTCGGTCGAAAAGGTTAATGAATGTGAGACGACAAGTAAACAGGGTCACATGGGTTGTGCGTGGGACTTATACTTGTACCTCAAGAAGCCCAACACCCGGCCCTACTACTACTAGTACTATTCTACTAGTACTACTTTCATCACCAATAATACACACACGAATGAACAAACACATGATTTTTATGGTGCTTCCTCACCTACTGATATATACATCAACACATTTAATTTTTATGTCTCCCTCAATCTATTCTCATTCCAAACGATTTTGTATAAATACTTTAATTATTTTATTAGATATTTATTTATTTCTACAGATAGATATGGCTAGTTTTACTAGCAATAATAGAAGTGACATGTTTATAATTATAAAATACAAACTTTTTTTATTGATAATTTATTCTATTACAATTCAATTCTACGGATATATTTTATTTTAGAAGAATGTGAAAAAGGAGAACTAGGGGGAAATTTAGATAAACTAACCTTTTTTTTCATGTAGTGTTTTGGGTTATTTTGAAAATTTTAGAGGGGTAAATTCAAATCTGTAACTTTTCATAGTAAAAAGAAAAATTATCACTAAACTGTCACCTTTGATCTTTTTTGCATTGGTTGCTAATGTTTTACGTCGAATTTTAATTGTTAGTTACGTGAATAAGTATTAGTAATAGTATTTTTAGAGATATATATAATAATTGGGATCCAGTTATATAATTCATACAAATTATTTATAACTTTCGCAATATAATGGGAAAGATTCTCTAATATTCTAGTAATTTTATTTTGGATTAAGGGCGGTCCGGTGCCTTAATGACCAGTGCACTTTGATTTTAATTTTACAGTGTTTTTTTAATAAAAAAATATATTTTTTTTTTACAATTTTTTGTTCAAATTTTTTATATTATTTTTTTTATAATTGTGGTTTAAAAAAAAAAAAGAAAAAAAAAAGGGGGCACCGGTCCCCCCCCCGCCCCAAATTCTTTTATTTTAGTTCTCCAACCAAAGTTAGGGAGTTGCAACGGATCGGACAAATGGCGGCCCACTTGAACACAAAATCGCATGAGGCGGACCGACTTAAACCGACAAAAGGAGCCCAAACTTGAAAGCACTCAATTGGTAAACACACGCTTTCCATCAAGAACTAGCGGGTGACATGGACGAATCCCAGCCGCTCTTTAAAGCAGACGACGTGTCGAACTGGGAATGGTCTACTCATAGCTGCCGGACAGATTCACGATCTCATATTCATAAATAAATATTAGGACACACGGACCACGCTCCTCACATTTCTCATCAACTTAATTTTCCCAACTGCTCAAACAACGTGATCGATCACTTCAGCAAATTCATGTCAAACCAAATGATGAAAAGCTTGCCGGAATCCGACAACGCCGGTATGAATTTCAATGAAACCGAGCTCACCCTAGGCTTACCGGGCGAATCCCGAGTCTCCGTGTCCGGCACCAAGCGTGGGTTTCCGGATCAGCATCGTTGCACTGCTACTCAAAACAAGAAACATAAGAAAGATTCATCCGAAAATGGAAGTTGTCAAACAACAGAATCTCCGACATCAAAGTAAGTAGTAATTCTATCAATAATATCCATATCTTATATTTATCTATAAATATGCTATTAATTATACCGCCACCTTATAACTAGTTTGTTGTTAATTTTCTAGTATCACACTTAATTGGATATTCTCTATATCATTTTTATTTTAACACCGTTGCTGTTAACAATCCCAATATATTAATCAAAATTACATTGTGAGCAATTGTGGTTTTTTTTGGAATAATTAACAATGATTCTAAGCCCTTAAATTTTTATTAAAGAATGCACATATATATTCATCGGACGGTAAAAAGTTGTCCGATTGCTCTTAAATTTTGTCAAATGATACAACTTAGTAAATAAATTAATTGATAGGGGTTAATTTAATTTGTAATATCAGAAATTGTAAATATTTATAGAATTTGAGGAAAATTAGAATGAAAAGCAATGGAAATCGGAGGCAAATCAATCCATCACCACTACTACTAAAGTCTTATAAGTTAATAATTAATTATACATTTAAAAACATAAAAAAGAAAATCTAAAAAAATTGTATTTTAATATTAAATATTAATTTGTGTCTCTTACTTAAATTGATGGGTGATGCAGGGTACAAGTGGTAGGGTGGCCGCCGGTGAGAGCGCAGAGGAAGAACATAATGCTGATGAAGAGCAGCAACAGCAAATATGTGAAAGTGGGGGTGGATGGAGCTCCATATTTAAGAAAAGTTGACCTACAGATGTATAACAGTTATGATCAATTGTTGAGGGCACTAGAGGGTTTGTTCACCTGTTTTACAATCCGTAGCGTTCTGAATGAGAAGAAGCTTTTGGATCCTGTAAATGGGGTGGGATATGTACCCACATATGAAGACAAAGATGGGGACTGGATGTTAGTTGGAGATGTTCCATGGGAGTAAGTTATTATTTAAAATCTACACTAATTACTTTGCTTTATATATATTTGTTTGTATATATATATATATATTCACCCAATTATCAACTCTTTTTTATGGGTATTTAACTTTTTGATCAAATTTTTCTTTTTCATTTCAGAATGTTTGCTCAATCGTGCAAGCGATTAAGGTTGATGACAAGGTCCGAGGCAATTGGATTAGGTACTAGTGGTCAACATCTTCTTGATCATTAATTACTTACAATTTTCTCAATAACAAACAAACAAATAAATAAAAGAGGAAAGATTTATATATGTGGTTTAAATATAATTTGTTAATTGTTTCTGTTATTTAATTAATGCAGGGCCAGGAACACCTCCAAAATGTTCAAGCTCAAGCTGTTGAAGAAGAATCATGTTCAAGAAAAGTAGAATTTTTGACGGCATAACCTTTGGTTTTGCATGTATAGAAAATTTTGTTTCCACTCCCGCGGAGATATAATTAATTAGCTATGGAGAAGTTTAATTAGGTAGGAGTAAACTTTATATATATCCAGATCAAATATGTTTTAACCAGTTGGTGATCGATCGTATAGACAATAAGGTAAGTACGTACTTGGCTAGCTGCAGTAGATCTTTAGTTGTAAATGATTCGAATCAGTCGAGTATCGAGTTGTTAAAATTTAATTTATAAAATTTATTGAATATAAAATAAAGTTTGATTGAGACTCGTAGCATGATTTCAAATTGAACTCGAGTATTTTGAATTTTTTGAGCAAATATGATCCGAATATAAATAAAAAAATTACAATTTAAAGATATAGTTTGAATACTTTATTTAACTTTAAAATTTGTTCATATTTGAATCGTTTATATTTCGAGTCAAGTAAGTATAAATTAAACTCAAATCATTTGATTCATTTTTGAGTGTTAGTTGTATGTGGGAGTAAAGCTTTGCATTTTTAGGAATGTAAACGGTACTTGGACATATGTACTAGTATATCTTATTATACAAAATCAAAATTATACTCACTTTATCATGAATCTTCCTTTACTTATTACATAAAGTGATAAAACACAATGATTTACCATATGTCCATTTAAGCAGGATTGGAGTCTTATAATGCACAGATTCGACTGAAACTAAGCAAGCTTTATAATGCAAATTAACAGATTTCTTACTAATTAGAGGCAAATATGTGTGCGATCACTGATCAGTCCACTTACTATAAAGACATAACTTACTCCGCAGAAACATGATTACTTTGATTAATTGGCAGAATTTTTCAGAGAAATTGAAAAATACTTGGGCGAATAATAACATGAACTTAGGGTCTGTCAAATTGGTTAGGGATGGGGTTTAGAATTTGTTGACAGGCGTAGTTAAATTGGATCCTTTTGCTCTTTGTGTTGGACTCAGATTTTGATTGTGCTATGTTTTTATGTTCTTTAGCAGTATGTTCTAAATTTTAGCCACAAATTAGTAAGGGATGGGGTGCTTTTTTTGATTTGAATAGGGGTTGAATATGTTTTTTTTTTGAAATGGCAAAAATTATGAGGGAGTGCAGAGGATGGTCAGCTTGGCCTGAAGCATAATATGCTACCCATGTAATCATGATTATGATTAGTGAATCCCATGTCGGGAAAGCAAATTACTGACGTTTGAGTCACAGAAGAATACCTTACTTTTTTTTTTGTTTTTCTTTGAGGTCAGTTTGGTTAGAGACTTAGAGTGTGTATGTATATATGTATGTATGAAGGCATAAGATTAAAAATATTTTTTTGGATATGTGTGCACTATCAATCTATAAATGAATTAATCTTTGCGTGCAATTCATTTTCTCAATATTATTGGACACGCTTTTTATAAGCAACCGGTTGGATCGATGTGAAGGTATATGTTTTCCTGTTCTTAATTTTTGGCTTCAATCGGATCATTTCTGATATACTTTTGCAAAATTGTATGTGATGTTTTTTCCTTCCAGGTTATCCTCTTTAGAATGTTGTTTCATAATGAAATTCATATTACGTTTTAGGTATTTTTTGGGATTTAATGCACAAAAGGTGTGCCACTGGAGGCAAGAAAAAGGTTTGCAGGAAGAAGCGGAAGTAAGCTTCTTTTCACATAATCAGTTTTAGAGGAATTTTTGGTTATATTCTTAGTTATGCCATTTTAAATGTCATTGTTGGGATGGTTTATTATATCTTTTTGGATTTGACATGATCCAATTTAACACACATTTTTCTGTTATGTATTATACAATTTTTCTGTCATCAAATGCAAGTTATGGTTTAGAATTTTAGATTGGTAGGCAAATAAACTTTGAGTACAAGTATAAAAAAGGAAATTTTATTGGTTTGGTGTCCATGATTAGTACTATCCTTAATGTACTTTATATTAAAATTTATACTGCTCATGATTCTACTAGGTATTTAATTTTTATTTTTTTTGGAGGAAGACTTATTTTGTTGAATATACAATTGATTTTGTCTATAAATTCCGTAAATTTTTAGTTGTGGATATGCATGACCTGTAGTAGTGTAGTTGAAAGATAAGGGATGAGTGGTTTTATTGATTTTTAACATTAGGGTAATTATATTTTCGTATCATATTGTTATTCTCATTGCTTATTTTAAATTTTTTCAGGGAATTTTTTGTTCCACGTGCACCTATCAGTAGCATGCCTGACACATTTCGTTTGCCAAAATTTGGTTATGTGGTGGAATGCTTACTATTTGAACCAAATAAACCACAGTTGAATGTCAGAATATCTCTTAGAAAGAGCACGTCTTTTTCGTTAAGCTCTGTTAGAGAGCCTTCATGGGAAGACACTAAGCTTCAATTCGTGGGATGCATGTCATGTCACAGAAGCTTTTGAACAAAAAAATTAATAGGAATTCATTGGTGGAGCAAATTTCAACAGAAGAGTTTCATTTAGGTTGTCATTCAAATGGTGCATTGTCAGATGGTAGTGGCCTTGAAGTACAATGGCAGGAGCCTTGCCATGTTAGATTATTTGGGATATGCTGTGTTTTTTATGCAACAGAATTTCAATTTTTTTTTTTTTTTGCTATGAATGTCCAAATAAAGGAAAGCTAGAGAAGGTGGGGTGCAGAGTATAATAAGGTGGAATCTTTGTTGTAGTTAAATCCATGCAGGATAATAAGAAACTTTTTTGGAGGAGATCTCGACCATATATACAATAAGGAACTCGAGCAATTGGAGAGGAAGTTTTGTCATGTAATTAAAGCAGATCAGATACAAACCAACAAACCCAATACGTGCTAGATATGCTTACAAATGTTCCTTACGTGCTAGATATGCTCGCAAATTTTCTATGAAAGGAGCATGAACTAAATCAAGTGAAGCAAACAAGATCCGAAATCAAAGACTGAGAAAAAACAGCATCAAAGCTTGCTTAATTTATGCAGCATACAAATTTGTAATCTTATATTCTATTATTTAATTCTTAATAGATTTTGGGATATATTTTTAGTAATATTTTAGCCTTTCACAAAAAATAAAAGGTTCCCGGATATATCAACCATTAATATAAAATGATCAATAGCCTACTTAATACAATATATTTAATATAAAATTTTAATTATATTTTAAGAGAGTATCAATCTCAATCCATATATTTTTATATTTCTTCTTATACAACTTAACTTATTTAAACTCGAATTTATCAAACAGTCCCGTGCTTTGCACGGGCTACTAACCTAGTATATATAAATACATAAAGTGAGGATATTTTTATTTGGCTTTTTAAACATTAGCTCATATATATGAATTGTCGTGCTTCTGCCGTAATAATCACTGATCAGGACAAAGCAATGAAAAAATTTATTGAAAATGTCTTTCCTATCACACGTCATCGGTGGTGCTTATGGCATATCATGAAGAAGTTACTTGAAAACTTATGAGGTTGTAATGAATATGAATCAATTAAGTATGCGATACAAAAAGTGGTTTATGATTCTTTTACTTGTGAAGGATTTGAAGAAAATTGGAGTAGATTCATTGAAAAGTTTAAACTTCAAATAAATGATTGGTTGACTACTTGATTGGTTTATACAATAAAAGGAGTTGTTGGGTCCCAAAATTTTAAAGAAATATTTTCTGGACGAGAATGTCTTCGACTCAAAGAAGTGAACGCATGAATGCATTCTTCGATGGTTATGTCAATTCGAAGACAAGCTTAAAATAATTTTTTGAGCAATATGAGAATGCACTAAGAAGCAAGGTGCAAAAAGAGGTTAAAGCGGACTTTGATTCTTTTGACTCTAAGATTCCATGCATCACTTCTTATCCGTAATTAGAGGAACAATTTCAAAAAGCTTACACCACTTCAAACTTCAAAGAGTTTCAAGGTGAGATAAAAATCAAGTTTTACTGTAGTATTTCTTCAAAGAAAGAGGAGTGTGGGACTTGAGTATGCAATTTCGCAAGATAGGTTTTGGGAGTGGGAGTGGGGGTGGGACAGATCGTAAAGCCACTTTTAATGTTTATTTTAAAGAGGATGATTGTGACATTAGGTGCAAGTGTCAATTATTTGAGTTTAGGAAAATCTTATGTTGTCACGCCCTTACTATCTTGCTTCAAAAAGGAGTTCATACCATACCAGAGAAATTCATTCTTAGAAGGTAGATGAAAAATGTGAAGAGATGTCATACGAAGGTTAAAATCATATACTCTGATTGGATGTTAAACCCTGAAAATGAACGTTTTGATAGAATGTGTAATATCTTTTATGAAACAGCAGATTTGGCAGCGAACAATGAAGATAAGACAAAACGTTGGATTAAGTTGTTGACTAATGAATTGAAGAAAAAAGATGACACATATGAAAATAGTACTCCTTTGAAAGTGGGTAGTGAAATCAACACACCATTTCCAAGCGGTAATAATAATATATCAAAAGAAAGTTCCAATATTTGCAGTCCTTTTGGGATTCGTGGTAAAGGTCGACCCCATTTTAAAAGATTGCAAGGTAACATGGAGAAAATTATTAAAAATGTGAAGGACAATAAGGAGGATAAAGGGAGGAATAAGAAAGAGAAAGAACAAAGGCCATTGAAAATAAAGTGGATGATATAAATTTGGAAAAGGTAAATTTTCAGTTATTGTTATTTTATTTTTACAATTTCATGCAATTATTTTAAGTGTCATTTGGTACATTTTGTATAGGCTTCTCAAATTGAATATATTGGTTCACAAGATTCCATAATTCATGTTTCACAAGACCTCAACTTTCCTAGCAACTTGATTACATTCAATGCTAATCAATTTTATAAGCCAATTATTGCTGTTTTACGTTAACAGGTGCTGGTTATTTATTTATTTATTATTATACTAAGTAGTTTCGTTTAGTTTTTTTAATCTCATTTTGATATAATTTAACTTAATTTTTAGGTATTAAATGGTAAAGGTTTCCCTCTTGATAATGTTGGAGGCTTCCCAGTAGGTAGAAGATATTTTAAGCCAACAGGTACTGTTTATTTTAGGGAAGGAGGGAGTAATGGTCCAAATATCCGGTCTGCTTAGAAGGACTTGTGTTGAAGTAGTCCTGATGTGAGTTCAGAGTTTGAGGCTTTGAGGAGTAGAAGTAAAAAACAAAAGAAGAAGAAGAAACGGCAAGGAAAGTAGGAGTAGAAAGAGGAAGAGTCTTAAATTAAGCTATCCTATCCTATCAAGGTTGTTGTTTCGCTTCGCACATAAATTAAGCTTAGCTCCCTAATGTTAAGAGTCTTAAATCTATATTTTTTTTACTAGATAATTCATTGTGAATTAGTAGTAACTTTTTAAAATTACTACTTTTACAAGAATAAAATATTTTAAGTTGTTATATTTTGAATAATCCACCCATTTTATGGGACATCAAAAGATTAAATAGTTTAAAATTAAGTTAAATAATTTAATTCTAAATATACTTTTTACAAACAAACGTAACCTAAGGTTACTTAATGAATAACAAAAAATTTAGGTGACATATATTTTTCCACTTTAAGTTCTTGATCCACTACGTCTCCGCTGGCTACTTTATTCCGAATCCGGAATTACAACACCACCAATTACTTGGAGTATTAAAAAAAGCTAGACCTTTCAATCATCCAAAAATCCAGCAGTGTTTTTTCAACACACATTACCGCCAACGCTAAATCCCCGTAAAACTATTGACAAACACCACACACACACACACACACACACTCGCTTGTCGGTGGCTTCATAATCACCCTAAACATAACCCCTTTTGGTTATTCTTTTCCTCGCATCTACATCTCCCAAAGGTAATCTCTCCCACCCCATTCTTCTGTCTAATTTAGCTCATTCACAAGCACAGATTTCTATTTCTTTACTTTGCGTTTTTTTAATTTATTTTCTCCTTTTTGTTTTCTGTCTTCTTGCAGGACTGACTGAAATGTCGTCACCAGACACAGATGTGAATTTGAATGGTCAAGAGGTAAAATCTGTAAACCCTAGTGTCAAATCTCGAGTGGTTAATGGCAATGTTCAATCCAACACTGGCACCGACTCAAAGCCATTCAAGATCTTCGTGGGTTACGATCCCCGCGAAGATCTTGCGTATGAAGTCTGTCGCCACTCAATTTTTAAGAGGTCTTCTATCCCTGTTGAGGTTATACCCATCAAACAATCTGAATTGAGGGAAAATGGTTGGTATTGGCGTGAAAGAGGGAAGCTTGAGAGCACCGAATTTTCTTTTACCCGATTCCTGACACCATATTTGGCCAATTTTGATGGTTGGGCAGTGTTTGTTGATTGTGATTTCTTGTACTTGGGTGATGTTAAGGAATTGAGGGATTTGATTGATGATAAATATGCTGTAATGTGTGTGCAACATGATTATATACCTAAAGAAACTACAAAGATGGATGGGGTTGTGCAAACTGTCTATCCCAGGAAGAATTGGTCATCGATGGTGCTGTATAATTGTGGGCATCCAAAGAATCGGGTGTTAACTCCCGAGGTTGTGAATTCTCAGTCGGGTGCCTATCTTCATAGGTTTCAGTGGTTGGATGATCATGAGATTGGGTCCGTTCCATTTGTTTGGAATTTTCTTGTGGGGCATAACAAGGTTGTTGAGAATGATCCGAGTACACTCCCGAAAGCTATACATTATACCCTTGGAGGTCCTTGGTTCGAGACTTGGAAGAACTGTGAATTTGCAAACTTGTGGTTGAATGAGATGGAGGAGTGTAAGAAGGCAACAGAGAAAAGTGTAGATTAGATTGGCGTTTACAGTGACATTATTTCATTTGATGTGTTTAGTTAAGGTAATTGTCTCCTCAATATTTGTTTGTTCAATTGTTTCATACGTTCATCTGCCTAATTGTGTTGCTGCCATTAGCAGTTATGGAGTCACTAGAGGCATATGCCATATAAATGTAATTTTCTTACATCTGATTCTTCTGTTTCTACTTTCTATTTGGAGTTGTGATACCATTTATAGTTTATTGTAATATCAAAACCAGTCATTGATCAACCATAAAGATAATAGCTGCTTGTAATTTGTTTGTGGTGTTCCTTGTGGATATAATCTTTGATGTGTATATTATGTCTGGTGGTAGAATCTATCTATGCAAGTCATTCATTTATGATTTTGAGAAACTTTTCATGGATGAAAAACTGTTCTTCATTTTTGTGTTATATTTTCGCCAGTGCCTCCTTTTCCACGTCAGCTGCTGTCATTCGGGGTAATCAACCTGCTCAATTTAGTCAACTGGTAAACTTTACATTACTTGTTGGCCATCTTTTTCATGGATGCCTTACAACTTGTTAACCCTACTTTGAATTTGGGGACCTCTAATTGAATGAGATGTAGGATTATAAGAAGGCATGGGAGGAAGTTGTTGATAAGATGGCTATGGCAGATGCTTTATTTAATCCATAGTGTTTTGTTCAGGTAAACTGTCTGTTACCTGTTTGTAAGATTGTTTTGGGTTGCGTTGCTCTGATGTAATCCATTTGTTGTACTTTTAAATTTCGACAATGATGTCAAGTGTAGCACTTGTTTTTTATTCTAATTATCAACTACATTACAAGTATTGTTCTATAAGATGTTAATTTTATTATTTTAACTAGTATTGACGGGTAGGAGTTCAATAAGTACCAGGACACAACAGGGAGCTTGATCATCTCCTGGACAAAGAAAGATCAATTGTAGATTTGTAGGGCGAAAAACAAATTATAGGTGTCATTTGCGTTGTTTTAAATTGTATATCGCTTTCATGTGTATAAAGTTTATGCATGCCGGTGTGAAGCCTATGGCTTACCCCTGCAGGTCATTTGATTGTCATTGTTGAGAACCCTTTTTTTTTTGGGTCATTGGTACTAGAATTCAGCCTCTAGATTGATAACAGTACAGTATGTATTTACGAATCCTGAGCAGCTGGGCATCAGCCTTTCCAACTTCTATTACAGAGCGGTGGGAAGCTCATTCGCTGAGCAATTGTAAACGGAACTAAGGGGCATTTAAAACTGCCTCTTATGCAATATTCTGACAATAGCTATGAACAAATAGGAACTGTTTACCCTTTTTATTTTTTGAATTAGCCAAGCAAATAAAAGTTATTTATGTCTTGTGGTTGAATTGTAAGTTATGTTCCTCACATATGCTATTATGCTGATTGTAAGTTATTATGCTATTTATTTTAATATGGTCAAGCATGAAAGCACAAGTTTCTGTTTGGTTTCAGTTGTATAGTTCATGGTGTTGTGCCTCGAATTATGGTTGGATTTAAGTAATCGGTTCCTGATTATGATTACTTTTTACTTTTGGATCTGAATATTGTTGTTAGTTGTAAATGCCATCTGGTATGAGCTAAGTATCATGTGACTGACATTCGGCTTTCACACCTTTACAGAGAGATTCCAATAAATTAATAATACCCCATATGAACATGGGAGAGACAACTACTTGTTCTATTACCATATTTTAGTTGGTCTGTAATTCCTATATATATATTCTTCACTCTACTATAGACGACTCCTTTTCATCTTCACAGTTGCAAGTAATCATCAATCCATCCAATTGAGCTTGGAAGTGTAGCTTGTTATTATCAGAATCTTATGAATCTTCCATTTCCACTTTTAACTTATTTAAGTTATAATTATAACCATTCGGCTGACTAAAAGATTTCTGTTAACTATCAGTTTATCTACATTCAAATCGAGTCAAAAAGTATACGACTAACTTTCCAACTGACGATGATCTTTTGTAATTCCGCATGTCAGAGCTGATACATCACATCCAAGAACACAAGAAGAAAAAAAGAAAAAGAAAAGAAAAAAAATCATTGTAATAGCCAGATATCTATCTCAAGTATTGTTACCTAATTCCCAAGGATGGGCATCCGTCCTTCATCAATCTCAATGACAAGGACATGTTCGGGATCTGACCCACTGGGACCTTGTGCATAAAGCGCAGGGAGGTAGGCATTGTATGCTGGCAAGTATCTTGAAACAAAATCCATAACCTGTAGATTATGAGGGCTTATAAACTTCACTCTCAGAATAATGTAATATAATAACGTGACACTCAATATATGTACAAGTAGCTAATCCCACCTCTTCATCAGACATTCCAGGCTTTCCATCCGCCCTCATGGCAATCTCTGCCTACATATTATTTATCCCACATGTTTATATACTACTTGAGAATTGCAAAGAATACCAACTTTTCATGAGCAAGGAGCGCAACATGATTACCAACCTGCAATCGCCACTGGTAGACACAACTTGGGTCTGTTATCTTGATAACTATCCATGATTTTACAAACTTTTCCCATGCGTTGTAATAAGCCTCCAAATTATTATTCACTATTTCCAGCTGTAAAAATAATTGGCTTCAAGTTAAGCTAAAATGAAAACAGAGATAAATGTGCCTTTAGAGATGAATTGAGTGCTCTAACCTGTGGATTGACAGTGTTGACGGCTTCAGTTGACTGAGGTTTAAAACCAAGCATCCAGCCCTCAAACAAAATAACCTAGCCAACCACGAAAAGAACTTGTGAAGAAATCTAGTCCATTTCTCATAAGAAATCAAGTAAAACCACAAATTAGATATGTACCTAGCGAGGCTAATTGATTCCAGTGAACCAAACATTTGAAGATATGTATAGGTATTTTAACTTATCCTGATTCAACCCAGCCTAAACCCACCCATTGCTAGTCAAAGGAAATTCACTTACTGTTAGGGGCCCTTCAACTTCTGGCCATGTAGACGGATCAGCTCTGTCTCCCCTACCATTGTAAGCAGACTGCATGAAGCAAGAGATTTTCATAAACAAACTTATCTAGAGAAAACAAAGGATGACTGAGAATCAAGAAAGTGTAATGGTGAATCATGTGTACCTTATCATATCGCGGTAGCTTCATTTTCATACCTGGAAAGATTTTGACGCATTTTATTTTCTACTTAACTTATCCACCAGAGAACTAAATAAAATAAATGTGACGAAAACAGAATGAGGGAAGATCCCACCTTCTTTAGTCAATTTTGTCACAGCTGTCAATGTATCAACCGACAATGAAAGATCATGGCTTCCAGCATTTCCACGGAACTGGGCAAAGCAGAAGTCTTCAATTATCTAGTTACCAGAAAAGTACTACTAACTCTGCTCAATTGAATTGTTTTGCAAAGAGTATGTTGAGCACTACCTTTAGAAGTGAGTTCTCTGGATTGTTCTCTGTTAGTTTAGCCTAAAATCCCATCAACATTTGTATTAATTTAATGAAAACAAGAATGAAGACAGGAAGCAATAGTCATATTCTCCCTTGAACAAGTACCTGATCCTCCGCGGTCAAATAAAAATCATCAATGGATATTGTTGCAGCCTTCCTGTGATTAACATGTGTCAGCATTTACACGTATAGTTTCATTCAAACAACCGATAAGATTGCTTGTACTTAATTAACAGCAAATCAACATTCTGCAATCTACCTTTTGGTGACTCGGAAAAGGTACTCTAGTGCGAATACAAGTGTAGTTTTCCCACAACCTTGAGGCGCACTAAAACCAATCTGTGTCATAAAGGATGCCAGTTTATCAGTTTCTATTGTCTTTTGTTTCCGTAAAACTCTGTGCACTGATTAGATGCACCCAACGCAATGAAGTGAGACATAATCAACCACACAAGTGTAATTCTTAGTGAGAAAAGAGAATGAATATATTGAAAATTAGATGCATACCACTAAAGGAGGGATGTCTTCACCATCTTTAAAAGTAGACCTGTGAAGAGAAATTTGCTGTTCGCACCATAAGAAGACTGGTATATAGTAATGATAAATTCTAGCTTTCTGAGGTGTTGTCATGTATAGTTCATTGAGTTGAAACAATTTACATAGGCGTAGGCCATACTCTAGCCACTTATCAATGGACTCAGCTACAATCTCTGAGGTCAGACCCAGTTTGTTTATAAGGGGGCCTGCACATATGAATTCAAAGAGATCCTTCACGGAAGAAACCTGTGCAGGAGTCGTCGGGAAAACCGAATGTAATGGACCCTGCCTTCTTTGCTTGTTGGCAACAGTATCATGATATGTGGAATTGTCTTGCATCCATGAACATCCACAGCCTGCATGGATGATATACAATTCAGATAAAAGAAAAAGTGTAAATCCAACAGCAGCTCAACAGTAACTTTATTTCTTTGCATGGTGGCTGCAGCAACTAATGTTTTGATTCAAAAGAAGAAAAGCAACAGAGGTTCAAGCAGAACAGAAATAATCTTTGTGAGTAAAAAAAGTTGTAAAATTATATTTTGTGAATCAACAGAGCCATTATAATAAGGGTTTACAACAAATTTTGGGATCCCATCAGTAGCCATTTTTCCAAGGATTCAACATTATCTTTTCACGTATTGGATTTCATCACTAATGCAACTTGCAAGTATACCATTTGATTGACAATACAAACACCAAAATGGCACCTTGTGCCCTTCTACAAGTGACCAATTCCACGTGAGCCTGCAGCTATGCCTATACCAACAAGCTGTGGTCACAAGACCACTGTCATAATCCCGTGAAAAAGAATTCAACCATATTTTATTTGTTTTGGCTAACATAGGTTAAAAGAATTTAGAAATTAGGCTAGTACTATTAAGAACACAGAATTAAGTGAAAACAAGACACCATTTACTCAGAAGTTAATCTTTCTTCAACAAATTTGTTCTCCCATTTTATGTTTCATGCCAAAAAAGAAGGGAAACAACGGACCGTAAATAAAAAACTTGGGATACATTATTTTTCCTTGAGAAAATTAAGGAAGAAAAAACTCCCTTAACAAAAGTAATCAAGCATTTTACGATCCTCAAGATCATAATTATAAATCAACATAGTTCTTCCTAATCTATTTGGTTAGCTTTCCTTTATTCTAAATCCAACCAAATAGAGCACCACGAAAATATAATAGCACTCCATGAAGCTATCAAAAATCCATAAACCAAAATGAACCTTAACAAGCTAACCTCAAATTTCATTTTAATCCACAAAACAGACAAACCGAATAAAATCAGCACCGAGTCACATTTCAACAGGAACAATTATATGAATTAAAATTTACCGAGTCAAATGTAAACTGAATCAAATAATAATAATAAGATCAATGAGTTCGCAATTGGAGGAGAAAGAGTTTGATACTAATACCTGATTTCGAGAATTGAGTTTGCATTTGAGCGAGGGTAGATTTGAAGCTTGTTGTTGATTTAGACAGAGAAAAAGAAAATTGATGAGAGTAGAATATCTTATTATTATGAATATTATAATAACTTATAGTATTAATATTAGGAGAAATACTAGTAGTATATTTTTTAGTATGAATATGGTAATTACAAGAATAGGGAGGGGAAGAAGTGGGACACGTCATCAGGCATGGCTTCGACATGGTCATGATGTTCACCATTGTCATCGTCATATCCTCTTCTGAAGTTTGGGCCAAAACAGTTGAAGGGTTGCAAAAGCAGCAAAACAGTTGAACCTATCGGCAGGGGGTTGGGCGGGTGGCTTAGAAAGACCAGAGCTTTGCTTGCTACCGCTATTTTGAAAAGACAAATACACCCCCAGCTAATTCCAAGTTTTCTTCCTTCTTTATTTGATTCTTCCCCCCAGCTAATTCCAAGTTTTCTTCCTTCTTTATTTGAATCTTCTTCTCTTATCTTTTTGTCTTTTTTTGTTTTTTATTTGGGCCCGACAAAATATTACGGAAAACCTTATAGTATTCTATATAATCTCTTCCTCCGTCTTCAAAAAAATAATAATTAAAAAGTACAATATTTTGTCTTTTTAAAAGATGAGATAGCGTGGAAGGTAAATATATTATTTGGTGGAGTCCATTACATCATTTACAACAATTTCTTTATATTTTATCTCTATTCTACAGTGTTATTTGATCATTCTGTAAAATAGAGATTCAATTTTTTCATTATGTACCTAACAGGTTCCTTATATTGATTTCTTAAATAATGAAAATTAAAATTTAAAATTTAAAAGTTAAAACTGTAAAAACATCAAATTCATAATAATCTTATAATTGATGAAAGAGAGAGTATAATTGATCAATTATATTTCACTTTAAAATAAATTTTATTTTATTTTAAATTTTAAGTAATTTATGGAGTAAGTATTGAATGGATTGTAAGTTGCAAATATACATAAAATCAATATTAACTTTTAAAAAGTTAATTTGTGATATTTTTAAATTTAAATTTAATATGATTCATTTAAATTTTGAAAAAAATAAATTTTATAATGAATAGTACTTTTATAATATTTATAATTATATTGACATAAAATAAATAAATTTATATCAATTTTAAATTTGAATACATTTGAAATTAATTTTTAAAATAAAAGTCAATATTAAGTTTATAATTTAAAAATAAAGTAGTAAAAAAATGTCAAGATGTGTATGATTGATGAGTTGTCCACCGGGGTGTGAAATGTCATTTTGTATATATAGAGAATGATTTTTGACTCCCTCACACTGGAAAGTAAAATCCTATATAGGGATTAAAATAGAGAGTCAAAGAAACTGTTGGATAATGATTTGTTAACGTATTCTTCAAAATTGGGGATAAAGAGTTGATTAAGGAAACTGTTGTTAATACTCTTAGTACAAAATTAAAATTATTCATCATTTTATATAATTGTGATATTATTAAAGATAAATTTAAAACTTTTTTTCTCTATTTTTACTTTTCGTGTAAATTGTACATTGCTCATCTTTTAGGGACGGAAAGAGTAAATAATTTGATTTGGAGATTTAAAGTACTAATCATAATAATAATAATAATAATAATAATAATAATAATAATAATGAGGGTTTTATTAGTCTCCCTATAGAAGGATTAATTAATAATACATACACATGTATTAGAGTGTGTGTGTGTGTGTGTGTGTGTAGAGAGAGAGAGAGAGAGAGAGAGAGAGAGAGAGAGAGATAAATGTATTGTATAACAAAATTTTATTTTACTTGAACAATTTTTATTTTTTTTAATGTTCAAAAAATAAATGTAATATAGTAAACATTTTCTAAATTTTATTTTCAGTACAAAAGAACATACACCAATCTTCAAAGAACAACATGAAGGTGTTTCCAAAAGTACAAGCCAGTGAAACTTGAGAACAAAAAGAGTAGAAAGATGGTTACCAAACAGAACAGGCCATGATCTTCCTTCCTCCTTTCATAATATGAGTGTGTGTTGTAATATCCTCCTCTGCCCATTTGAGGTGGGCAGAGTTGGACATTGATAGGGAGAGAGGGGGTGATAGAGGGGTAAAGTTGAATAGTAGGATCATTTAATTAGCACCAGACCCCTCCCTTGGGGTCTTTTTTGTTCATTACAAAGACAGGTTGGAAGCACCAAACCCCAACTCAAGTAAGTTGAAAATTACTCTACCAACAGATGAAAGAACCAAATAAATGACAAAGATTAGCTTTTTAAAGTGCAAGTAGAGTACGACCTCGACAAAATCCAGAGACAACTTTTGCATCTGTTAGCACTACTACTTTCCAATATTAGAATAGGGTCTCTAGCAGTTTCGGAGAAGACAAACTCGCAACAGATTTGAACTGCCATCACCCAAGACAAATTAAACCAACAAACAAAGCCTAGTTAGATACAAAAACAGCAACATTTATACCCATTAGACTAAAAAGAGTGCAAGCAAGCACATTTCTTTGTTACCTTGTCTTGCCGGTATTTTGCACGTATAGCATTCAGAGGGCAGCCACTGGTGTTCAACTGCAAAGCTTGCAATGCAACAACTGTGGTCTTGAGATCTGATGCCATGTAACTGGTGTAGTGTTCCAGTGTTGGATTCTGCAAGATGTGTAAGTTCAGGTCACACATCCCGATGCAAACAACTGAAAGCAAGTTGAAAGAGTGCCAGAAGAAATCGAGTTTCAAACCCAAGGGTGGCTCGACTGGTCTAACGTCCATCTAGCAAGGAATACAGCTGATGCAGCAACATTGGAAGGAATAAACTTCAGGAAGCCGTAATCCACCAATGTCAGTTCTGCTATATAATTGGCCAACAACTCTAGTTCAACACTTGGGATCTGCAAAATGTAGGAACAGGTTAAGAATACAACCTTCTTTCAAAGGTAATCAACATCAGATTGTGTATCTTAAATGCCTTGACCCGACAATGACCTAGCGGATCTATATTACCTTGTGAGAAGCTTGTGCCGCTCGTAAAAATCTCCTGTAAGCATAAAATTCTCAATGAGATAATGCACTAAAAGTTATAGCTATCCCACACAAATTAGTAGCAGTAAATAAGACACCAGAAGTTGGATAAACCGTTGTACCTAAGAAAAGTTTTTGCAGTAGGTGCTGAAAGTTGAAACCGCAAATCATTCAAAATTTGGCTCTCCATTTTTAGAACCTGCCAGTTTACTATGATCAGCAATTAATACATTTAACCTGAATACCTAAAGAATGATTTCATATTGGTGACTGAAAAGTAAGTAGGGTGTTCTCATGTGACATAATACTTTGCATATTCCAAACAGAAGTATTGGCTACCAACCACTATCCAAATGCTCTATTATAATTTAATAACTTAATATTGCATTCTGGATGATCATTAGCAATGAGACGTCAGTGTATGAAGAGGATCTACAAGAGCCAGGATGATACGGCAAAGAAATTTATTTGCATATATCCAAGTTTCATTGGAATGTGCAGTTTCATGTGTAACCCATATGTAGCACGCATTCCATCTCGTCTTATTGTGAGTACAATACGTGTGCACTTACTGATAGCGAAAGCAGTGGTTACTTTGAATGCAAATCCTGAATAGTGAAAATGCGACACATGTTGGCATCTTATTCAACTTTTAGATGGTACTGTGTCAAATATAAAATTCAGCTTTCTATGAAATAGGAATATCAAACTCATTTTACTTAGATACACTAATACAAGTTTCCCTATGCTGTCTACTCCAGCCCTATTGGAACTTCAAGGAATACTTTATTATAGAAGAAAGTAAAGGTTTTAAGGCCTCTCCATCCACAAATTTGGGTTGGGTCAATCACTTGCCACAATAATGTAATCATCCTGATAAACTTCAAAAGAAGTAAAAGCTTGAGATTGTGTTCTATTTTCTCATTTCATGTCAAAGTACACATATTCGTCAATCATATTAAATTTACACCTTTTTAGTATTGAGAATCCAGCAGCATAATTAGGAATTACAGGTTAGCACAAGACATAACTGAATTTTCTATATCATGTTCACTTTACATAAGCGAGTTTTTCAAGTTGAACATACAATGTAAAGCTCAAATTCTTAGTACAAGGCATTTAAACGAGTGTACAATTCAAGCCAATTATTTACTTGGTCCTTTTTTCCTGTTCAAAAAATCCTCCCCTTTTTATTTTTAATATATTTTCTTTCAGTTTCTCCTGCAGGTATAACATATCAATATGAGCAGGATTACCATGTCCACTAGAAAAGAGATAAAACTGATCAAACCTCCGCATCAACTAATGGTGAGCTAATCTTAGACCCACTTCCTTTAATGCAGTACAGTAGCAGTAAAATCAATATTAACTGAACGACTATAAAAGTTATGATAATATTTATTCACCTTTACTTAAATGATAATACATATGATTGTTTCAATATCCTAATTGTTAGTGAGGAAGAGTACATAGATCACAAACCTCTGTTTTGGTGTAAGTGTTATCTGTGATGAAGCAAAATTCCTCCACGCGTGGTGCACAAATTTCTTCATACTTCCTTCAAACAAGGAGGAAATGAAATTGATGATCACATAATAGGAGGGGGAAAATTTCAAATAAAAACTGGAAAAAGAAAAGAAAGGGGGAAAGGGGGAAGAAAATAAAGGCATAACTCAAAGGCAGAGCTGATAAAATATCTAAGCTTCGCACACTTTTAGTTGATTATTGCCTATTTATCCCTAAGAGTTCCAAGCCATCTGTGCTTATACATTAGAAAGAACAGAAACCGCCAAGACTTTAAAGCCATGATTGAAACCATATATTAGAAGACCACTATCATTTCAACATCGACCATATGAAGTTTTTATATTGTAACAACCAAGTCAGATTACAGTTCATTTGATCATTTTAAGTAACTTAGAAGTTTTTGTTTGAGGGTCTTCATTTTCCCATATAACATCTGAATGGCAATCTTACCTTTGCCAGTAAACATAACTATAGATACATTTTCACATTGTAAACATGCAGACCTTTTTTGAATAAAAAAAATCGCTTGAGCTTCCAGTAAGAGAGCTTACGAAGCAATTAACATGCAAGTGATGCCAAGCAATTGCAGTCTCTGCCTTTTAATGAAGTACTGAGAAAGAAACAAATCAACGAGATGCACTGCGAGGTAAAGTGTGTCTGACACCAGCTTATATTCCTCACATACCTGGAACCAAATTTTAAGGTTACGAACATAATTTGCTTTGGCACATCGTTCATCCAAAAATACATGATATAACAAGACGATGGAACATAACATTCAGAAAAAATTAATCCACAAAAATTCAAGTAGAAAGCAACAGAAAGCATTAGAGATGAGACAACAGAAATCCATAAAAGTGAACCATATGACATTGTGCTATATTACCCTCATTCAGGCAAACAATGCTAAACTGCTACCCTTCCTTACAATAAGAGTATTTTACTAAATCCAAAGAGCAGAGCAGTAATAATCATTCACGTATAAAATAACAGAAGATAGACATGGCCTTCTTAAAACTGCCAATAAATCATGTCTAGTGAGAATAGAATTGGAAAGACAGTTTTGTTTCTTAAAGAAGAAAAAGCAATTGAAAAGCCATATGGTTCCATCTAAGCACTTTTCGTTGTTGCAAAGAAATTACTATTAAACCTAGATATACATGCTTTTTTGGAAAAATTTCACAGCACAGAACTAATACGAAAAGAAATTGCTTGTTCCAACTTGTACATAGAGTGAAGCATAAGAAACACGCTGAAAAGTAATTGCTCCATTCCTACTTTTCATAAACATGGTACAAACAGAACTAGAACAAGAAATACAAACCCTACATATACTTAGTTGATGACTGATTGTTTACCATTAGTCTAAGACAATAAACTAAAAATTCTTAGTTTAATAGACCACCTAATTAGATTAGAGAATTTTTTACTTTTTCAGTTAAGGGTTATTGTTTCTTACTAAATTGATGTGTCTTCAGACGGATTATGCACAAGTTAACCTGATCAATTACCAACTTAAGATGATCAAATATTAATAGCTTTACAAACCTCCACAAGCCAATCAACTAGAATCCCGCGCATACTTTGGGTGATTTCTCGTTGTACAATTTCCATGGAATTAGAATGGGGTTTTTGCATGAGCTGCAGAAAGAGGAACATTATACGACGACTCAGCATAAAGTTTCTAGTAAGAAGTCAAGAGAGAATAAAAATGCCACAGAGGCCTAGTCCTGACATGAACTAAAGACAAGTTGTCCTATACTTGAAAAGTTAGAAGTATGCAAATTCATACAGTAGCTTTTAACTTTTATTCAAATACATACAGTAGCTTTGTATTCAAAAAATTCTTTTGGTGGGTACAACTATAAGTAAACAGTTTTTGTGCAAAATGATATTATGTTTTTGAACAAATTGGTTAATCTTCGAGGGTTGCCATTTGTTTGAGTATGTTTGAGTATCTTGTTATCCCAAGTAAATCTTATAGTTCCGACCAAAATTTCAGTTCATGCTATGGCTCCCTATGGCTACAGAACTTTAAGGCCAACCACTTCAGCAAAAAGGTAATGAACCTGAAGGGTACATGTCCCTCATGCAAGCTAGCAGCTGAATGGAGTAGGCCACTTGGTCAACGACTTTTACAGTCTGAATTTTGTCCATTCATATATTCTTGACATATCTGTTTCATTCATTGTTATGAAAATTATGAAGAGTTCTCAGAACCATTCTTAAACTTTATGCCTAAGCAGCAACTATTAGAACTGATAATCTGGATTGTAACTTCAAAATTAATTACAACTGGAATATATTGCACCAATGTTGAGTTTTTCATGACCAATTGGGAAATAAAGGTCCATATAATCCCAAATGAGTTGCACACTTCTGGTTCGAGGTAGCTAAACTTTCTATCTTTTGTTTTCTGGTATATAGTTTCCTCTTTTTTTCCATAGTGCAAAGCAAACTTTAAAATATCAAGTATTCAAGTTCATGTTATTGTTAAGGAACTAAACAATATCAATAGGAAATGGAAGGGAAGAACCAAGTACCATAAAATTAGAGAACAATACTTGGGCACAAACCTCTGCAATATGTAAATTATTATAGATATCAGGAGCATAGTGGCTGCATAATTGAGGATCCTTGTGATCAGAATCAATGTCTGTAAACTCTGGCTTTGTACATGTAATCAACTTCTCATAAAGACTAACTTTTTCTTCTGCATCCATCAGAAAAGCATTTTCATGAAAGTTATACAAGTTGTAGCACGTAAATAGAGAAGATAAAAATCCAACACTTCACTTAAAATAATCTTTCCAGAAAAATTATATGGCACAAGCAGCTCAGTCACGCACTAATTCATCAAGATGCCTGAAAAGATTTATTATTTAAAGCAATTTTTACAAATTACATGGTTTTGACCTCCACGAGGAGTGAGGACCATAACTATGCTAAACAAAGCCGAGATAATAAAATTCGATAAATATAACACAGATGCATGTATCTCTGATCTTTTCAAGGATTTATATAAAAAAACTCATTTGTGTCACAACTTTTTAAAGATTCATATGTTCCTAACAGAGACTATCTGAAGAGAAAGCAAACCTTTCTTTGAAAAGCTTTTGACTTGTGAATGCATTCCAGAACGTTGTTTATCATGGCAAGGAACGTCTATGCCGCAAAATTTCTCAGCACTCTCAGTACTTGGCTCAAGATTCGTTTTCTTGTCCAAGTTTAACAACCATACAACTTCTGCTGATTGAGGTTCTGTCTTCACAGTTTCTTGACCAATTTTTGTTCTTGAATTCTGTTGGACTTTTAGAGCAACAGAGTGGGCTACCTTAGAAACATCGACCGAACCTTTTTTAGCCTGGTTGCCATTCTTTTTCTGACATTATCCAAAATTGACAAACGCCAAATTACAATCTTGAGCTAAAAAGTGTAAATGAAAGGGTTACCAAGAGTTTTGTCCAAACTTCAAGACTAACTTTTTAAAATTTCAAGCATACACTATCACTGTCGCGATTATGTCTTTTTTCTAAACTTTTCTAATATGATTTAGTATCCAAGCTCAGAATTTGTTCAATTCAAATACCTATTGGTTTTAGGATACACCTGATACATGTGAAAAAACATGTTTTCCAACACTCTTAACTTATTAAGCATTTGATATGAGCATGGTTTATTAAGGATAATAGAGCGCTTCCACTATAACATTTTTGCCAAAACACAGAGTACAAAGTCAGATAAAGGATTGTACAAACCGGAATTTTAGCTGCATTTAGGCATTTTCTGTACGAATTATCACAACAAACATTTGTAACATCCTTAAGCACTGCCCTCCTCTTATGCTGAAAACAAGTAGTGACAGGAGCACCGCTGTTCCTGTCATCCAAGGCTGCTCTTTTGGAGTTCTTCCGTAAAACCCGCTTATGATCTTGCTGCTTTGACCCATCCAATATCAGCAATTCCCCCGATGACTGACGGGCAGCAGCTCGTGTTATTCTTGCAGTAGGCTCTCGAACAGCAGCAATTACCAGATTTTCATTCTTCATCTTTCAAGCCTTGGCAAAGAGCAAGAAAAAGCTTTCTAATTTGGAATAGTAGTCATCAAACCTGCAACAGTATCACAATGAGGACCAACATTGGAGAATTTAACTACTGTCAACTTTGTATATATACATGCTCAAGAAATATCAGAAAATTAATGCACCCATATATATGAGCTCCAATTTACAAAGAATATCAAGAAGGAAAAAGAAATGTTAAATTATGAAACAGTGAACTGAATTTATAAAAAGAGCTGTTTACAAGGAATGTAGAGGAGGAAAATGAGCTATTACCAAGGACCTTAGAATCCAATCAAAAGAAATGTTCAATTTTAAAATTGAAATGTTGAAATAAACTTAATATATATATAAAAAAAAGCATGTATAGAATTAAGGCTGAAGATATAAACTCAACAGTAAATAGAGCAAAGTAGGTTTTCTGGTGACTAGATCCTAAAAAATAGTTCTGAAAATCCACCATGGATACCAATCAATTATAAAAGAAGTGTTGGGTCATGATATTTCTTCTATTTGGGCCGAGTAGATTGGGCTCATTTATTAAATTAATCTATTGGGCTTTTATAATTAAGCCATGGGGTTCGTTGGGCCCAGCTACTGTGTTAGCTTTATTTAATCCTATAGGACTGGGTCGGTTCATTGGATTAACCCATTGGGTCACTTAATATCTATTACTTTGACTTGTAATGATGATATAGTATGACAGTTGACCAAGATATCTGCCATTCATTAATGTGGATGGGATTATAGTCGGCCGGCGGTGTGAACAGTGGCCAAAAGCAGTGGATAAGTTCCATGCAGTCGGCAAAACCCATCAAATCAGGGGGATATGTCAGATGGTAGTGGGTGGCACAGTAATCCAGGCAAAGATATTATTTCTTGGTGAGTAAGTCTTCACAAGGAGGTACATTTTTGATATATATACATTCACACAACTGATAATAAAGAATCTATCTCATCACACTAGATTTTATCATCCTCTTGAGTTAACCTTGTGAACAGACATACTTACTTACTTTACGCTTTGAGCTATCCCGTGGTCCGTACCGTCAAGCTTGTGGTGTTTGTTGTGTTTACTGTGCAGGATCAGGACGTCTTTAGTGATTGGGACGTGAAGAAAGATCCTGGCGTTAACATTGACGCTAGAAGGAGGGCTGAGTTCTAGTGTCTTGAGTACTTCTCAATCACAGATTGTGTTTTATTCTATTCATTTTTCATGGGAAAGAGTAGAACACTTTACACGAAGGACGGTAGATGGTTGTCGGTGAATCGATCTGCAAATATCCGCAAAGATCGTTTGGGACCAACCATAAGTGTTCATACTAAAGACGGCGTCAAACGGTCACTGAAGATTCTTGGCGAAAGCGGTAAACAAAGCGAAGCGTAAGCTAAGTATTCAGCGGAGAAGGGATCGGTTATGGTCGGAAGCGAGTAGAAGGCACTTCGCCTAGAACTCGATATCGAGATGACCAGGATCTGAAGGCTTCCGGTGGCTAAGATGGCGAGATGAAGCGGATAGAGCCATGGAGGTACTGGTGAAGCGGCGTCGGGATATAAATGGCAGATGGCTCGGATGGCGGAGTTGAGAAATGAAGAGCTCAGTTATGTTCAATCCGAAGAGCAAGGGCATCGGAAGGGGAAGGAACCTGCTCATTCAGGGCGACAGTATCTGGGCCGAGCTAGGGAAAGAAGAAGGTCCCGAAGCCCTACTCCTCGAGAGATCAAAGAGGACTTATCACCCCGCCGATTCAGGGGACGGCGAAGCGAAAGAAGAGGTCGATCGAGGATCGCACTCGAAACATGCAAAGAAAGTCCTTGTCGTTGCACATTCTCGCCATAGTGCGGGTTCGGGAGGCGAAGTATATCCGAGGACATACTCCAGAGTCTCACCGAGGGCACCCCGCCCATGAGACACTCGTCTTCGGAGAAGCCCTCTAAAGTTGAAGGTTTTGTTGAAAGAATCCGGCCTCGCTTATAGGAAGAAGGGTCACTTGGGAGAAGGAAGCATCATCACAACGTAAAGCGTGGAGTATCTGGTTAAAGAATTGAAGGAGCTTGAGCGAAACATCAAGTCCGAGAAAACCAAAGACGCTTTCGGGAAAGAAGGCGTCCCTTTTTCCGCGGAGATTCTTAGAAAAAGTTGATCCTACAAGAAGTTGCCCATATCGAGAGTTATGATGGATCGGGGACCTTACGACCATAGTCGGCGTTCAATCGAACTTATGGATTATTATGACTTGACGATCTTTGCTAAATGCCATACTTTTGTCACAACTCTTGAAAGGATGCTGAAGCGGTGGATGGGGACCTTACCTCAGATTGATCTCGTCACGGGAAGACATAAAAAAGAAGTTTCATGCTCGCTTTGGGAGCAATGACGGAAGAAGTGGAAACCAACTGGTTCATTGGCTCAAGTTCGGCGATCTTAATGAATCTTTGGGCGATATGTGAAGCGGTTCCGGAAGCGATCGGCCCAGTGGCGGACTTGAATGATCTATGTGTGTGGGGCTGTTTGAGCAGGTTAGATCTGGTTAAATCGGAAAAGTTGGTGAAAAAACTTATGTTTAATCACCCGAAGAGTCTCAAGAAGCCTTTGACAAAAGAAGGCTATATCGTCGTGGTGGAAGAAGCCGTGAAAGCGACCTCAAACGTCCTTGGATCGGCTTAAGGAGGCAGATCGGGACAAAAGCCGATGGGGATCGGAAGAAGAATGAAGGAATAAAACCGTCGTGATGGACGGGTGAAGAGATCTGACAATTGGAGGCGGGGTGGAGGGCGTTCGTCGCTTCCAACCCGAGATAGTAAATAGGACGTACACGGCTTTTCAACGCAGAGCGGTACATTATCTTAGATCGGATCAAAAATCAACCTATCTTGAGCCACCACGAGACAATATTAAGCGAAAAAAGGAATCCTCGCAAAGTATTGCGATTACCATCAAACTTGGAATTGAAACGAACGATTGTGCGGTTTAAAAGAATTCATTGAAAGAAAGGTACAAGGTGGGGCTTTAGTTCGGTATGTGGTCGCCAGAACTAATCAGCGGCGAGGATCGAGGACTGTCTCGGAAATTTCAACCCGATTAAGCAAGCATTCTTAGCTCGGGACGACTGCGAGGCGTGTGATAGATGTAAATCATTGGGGTACTTACGGAAAGCTCATTGGAAAAAAGCGGCAAAGCTATTTGGATTGATAATGTCGATTGGTGGTACCTTCCGAGACCCGACAGACCTATCCAAAGCGGTAATCTCCTTTACCGATGAGGATTACCTTCGAGAAGTCATCGAACCGCTTACGAGGATCATTGGTGCTTGTTGCACAAGTGGGTTCGGTGGATATGAAGCGGATGATGGTAGATAATGGGTCTTCAGAGATCATCACACGCCCACGCTTATCAAAGGATGAATCGGGCCAGGCGGAAGATGGAAATAAAGGCGGAGGCTCCTCTTTATGGTTTCAATGATGATCCAGTTAAGGTGGTGAGACAATTGAACTACCGGTCATATTTGGAGCGGCCCTCAGCGGTAGAAATTATTTGCAAATTTTATGTTGTGCGTGTAGATTACGCTTATAATCTTTATTTTGGGGAGGCCCACTTTAATTGTTTTGCAAGTTGTAACATCAATACCTCATTTCAAAATCAAATTTCCTACGGCTCATGGGGTTGGAGAGGTGAAAGGAGATTTGGATCTGGCCAGAGAGGTGTACTGAAATCTTTGTTATTACTTGAGGAGTGGGGTATCGAAGCAAAAGCAGAACATGGCGATAGAGATCGAACCCTTCACCGAGAAGTAGTTCGAGCCGTTGGTCCCGCCGAACGAGAAGCGGAGAGATAGAGCTCATCCGAGGCGAGGTGGACAAAACGGTGAAAATAGGTTCGGGCTTGCCGGAACCTCTCCGAGACGAACCTCGTGGAGCTCCTGAGGAGCTATGTTGACATCTTCGCATAGGAACCTCGGGATATCGCCAAAGAATGTGAGGATATTCTTTGAGCATCGATTGGAAGTAGACCCGTCAAAAAAGCCGGTGCGGCAGAAGAGGAGGATCTTTGCACCTGAGCGTCAACGGATCATAGATGAAGAGATTGCAAAACTGTTGGCAGCTGACTTCATCTTTGAGATCGATTACCCTGCAGTGGATGGCTAATGTGGTCTTTGGTCCGAAGCGAGAATGGCAAATGGCGAGTCTGCATCGATTATACTGATCTAAACAAGGCTTGTCCGAAGGATTTCTACCCGCTGCCCCACATTGATCAACTCATTGATGCCACTTCGGGGTATGCTTTATTAAGTTTTATGGATGCATTCTCTGGGTATCATCAGATCTCCATGTGTAAAGAGGATATACCGAAGACGGCGTTCATTACGCATCGTTCGGTATATGCCTATAAGAAAATGACTTTCGGCCTCATCAATGCCGGAGCCACGTACCAAAGGATGATGAACCATATCTTCAGATATCAAGGCGAGGAACATTGAGGTGTATGTGGATGACATGATTATCAAAAAACATGTTGGTGCATAAGCATTTGGATGATTTAGAGGAATGCTTTCGAGACCATTCGTCATCCTGAACTTAAAATGAATCCCTAAGTGCACCTTGACCGAAATTTGGCAAATTACAGGTTATCTTGTCGATCCAAAGAGAATTGAAGCCAATCCAGAGAAGATTCAAGCGATCCACGAACACGAAGACTCCTCGGTCATTTAAAGATGTTCAACGTCGATAGGAAGGATTGCGACTTTCATGGAGGTTCGTGTCCAAGTCGCCAGAAAGATGTTTCTGGATTTTTGACACATTGAAAAGGGTCAAGAATGCAAAGACGTTTCAATGGACTTCGGAGTGTGAAGACGCCTTTCAGAGCATCAAGTTCTACTTATCTTCGGCGCCTTTGCTAGTGAAGCCCGTTCCTGCCGAGCCTCTATATTTGTACCTAGCAGCTAGTTCGATTTGGCGATAGAGCGGTTTTGGTGCGTAAAGTTGGAAAGTAGCAAGACACGGTTTATTATATAAGCCGTGTCCTTCGGGATCTTTCAAACAAGGTACCCAAATGTTGAAAAGTTTGCTTTTGCTTTAATAAGCGCTAATCGAAAGCTTAAGCAATACTTCCGAGGTAGATTGGTAATAGTATACACACATCGACCTTTGAAGAAGATTATGGGCAAGCCGGAGGTATCGGGAGACTAAACTGCGTGGACGATGGAGTTGTCCCAATTCTTTATTGAATATCATCCCCGAACCGCCATCAAAAGGCAAGCCTTGGCTGATTTTGTGGTTGAATGTTCGTTTTCAAGTTTCGATGAAGTCGTGGTCGAGGTGAAGGATCGACAGAAGCGATTGCCGTTCTTGACAGAAGGAGAGTTCATGGACGCTGTAGATGCAGACGGGTCTCTACGCCGGACATTAGTGGGCGAGGATTATCTTGACCGGTCCGGAGGATTGAGTGCGTGAGCCATCGATTTCGGTTCAAAGCGATTTAACAATGAAAGTGAGTATGAGGCGGTGCTTGCGAGGTTACGATTAGCGAAGAGTCTTCAAGAAGTGCGAGAGAATAGTCATCTTGATGATTCTCGGTTAGTCGTTAAACATTTCTCTGGGAATCTGAAGCTCGAGGTCCAAGAGAATGATCAAGTATTTAGCGTAATTGAAGGAACGGCTTCAGATTTCCAATCCTACGAGTTTTGGGGTCGAGCGTAACAACAATTCCATTCTTGATGCACTCGCTTGCAGACTAGCCACTACGGATGTTAATGTTTTGAAGGATCGGTGTACCGGAAATTTTGCAACATCTAAAGTGTTCATCATGAAGTGGTAATGTGCATCGACCAAACCAACCTTTGGTTGACTTCACACGGAATATTTGGTTGATGGCGTCTTACCTTCTGGACGGATGCTCGCCAAGAAAATTAAGTACAAAAGTGCCAATTTGTTTCGATTGATGGGGATCTCTTCGAAGAAGGGCATACAAATCTCCATTATTGAAATGTTTGACTCCATCCGTTTGAATATGCTTTCTCCAGAAGTGCGTGAAGGATTTGTGGCCACCGTATACGGCTCGCTAAGTCATTAGCCTATAAAGTGCTTCGTCAGAGTCTTCTTGGCTCTTATCTTGAGGAAGCAAATGAGTACGTCAAGAAGTGCGAGAAGTGCCAACTCAGCAATCCGATACCTCATCACCACGGAAGAGCTATACTCGATCTTATCTCCTATACCCTTCCCATTGTCTGGGGGTTGATATATCCACTACCAAAAGCAAAAAGGTCGTCATTTTGTTATAATTCTTTATATATATATACGACCAAATGGGTAGAAGCAAAGCCACTTAGGTCAATAACGGAACAGAGTGTTTAAAATTAAATGAAAGAATCGGTGGTATTCCGTTTTGGAATTCCTAAGGTGGTGGTATCGGATAATGGGACGTCGTTTGTGGGGTGAAGTTTGAAGCATTTTTGGCGAGAATTGGGGATCCAAGACAGAAAGACTTGATGGCTCATCCTCTCATCAAACAGACGACAGTTGAAGTAACCAAATGTAACATTTGTTGAATGGGATCAGCGTAGGTTGGGACGGGCTAAAAAGCGAGATGGTAGGAGGAGTCGCTGCTTAAGTGTCTTTATGGGCTTATCGAACTACTCCAAGAACTACAACGGGATTCACCTTCGGATCGGCTTACGGTAATCGATGCCTTAGTCCGATTGAAATTGGATCTCCAAGTCTTCGAGTTAGTCATTTCAGAGATTTACAATGAAGAAAAGTGAAGACCAATCTTGATTTCTTTGGAAGAAGTCGGAGAGATAGCCTTAATCAAATTGGCGACTATCAACAAGAGTGGCTAAGCATTATAATAAGGGGGTAAAAGCAGATTTGAAGTAGGAGATTTTGTCCTCGGAGAAGTCGAAGCATCTACACCTCGAGAATCTGGGAAAGTTGATGCCAAATTGGGAAGGACCATATGAAATCACTTTGAAGTTCCGGCCGGTGACTTATCGGTTGAAGGCATTAGATGGCTCAAGAATCAAAAACACTTTGCACTTGTTGGCGAGCTTAGAAAGTACTTTCAAGAGATTCAATGTCGAGACATCTGAAGTCTCGTAAATATTTACATCATCATCAATAAAAGTTCCTCTTTTCTCTCAAACAAATTTTATCTCCGTCTTTGCTTTCGGTTCATTGGTGTTAGGAGGTTCGGGAGGACTTTGCGACCATTCGATGATAAATTTCTTCACGGTGGTCTTTATTTGGCATTATCAGCCCTTCAGAAAGTAAGCAATTGTCGCCACTATTTGGCATTATCGAAGCCCTTCGGGGTAAGCAATTGTCGTCACTTAGACTTGTCGGCCCTTCGGGGTAAGTAATAATTGTCGTCACTTAGACCTTGTCGAAGCCCCCTTCGTGGTAGGCATTGGTCGACACTTAAACTTCGTCGTGCCCTTCGTGATAAGCGAATGTTATCTTTCGGTGTCATTAGGCCTTTTGGGGTAAACAAACTCACGATAAAGCGATCTCATCTCACACTTCTTGAATCGAATGAGTATCTCTTTACTTTATTACCGAATTTTTTCTAAGTGTTGAGTTCGGAATGCCTCGTTCTTTAAATTCACTTTATCTCGTTATATGACACGCTTAATTGTTAATTAACAAATTTGAGTTAAATCCTTGAAGGGGTTTTGTACATTTGTCCCTATAAATTCATATATCAAGTATTGGCGGGGAAGTAAAAATACACCTTTGAAGTCATAAGGGAAAAGATCACTTTTCATTAAAACTTAATTTATTTACAAAAGGAAAATAATGAGAAAATTTTTACAAGTATTTTTTAAATAAAACCAAGAGAAACAAAAGTTGTTTCCTCAAAAGATTACCCTCATCATCCGAAGAAGTCGAGCAAGTATGGATCTAAGTTGGCTTTGGTCACTTTTTTTCTTGCCACGACTTTGGCAGAGAGCTCGTAGCTTCCGTATGAATCCTCATTATTTCTCCATTAATTTCATCCGAGTTAAGTGATTTTCACATATCTCTTGCGAAGAGCATCGATCAAAGGAGGCCCAAGGTCCCAAGAGCCTTGAGTTCTCGGATTTCTTGCTCATTTCAGCCAGTATATTCATCTCGACGGGTTTCTTCCCGCTCAAACTTATGGATCGTCTTCGTCAAGATCTTAGCGTTAGCCTTGACTCCTTGATCTTGTTTCATCCTTAGTTCACTCCTCCGAACCAAGTCGACGCTCATATTAACGATTTCAAAGACGTCTTTGTGCTTTAGTCGACTTGATTCTTCCTTCGAGGCCTTCACATCTTCCTGGCTTGGGCCAACTCTTTTTCGAAGTCCTTCATTGGTATGAAGGATGCCTTCACGTTGGGTCCTTTCCCGAGCCAAAGCGGACTTCAGGATGGAGTTCTCCTTCTCGGCGCCTCCTCTTGGATTCCTCGAGAGATCTTGGACGTAGATCAATACGAATACGACATTTGCTGTGCATGTTCGATTTTATTTAATCAATTTTCAGATATATGAATACGAAGATAAGTGTGGAAAGCGAGAGGAGGGAGAGCCATTTACCCTTCGCCAAGTAGCTCATGCATGCCTTCATTATGAAGTCCCCATTCGTTTGTTTCGAATCGGTGGTCATCGGATGCCATGAACGAAGGCCTCGAACAATTGAAAGGAAAGTTGGCGTTGAATCGGGGCCACATAGTTAAGCGAGCCCATGGCATCCTCTTTGAAATTCGGTAGTCGTGTGTCTTGGAGGAGAAGGCACACAGTCGATCGCGAACCGTGAGGATCCGCGTGTCTGCGCCTTTGGGGAAGGAGATCGGCAGTATAGCTCGAAGTTCAAGAAGAAAGGCGGAGGTTGAACTCGTGGTTTGTCCAGAAGGTTGTTTTCTTTTTCGGGACAATGAGGGATCGGCGACCAAATTTCAAAGATCGTGTGTTTGGGTTTCGATGGGGGTCAATTGTTGAAGTTGGAGGGACGCTTGAGTTCTTGGCGGTGAGGGAATTATTTTGATCTTAATTTTTTGGCACGAAGGACTTTCGCCCGATCGTGTAGAGGTATGTCAAGTAGACTCTCTTTATTATTGGGCCGGTTCGGAAGGTGTAGTAACAGGTCATTGGAGGAGTTGATTGTGGGTTTGCTTCGGGAAGAACCTCCTCGTCGCTTTCGGGATCTATCTCGCGTAGGGTAGTTCGGCTTTTTAGTGACCTTCTTCTTCCTTCTTGGTGAGGTCGGAGGACTTCTTCAAGAATGAAAGGCTCGTCGACCCGAGCTCTCATCATTAGAAGGGGGAGGAGGCTTGGGTCGGAGGTAGGATGTCGGTTCGGGAAGGTTCTTGATGAGGAAGCTCTTCATTAGCCTCCAAGTCCTCCCCGCTTGTAAAATCTCCCAAATCTTTCACTTAGAAGAAGTTGGTTTGATCAGGATACTGCAAATAATCACATATTAAAATCCTTGCCACATAAATACCTCAAAAATTATAATTGCAGAGTTATTCAAAACTTACATTTATGATCATCTGACCCAGCTTGCTTGTTTGGTCGCCAGGGTAAAACTCCATTCTTGTGGAGGATCTTCTTGAGAAAGTCTCATTTCCCTCACACGCTCTTTGGAATGTCACCAAAGTCAGCAGAGATCCGATTTCAGGATGGTCCGGTCTGGAAGAGAAAAGATCTACGGTCCAAATGATGAAGAACCATTTCTCGTGCCGACCTTTGTTGCTTTCGAAGGGTGCTCATCGGGCCTCTTCTCGAATTTAGAGTTTGGGCGTGGAGATTGTTTGCTCAAGATCTTAAACCCTCGTTCTCGGGATCTACTGGCCGAGAAAAGGGTGAAGAAAAGGTCGACGGAGGGAGTAACCCCTAGCTGCGTGGCGTAAGGCAATGAATGCCAGTATATGGATATAGGAGTTGGGCACCGGTGAGCAAAGCCCACTCCTATGAACCTAGGAGGGTGACGACAAAGGCGTGAAGGGTAAGCGAATCCCTTTTCCGGAAAAGTGGCGGCGATGACGACCGGCCGTACCGTCGTCATTTGGTACATTCGCTTCCTCCGGGAGGCGAGAGCCCCTTACGGCGTAGTTATGCGGAATCTGCATCGAATCCGGAGGCACGATTTTTGATTCTCGCGACGGTGGATGCAATGTTCGCATGAGGAAATTGTTCCCCATCCTCTTGAAGAAATCGAGGAAATGGGGATTTGAACTCGAACCTCTGGTTAGGGTTTGAGTGGGGAAAAAACCGAGAAACTGGTTTGGATTCACCATTGTTGAGGTTTGAAAGCTAGAGAGAGAATTTTTGAGAAGGAGAAGAAAGCTCAAAGGTTGAATTTCAAATTAGCGAGTAAAACCATCGAATTGGTAAAGCTCACCTTTATATCTTTTGTTTTATGTGAGGAACGAGGTCGGCGCATTAAATGTCAGTAATGATGAGAATTCGAATGGGGCGTGTTTGGGGACGACCTTTGGATATCTTATTGGATTGGGCCTCACAAGTTGGGTTTCTAATTATTGATCCATCCTATTCAATTTCAATCCTTTATTGATTGGGCCTATTACTACTCGGGCGCTTGACCATTCCATGTCCCATTTTTTGCATTAAAGTGGTTATGTCTCAATTATTTCTGTTTGGGCCTTTAATAAATCCTCGATATCATGGATCGTTTATAGTTTTCCATTAAACATCCTGTTTAACAAAAAACTAGGGGGGGTAATGTTGGGTCGTGATATTTCTTCTATTTGAAATTTGAGTAGATTGGGCTCATTTATTAAATTAATCTATTGGGCTTTTATAATTAAAGTCATGGGGTTCGTTGGGCCCATCATCGTGTTAGCTTTATTTAATCCTATGGGGACCGGCCGGTTCATTGGATTAACCCATCGGGTCACTTAATATCTATTACTTTGACTTGTAATGATGATATAGTATATGACAGTTGACCAAGATATCTACCATGCATTAATGTGGATGGGATTATAATCGGCTTATGGCGGTGTGAGCGGCCAAAAGCGAAGTGGATAAGTTCCATGCGATTTCAAGCAAAACCCATCAAATCGGGGATATGTCGGATGGTAGTGGGTGGGTGTACAATAATCCGAGCAAAGATATTATTTCTTGGCGAGTAAGTCTTCACAAGGAGGTACATTTTTGATATATATACATTCACACAACTGATAATAAAGAATCTATCTCATCACACTAGATTTTATCATCCTCTTGAGTTAACCTTGTGAACAGACATACTTACTCTTACGCTTGAGCTATCCCCCGGTGGTCCGGCCGTCAAGCTTGTGGTGTTTGTTGTGTTTACTGTGCAGGATCAGGACGTCTTTAGTGATTGGGACGTGAAGAAAGATCATGGCGTAAGAATAAGTAGAAAACAAAGGAATATAAGATCAACATTAAGATATGGAGAATAAACAAGATTAGAAAATTAGAGAGCTGCAAACAGAAACTATAAATGATAACAAATTGTAACTTAGTTAAACTGAAAAAATTATGCTACGAAACAGGTGATTCAGAAACCAAAATTACATCAAACACCAAAATAAATGTAATTATGTAAAAAAAAAAAAATTGGTGAGAACATGCATGACAAAACATTAGCATATTTTTATTTTCAAGAAACTCGGTTGGCATTGAAAATTTCGAACCGGAAAGTTGTACAATAACTTAAATTCTGTTTTAAAATTTATTGGGTTCTCCTCCTCTAATGAAAATTATAAGAATCAAAAGATTTGTATCTCGTGACTTTAACAGAGCTAAATGTGAACCAAAAAAATGCAATCTTTCCCACAAATCTAGGTTTCAAGGTTATATAACTTTGAAACTTCCAAGAAAAAAAAAAAAAAAAACAATCTATCTGTAGAAAAAGAATGAATGGCATGTTTAAATTCAAGAAGACTTGAGATTGAATCGCAACTGAAAATGAAGCCTTACCCTGCCTGCCTTTTGAGCTCCGGACCTCTACGAAAGTTCACTCATTCAAATTTCAAATGGAGGGGCAGAGTGGAGTGGGTCTAGACTAAAGAGAATTACTATATATATCACCAGAGCGGGACGTCTGATAAGAAAGGATGATGGAAGGGGGAAAAATCTACGTCCCAAATTAATTACTCAATTTTATTTTTTTAAAATTAAATTAATTATTTTTAAAATTAATTTTTTTACTATTTTTACTAAAATATAGATAAAAATATTATAACTAAAAGAAAGTATATACAATTTATTATTAATCCTAATTTTTATAATTTTAGAAATATTATAATCATTTTATTTATTTATTTTAAACACTTGTCGTTTGATGATACAAAATAAGCAGAAAAGTAAATTAAGATAGTAGTAATATTTTGTCATCAGTGTTTTGAAAATTAAGCAGATAAATTTATTACAACTAAACTAACACGTGAATTGACAGCCTTTCACAACAAATGATAACTAGGACCATATTATACTACATCTACCTCATTTGAATTAGTCTCCAGTCTCCACCCTTTACTTTCGTAATTGAAAATTAATATATATTACTAATATTTATATGTTCTTTTAATTGTTAATTATATAGATAAATTGACTTTTTTTATATAAATGTATAATAAGTGAATTTCTCTTATAATTTATACTAATCTCATATCAATTATATTGAAAAGATTTTTCAATTATAAATTGACATAAATTTATTATAATACATGACATGATTTTTTGTAATTTAAAGTGTTCCGACAATATGACAAATTTATAGAATGACTTGGTGAAGGATTTTTTTTTAAATTTTAAAAAACAATATTTAATTAAAAAGCAAGAAAAACTAAATCACATGATTCTAAGTTATTATCAATTGATGAACTTGATAGCTGCATCAAGAATTAATTGATACTTTACAAATCCATCAAGTAATATGATTTATATTAATTGATGGATTTATCTTATATTTATATCAAATCGGGTTTATATCCTATAGGAAACATTACTAAGAGATTGTGAATCAAAAAATGTTAAGGTAACATAAGTAAAAAGATTGATGACATATATGGTTTAACGGAACATAATCTTGTTGAGTTAATATTTTGGATCAAGATTTAATTTAAATTTAAGTTGCAAAATGTATTGATGGAATTCCACACGTTATGTTAATTTTTAATTTAATCTAATTATTGTGATTTTCCAATGTTAAGTCGCAAACTATTTATATATTGAATCTGTAGGAAACGATTTTCAAAAATAATAATAATAATTTCTACTTTTAAAAATTATTATTCCAATATCTTTTTCATAATTTAGCATAATCAAAAAATTAAATAAAATATATTACATACATACCTCGTGCTTTGTTGTAGCACAATGGATAATTTTTTGTTTATTCCAATACAAGCTTTCCCCTCCTGACTGATCCTCCTCCTCCTCCTCCTCCTCCTCCTCCTCCTTCCTGTGATCCTTATTTTGGTATTGTATTTTTTTTGAGTGTGGGCTCAAAATACTGCAAAGTGATATAATATATAGAGTCCTCGACTCCATGATATTTATCAAGATAATTTGAAAACTTTTCTGATATATTATATCTTGCTATTTTGTTATATCTTAATAAGGGCTAGAGTGTGGATCAAGTAGGATTCTACAATTCTAGCTCCAATATAATACTAATTTCTTATTAACTCTTTAATCAATTAGAATTATATTAATTATAAATAATTCCACTAAATAGTTATAATTGCACTATAGAATTAATAGAAATAAAATTAATTAATTAAATCCTTCCACTATTAGTATCTTGCAAAATACTCTTCTACAATAATATCCATAAACGCGCGTAGGAATAAAATTGTTAACCCATTACGTTTACTGCTTATATCCTTGACTACATAATTTATACACTTTTGACCACACATTAATTTAATAAATTAAATTAATACTTTAGTAATTTGAATTACTAAAATACTTGGCCAATATTTTGGTGATCAACCAATAAATTAATATCAAGGGGATATTATAATTTAATTGTAGAATTTCATCTTGAAAAATACATGTTCCTAATTTCATAACATATATCGCCTAACATATTGAGGTATTGATTGTATTTAAAATCTCACTCTTTAATATATTAAAGTGACATATTTATAAAAATTAAGTTCATTATTCTCTCAGGATTAAGAGTAATTGCACATTAATAGTAATTGAAAAATTATTTATAATAACAGTATTTAACAAATAATTTTTCGTAACGATCAAGTTCTATGTATTTCAAAAATACACTAATACATTAGATTAAAGTCTTCACTTTCCAATCAAGTGTATTACAATCTACTAAAATGGTTTGTCCATTTCTATATAAGATTGAGAACAATATATTTCTTTAATTATACATAACTTATAATTTATGTATTCTGTATACGACACTCCTTCGTATACATAAATTATAAAATATATAATTATGGACAAAATTTATGACACATTTAATTATGCAAAATAAAATTAAATTTTATTATTAAAATAATAAAATAAATATAAACATATTATTTTTTCTGAGCTTAAAAATTTACATAATCGAATGTCAAGGTTTTCAAATCATTATTTCAAGAAAGGCAAGAGTGCTCATATTTAAATTCAGATTCAGATTAAAGGCCAATTAAATCCAAATTTTATAAAATGAAGATGGAATGCTCAAACCCTAACATTTCTGCTAGAAAGATCAAGAATCAAGATTGGAGTTATGTTGAGTGTAACCTTGGAGAAAGCATGAAAACACACGATGCTTAAGGTCTTTTGCAATTCAAGTTTCATTTTATGCCTTCATTCCAAAATAATTTGATTAGTTTTGAAACAAAATTACTAGAGCTCCGGTATATATTGTATGAAACTAATGTGGTGTTTGATAAAACTGAGTGTTAAGACCTGAACAGTTTAGACGTCTGAATAATATAGAGTATCTGAATAGAATTGTGTCTAAATGAAAAAATATTGTTTGATAATTAATTTTTCTAAAATGTCTGAATAACAATATTTTACTATTTTAACCCTCTGAACAGTTTAAACAAAACTTATTTGATAATCAAAAGGTCTGAATAGTATTTTAAATACATATTTATAATATTTTGACCACACTATGATAAAATAAAAATGAAAACGTATAAATTAAATTAACTTCAAACATAGTATCATGTCCCAAAAATATCAACATAGCATAATAATTCAACCATACAAATTAAATTAACTTCAAACAGTTATTAAGAGTTAAAGTGCAATTTGTTCACGTAGATTAACCATATTCTACGCCTTGATCACCCCATTGTGGTTCATCTTGTCCTTCTTCTTCGTTTCGTTCATTTTGCTCCGCTTCATCGTCAAACATGTTATCTCGATAATATTAAGCAAACAATTCATCCTCAATATTATTGTAAGATCCCAAATAATTAATAAATGAAATTTAATTTCCTCTAATTATTATTTTGAAATAGTAAGGGTTGATGTGATTAATGTGGATAATTTACGGGTAAAATACGCAAATATTTCAAAATAAAGCAAGTGGTTATAAAATATTCATTGTTGTCGGGAATATTCGTTTGGTCGTCGTGGAATATTAAAGATTGTCGGGGAATATTCGCACGACCAGCAGCAGACCATGTGGGCCCCATAACGAAAAAAAGCGATTGGAGGAAAAAATGACAAATATAAGTTGTTTAAAAATAATCGGCAGTAGTTGTTACCGATTTACATCGTTGGAATACCCGGTGGTTAAAACACGAATACGCGTTGTTGAAGCAGAAGATACAGATTGCACCAATTATTGACTCTTACGTAAGAAGGCACTACTCAATAATGGTTACTGATAATTATTATTCGGTGTTTTATTTTATTGATTCAATAATTCTTTGCGTTGATATTTTATATTGTTGTTGTTTTAATAATTGTCATTACACACGTATTTTTCATTGTCGAAACAATAATTTATATTATCTGAATAATATTATTAGATAACATTATTGGCAATGTCTAGAAAGTTCATCTAAGGAGAGGTTTGGTCACCTAATTGCGGCGCCAAGTAAGGAAAAATTCTTATTGGAAAGCCCCTCTTTCCCTGAACCGCCTGGTTGTTAATATTGTGATTACGTAATATTATTTGTGAATAATTAATTATTGATTCATATGATGAGAAAAATATTGATTTTATGTGGATATAGATGGAGAAAATTTTAATGTGACAATTGTTAAAAATTGAAATTTTATCTTTTTCTCGATAAAATAATTCATTTAAATATATATTATTATATTTTAATAATATAATAATGGTGATATTTTTACAACGAATGTGGGATATATGAGTATACGAGGAGGAAGAGTATTTTGTTGCAATAAATGTTTAAAACATGTTAAACATGCTCATGTGGACCCCATTTATTAATTGAAATTTGATTATAGCCTCTAAAATCATCCGCTTATGGATTTGGTCAATTTCTGTTGGGAATTTAGAAAACTTTCTTTCGCAAAGTTGTAGAGAATTGGATTTCCTATAAAAAATCGCGAGATTCGAATTTTCTACGATAAAAGGGCTATTTATTATGAATTATTGAAGTTCAAGCTCAAAATAATTAATTTTTGGAAGTTTAAATTATTTTAAATTAGAAAACGTTTTTTTATTTTCTTCTAGAAGGTTGGCATGTGTGAATTCTTTGAGATTCAGATTTCAAAGAATACGTATAATATTTTTATAAATATTAATATTTTATTAAATTTTTGCTTTTGGTGTTCTAAAGCAATTTCTATAAATAAGTCTTAGGTTAGAATTGAAAATCACACCGTAAATCAAGTTTTCTCTCTATATTATCGAGCGTATTCTTGTGAGTATTTTGAGTATACTTTGAGTATTGCTATACGGTGAAAGTTCAAGATATAGTCTATATCCAAAGATTCCAGGTTAAATCTCGATCTTTCGAGGTAAGGGATATTATTTTTTTTAATGATATTATTTATTCTAATATCATTATGTCAAGTATTGATCTGAACTTTTTAATCAAATTTGGAACTTTTAGTGTTTGGGTTACTTATTCACGATTATCGCACTATTCACGATATGGTACTTATTCACGAATATTTAAGACTATTCATTGAAAAATGAAAATTTTTCCTTTTCGTCTAAAATATCTATTGTGGATACTAGCTTTGATTGTATCCATGTTTTGATCATTCTTGAATTTTACACCACTATGATTATTTTTGAGGGTTTTTTGGACGTGGATAAAAACAAAGTCTTAATCCTTAATCCTTAATCCTTGTCATTTTGTTTCCTTTGGATTCGTTTCTTTAAAAAAAAAATATTTTCATCATCCTCGGTCTTAAATGATGATATTATTGAATATCTTTGGCCTGTAGTGCAAAGATGAATGATTTATGATGAATATCTTTGGCACCGTAGTAAAAAGATGAATGATTTATGATGAATATCTTTGGCCAAGAGTGCAAAGATGAATGATTTTTGATGAATATCTTTGGCGTAGTAGTGCAAAGATGAACATGTGTTTAGATGAACATGACCAAGTGGTGAATGTCCTCGGCTCAGTAGTGCAAGGATGAATATTTGATCCCAAATATATATTGATTGATGTTCTGAGGATAAAAATAGGCGATGAACTTTAAAATTCATACATAGAAGATAGTAGTTTGCATTCTCTACTTAACTCTTCTAATGAATTATTATTTCCCGCATGTAATATTGATTTAAAACTTGTTGTCTATTGTATTCTATTATATTTTTCCGTTGAAGACTAACGATAATTTTGTTGTATATTATCTTAGTCATAATATTCTTCTTGGGCTAGTCGAGCTCACCCTTTTCCTTTTGTTCCATTTTTTTCTCGGGGAGGCGAGAATATAGCAAGTACGCAAGTGGGGTATGGAATGAAAGTTCTAGGAAAGTTGTTTAGTAGTCCTCACCATTGTTGTAAAATAATGTATCAATAATTATGATGAGGATTTATTTGTATGTGGATATTGTCTAGATGGCAATATCTGTATTTAAACTCACAGTTTTACTATTGTAATAATAAAGTTGTAGTTGTTTCTGTACCGTGTATTGACAACTCAGAATGGGGGATGTAGACCTATTTTGGGGGTGTCACAATTATGCTTTCTTATGAAATTATGAACTGTGAAGTAAACGATAACTATATCCCTTTATACTGTAAAAGGGTAAGGTTCCATTCGTTTCAAACTATATCTTATGACAAGGGGTTACCATTTCCTATTATTCCTTATGGCTCTGCATCATTTATTCAAACTTCAAAAGCAACAATTTTTTAGCTCCATATCAATATTGTATTCCTGCCAACAGATGAGACTAACCCAAACCAAATACATTTTTAATATATCACAACAAATGTATTCAAACGACCATAAAGCAAATGTTATCTTTCTCACATTCAACACAGAGTATCTATCAGCTCAACTTCAAATGCTCGGCCTCACAATTGAGGTGAGATGCTATTTTCTCACCAAGAGACTTGTCGACTGCAAAGACATACCATAAAATCAAATCGATCGAGATATACCTACTCGTTACGCTTGTCTTCACTAGCCTTCAATTATAAATTGACAAACTCAAAAGGCAAGGAATCAACGTGAGACCAATATGAGATCCATATCTTTGCAGATCTCATGGGTAACACGTTACACGAGGATTAGATAACGATCAACCACTCGACGGATAAATCGCTTCTTGCTCGAAAAAAACAAGATCAATGAAGACGTTATTGTATTATGAAAACAACATACCATTGTGGAAGCACAAGACATGCATACTTGCTCGGGGAAAAGATCAGATCTCTCTCCCGCTACTTGAAGTTGTTCTCTTTCTCAATCATGGCTGCGATTTACCAACAAGCTATCATGTATCCAGATTATCTACGATTAATAAATATTTGCATGATGTCTTTGTAAGTGATGAGGTATCTAATACTTTTTCAAACAAAGTTCCATTTATCTCCAAGTGTTGATTTATCAACTCAACCATTTTCAAAGTTCTATCCCATTCAAAAACAACATGAATAAAGGAATGCAAACATCCGAATAAGACACACCAGAACGACAAATAATAGAAAAGGTAATGCAAGTCGTTCATTTTCTCGCAAAAAAGTTTTCAATATTCTTATTCAACATGTGGTGATTTTTCAAGTTGAATCTATCCAAAGAAAGGTTTTAAATTCATGCTATATCGATTGTAAATTGAAGAAAAATATTTCCTTTTAACAAAGAAGCTCTAATGTAATTGCATCACCAATTTACCATGTCTTGTACCGAGAAAATCGAGTGTAGTATAAATACAATCCTAATGTCTTTGTTTGAATTATCTATCCCAAAAGAGTTGTTATATATCCTCTTTAAATCTTTTGTACTTCCAATAGAAGAGGGATATAACATATTGTAGTTACATAATTATAGCAAAATTTATTAAATATTAGCACTTGGCTTGCGCAAACTATGAAATTAATATTTTAGTAGCTAATACACTAAAAATAAAAAAATTGGTATTGCCACATATTTTTACAAGCAACAACTCAAATCAACTCCCCAGTACAGAAAAATGGGGGAAAGTTGAACAATAATTGCCGCATTAAAGTATCCAATGTGTGATAAACCCATAAATCTAACGCAAAAATAAGTAAAAAGGACGTAAAGCCCTAACTCTGAAGCCAATAGGACCTAAAGCCCTAAATCTGAAGCAAAAAAGGCGATTGCACAACTTAAAATCCAAACATATTACATGGTTTAATAGAAAAAGAAGTAAATTGATAATTAACTTGTAGTTAAAATGAAGCATACGAACCTCTTTCGGTAGATTAGAGATTTACAGTAGTGTAGTTCTCTCACTGCATCGCTATTCGGTAGATCGATGAAGATCTCGCCGGTGAGACCGATGTTAGAGGAGGGTAGGATCATTATGGTCTGCTTAAGATTCACGTCCAAATCAAGGATTGTTCAGCAACGAAGAAGAAGAGCAACAGCGAAGGTAGTATTAAAAAGTTAGTTTTGTCCAAAAAAAATAGTTATTCGCTCAGACATGCCTCTGAATGTTGTAGAATTAATTTTGTGTGAGCCGTTAAGAGACAACAAAAAATTTATCTAACAAAATTTACCTCTGACCGAATCAGAGGCAAATCTATTCAGAGGCATTAAAAGGTTGTGACTCTCCCAAAATAGGTATACATCACCCATCCTGAGTCGCCAAATACATGGTACTAAATTCAAGTACAACTTGATTATACAACAGTCGTGTAAAATAGGACAAAATATATGTTGTGAGTTTTAATACAAATATTGTCATCTAGACAATATCCACACTCAATTTAGTCCTCATTACATTTATTATCACACTATTTAACAGAATAGTGAGGACTACTAAGACACCATCTCGGACCATCACTCCGTTTCCCGACTAGTCCCGGCTACGTTCTCATTTCCGGAAGAGAACATTGAAATAAAGGGTGAGCTCAACTAGCCCAGTAAGAAATATTACGACTAAGATAATGCAGAATAAATTATCATTAGTCCTCAACAGTGTTAAACTGATAAAATACAATAGACATCAAGTTTAACTGCAGTGGAACATGCAATCCATTAAAAGAGTCAAATAGAGAATAAAATCTACTATCTTTTATGATTTAAAAAGATTTTTTTATCACTTTTATCGCTGAGACTCAACTTAATAAATAATTCACATCATCCCTGCACTACGGCCAATGATATTCATTAGGGTCACGACCACAAATTATCCATGCACTACGGGCCAAGGATATTTGTGTATTCATAAATGGTCATGATCATGCCAACAACTGTCCATCAATGCACTTCGGGCTAATGAGGACTTTTACCACATCATTTGTAACATTACGGTCATGATTACACCGAATAATCCCTGGTCATAATCATGAGGATGATGACAATGATATAAGAATTCAATAAAACAAGTTCAAGAATTAATTTATTCAGGAACTAATAACGTCCAAATTGTCAACATGATACTTCTTTGTAAAGTAAAATTCAAGAATGCTCAGAAGAATATTTCCATGAAAAGATATTGGATGAAGCGCAAATATCAAGAATATTCCACTAATTTCATGGAGTGTAAAAGTCAAAACTTTAACCAACTGAGTATAATAAAGAATGGAATAACAAAAGAAATCACCATGCATGCGATTGCAGATGAGAAAAGTTATTCCATCGAATAATAAATAATGGAACGTGTCAGCGAATGTCGCATGCATACATGATATTCCAAATGTAATAATAAAGAATGGAATACAACAGAAATCACCATGCATGCAGATTGCAGATAGACAAAGTTATTCAATGAGAATACTAAATGACGGAATCACGGTCGGTGTGACGCCCCAAAATAGGTCCATTCCATCCAACCCATTATGAGTCGCCAAATACATGGTACGTAAATAACTACAACTTTAATAATACATTTGTCGTGCAAAATACGACAACATATATATTGTGAGTTTAAATACAATTATTGTCTTTCTGACAATATACATACCCAAATAAATCCTCATCATAATTATTTATACATTATTTTACAAAATGGTGAGGACTACTAAACAACTCTCTCTATAACCATCATTCCATACCCCAGGCTACTGCACTCGCTACATTCTCGCCTCCCGAGAAGAAAAATGGAACAAAAAGGAAAAGGGTGAACTCAACTAGCCCAAAGAAAGAATATTATGACTAAGATAATATACAACAAATTATCGTTACATCTCCAACAGGAAAAATCTAATGTAATACAATAGACAAACAGCTTTTAAATCAATCTTCGCAATGGAAATAATAATTCATTAGAAGAGTTAAGTAGAGAATGCAAACTACTATCTTCTATATATGAATTTAAAAGTTCATCGTCGATATTTTATCCTCGTAACATCAATCATATATATATCTCGAATCAAATATTCATCTTTGCACTCAAAGCCAAAGATATTCATCGATTGGTCGTGTTCATCTAAACACCGTTCTTCTTTGCAAATACGGGCCAAAGATATTAATCATCGATCATGTTCATCTCAACACCTGTTCATCTTTGCACTACGGGCCAAAGATATTCATCAAGAAATCATTCATCTTTGCACTACAGGCCAAAGATATTCAGTAATATCATCATTTAAGACTAAGGATGATGAAAAATATTTTAAAGGAAACGAATCCAGTGAAACAAAAGAACAAATATTAAGGATTCAGATTTTAAACAATCCAAGTTCAAAAATACTTCATAAGTAATCGTAGTAGAGTAAAATTCAAGAATGATCAAAACATGGATACAATCAAAAGCTAGTATCCGAATAGATATTTTGGACAAAAAGAAGAAATTTTATTTTTTTTCGGTGAATAGGCCGTGATTCGTGAATAAAAGGTCGATATCGTGAATAAGGCCGATACGTGAATAGTAACTCAAACACCAAAAGATAGAAATTTCAAAAAAAACATCATCACGCTTCGTGAATAAGACTCATGAATAGTAACTCGTGAATAAGAACTCATGAATAAGAACCCCGATACATGAAAAAATTCCAAATTTGATAAAATTTTCAACCAATATTTCTAAGATAATGATATTGAAGAAATAATATCATTTTCGAATAAAATAACATCCCTTACCTCGAAAAGACAAGACTTCAGTAAAAACCTGGATATAAGCTATGACTTGAACTTGACCAGATATAGCAATACTCAAAGTATACTCAAAATACTCACAAGAATACGCCGATAATATAGAGAGAAAACTTCAGTTTCGTGTAATTTTCAATTCTAACCCAAGCACCTATTTATAGGAAAATGCTTGTAACACCAAAGTAGAAAATTTAATATAATAATATTATTATTATTTCCACAACTTCCTACGCACCAAGAATCTGAATTCATTTATTAAAACACATGCAAGAACCACACTCAAATCACAAAAATGTTTTTCATATTAAAATATTTTAAACTTCAAAAATTAATTATTTTGAGCTTCGTAACTTCAATAATTCATAATAAATAGCTTTTTTTATCGGAAAATTGAATCTCGTAAGTTTTTATAGGAAATTCAATTCTCTACAACTTTTCGGAAGAAAGTGTTTTCAAATTCCAAATGTAAATTGGCCCGAAATCCACAAACGGACAATTTTATAAAGTTATAATCAAATTTCGGTAAATAATTGTGTCCACCAACACACAAAATATGTGTTAAACATTTAATGCCACAAAATACTCTTCCTCCTCATCATATACTCATATATCCCACATTCATTATAAAAATATCACCGTTAATATATTATTAAAATAATATATTTAAATAAATTATTTTATCAGAAAAAGATAAAATATTAATTTTTAACAATTGTAATATTAAAAATTTTCTCCATCTATATCCACATAAAATCAATATTTTCCTCATCATATAAATCAATAATTAATTATTCACAAATAATAATATGTAATCACAAGATCGATAAACGTGCCGTTCTCAGAAAGAGGGGCTTTCCAATAAAGATTTCTCCTTATTGGCGCGCAATTAGGTGACCAAACTTCTCCTTAGACAGAACTTTCTAGACATTGCCAATACTGTTTTCTAATAATATTATTCAGATAATATGAATTATTGCTTCGATAATGGAAAATACTGTGTAATGATAATTTATTGAAACAACAGTAATATAAAATATCAATACAACAATTATTGAATCAATAAAATAAAATACTGAACAGTAATTACTGTAACAATTATTGAGTAGTGCCTTCTTACATAAGAATCAATAATTGGTGCAATACCGTGTGCTACTATTCAATAACGCGTATTAGTGTGTTTTAACGGTATTAACGGTAAAAACTACTACGCCGTTATTTATAAACAACTTATATTTGTCGTTTTCTTCATTCAATCGCTTTCCGTTATGGGGCCCACAAAAGACTGCGCCGTCGTATGAATATTCCACAACAGTACAAATATTCCACGACCAAACGAATATTCTCCGACAATAATGAATATTTTATAACCACTTGCTTATTCAAATATTTATGTATTTTACCCATAACTATCCACATTAATCAAATCAACCCTTACTATTTCAAAATAATAAATAGAGGAAAATAAATTTCATTTATTAATAATTTGGGGTCTTACATCGTGAAATTCACACCAACAGGATGTTCCAATGTAATAATAAAGACGGAACCAGTCCCACAGAAAGCATGTATAAACAGGATATTACAATAGAATAATAAAAGACGGAACCCAGTCCCACAGAAAGACAAACAGGATATTCTAACGTAATAATAAAGAATGGAATACTGTAAGAATTTCACCAAGTATAGGGTAGCTCAGGCGTATCAAAAGTTATTCCAACGTAATAATAAAGATGAAATAATAGAAGTTCTCTTCATGAATACAAAAGAAATAATACCCTTTACCGTAAAAGAAACTTGATATCGAGTAGTGAAAGAATGAATACTTTTCTTCTTTCTCTCTATAGTTTCTCTCCCAGAGTTTCAAATGAATTAAGTATGAAATAATGAAGGAATGAAATTCTATTTATAGAAGAATGGAATGAATAAGAATTCAATCCATTTAAGCGGTCCAGATTGATTTACTTTTAATCGGACTATCCATATTTAAAGCAAAATCTTTTAAATAAAATAAAATATATTCTATTTATAATATAATAAAACGAATAACTTTTAAAAAGATTTTACTATGCAAATACTATGCAAAAGCACTACGCATAATAAAATATAATATATTCTAATTATTTATACAATAAAAGCAGATAACTTTATAAAAGTATTACGCTTTTATATAAAAGATTTTACTATTAAATTTAATAAAACGAATAACTTTATAAAAGTATTTTGTTTTATATAAAATTTTTTTTCTGTTTTATTACGTTAATAATACTGAATAAAACAAAACGTCATCATCATTATTATTATTCACACTATTAATATTAATCGCGTCGTTCCTCCGGAAAGAAGAGGGCTTTCCAATAAGAATTTTTTCCTATCGCTCGCAATTAGGTGATCAAAAACCTCTCATTGGCGTAACTTCAGACATCGCTAATAATGCAAATAATAATATTAACAACTTCGTCTATCTCAATTATTGATTTAATAACATATAAAATATCGATAATAATTGAATCAAACCGAGTGACTTCTCACATAAGCATTAATAATCAATACGATTGTGCTACTTATGCAACCACGCCAGACATCGTACTTTTACTACCGAATAGTTTCAACAAGATCAACCAGTAAAACTTCCGCCGTTATTTTCATAAAAATATTTTCATCGCTTTTCAATCCGACAATAAATTACATTTGTAGGGTCCACCAATGATTGTCTTTGTCGTTTAATATTCCCCGACCAATCGAATATTATATAACAACTTGCGTACTTTGTAAAATTTATAAATATTATCCACAACTAAAACATTATATCAAATTTATTCCATAATATTTAAAAATGATATTTATAAAAAATTCATTTTTATTCATAAAAGTTGAGGTCTTACAAAGATAATCAAACATAACCAAGTTGAAGAAACACATCTAACTTTTACGTGGTAGAATTGAGTTCCAAACACCAAATTGTAAACTTGTAGTTTGTTTTTTTTGGCTTAATCTTAAAGTTCATTAATTAACTAATATTAATTCATATGTCTTGAAAATTTTGTCATAATCTTTAAGTGTCTATGTAGCACCCATATTAAAATATGTTATAACATTTATTTAAAATATTTAAGTTATATATATCTATCTATACAAAATAGAACTATTTTTGAACAAATTTAATTTTCCACTAAAAGTCATTAAAAGATCCGGACCGTTAAATCTTTGGGATAAATTTAACCATTGACTGAAATCAAATAGCTTCACTAACCGCAGCATACACACGGAGGAATAGAAAGAAAAATCGCTGGAAAGAAAGGAAAAAGAGAGACAAGCGGATCAATGGATCCTAGATCAACGTTAACCCTAGATCAATGGATCTGCTCTACCGCCAAGCAGCAGAGGTTACGGAGGTGGAGGCGGTGGCGGAGGTAGTACCGGTGGTGGATATGGCGGCAGTGGAGGAGGCGGATGGTGCCAGCGGTGGAGTCTATGGAGGAAGTGACGATGGATACGGTGGAGGTGGCAGTGGGGGAGGGGGTTATGGTGGTATTGGAGGAGGAGGGGGTTATGGTGGCAGGGTAGGAGGATATGGTGGAAGCTGCGACCGTGATGATGGTAGTCGTGATGGTGGCGGCAGAGGAGGACGAGATGGGGGAGGATATGGTGTTAATTCACAAAGTCGAGGTAATTAATATTCTGCTCCTTTTCTTCTATAAGTTAATTAATAGCGAAATATATGTGTAAGGGAATCTGTATATAATCTACATTTCTCCTACTGAAATTCTCTCTTTTCTAATACAGGTAGGTTTGCCCCTTTCTTGGCTTTCTTTTTCTCTGTATATATTTGTGTTTTTACATATTTGTGATGAAATTGGTGTTTCTCGCAAAAATCTTTGGCACTCCCTTTTATGATTTATTTTTTCTGTTTGATATGTTTTCCCATTTTGGTTGTTGAATTATAGATTTCTTGGCTTTCTTTTTCTCTCTCTGTATTTAAGTGTGTTTTTAAAAAAATCATTGGTGCCACCTTTTTTTATTTCTTTTTTCTGTTTGATATGTATCTCTAATTTTTTTGACAACTGAGGGGTGTTTTTGTTGAGTATATATAAACTTTTTTGGCTTCTTTGGGTCTTGAATAAGCGAAATATATTGTATCTGTTATTCTTGATATAAGGGAATTCATCTGAAGTATTGGGCTCTTGAGGTATAAAGCATAAACTTAAGAAATAAACATATGGCTTATGTATATATGATCTGATGTACCTTATTATTACTTCTGCCATTATTATTTTGTCAATATAAAAATTATTGACTGTATGACATTTGTATATATCTCTTTCTTTGAGATAATTGAGGATTAAGGAGCGAAACAGAAAGAGTGGGAAAGAGATCGGTTGGCTTTTCCCTTTTCCTCTTTTATTTCATAAGTTGGTTGGTAGATGATTAGTAGATTATAGAGTAAAATAGCTAAATAGGGGTATGAATGTTTCAAACTTTCTCAGTAGAGTTGGATTGAACATCATTAATATATTTATACACGTTTATGCACATATCTATCTATACAAAACATACATACATACATACATCTATTCGTAGTGCAAAACACAATTGTTTTTGAAAAAACTTAATTTTCCGCTCAAAGCCTATTAAAAGATCCGGACCGTCCAAAGTTGGGATAAATCTAACCCTTCAAAAAAAATAAGTTAGCTTCACTAATCCAAGTCTCCCACCTCCCTGTTATTCAAGTTTAGGAAAAGTGAAGGTTCCAAAAAATGGGATCACCGTTTGAAGAGGCAATGTTGTGGGAATTTTGACAAAAACATAATCAGAAGACACGTAGAAAGGGATCACAGAAAGAAACATATCTAAAGAAAACAACTTAAAATGAATAGACCTCCCAACCCCAACTCGAAGACAAAGCAAGATAAAAATTTATGGTTACCCTGACTTTATATTACTGATCTATTTTGGAATTGAAACTTTTTCTCATGGATCTTTGGGTTCTTGGTAATGGGTATTTCTGTTCTGTTGGGTATAGTGGCAAATTCATTTTTTTTGAACTCCTTAATTTCTCTAAAAATACAAACTTGCATGATTCTTAATTTTTCGCTCAAAGCCTATTCAAAGATCCGGAACGTCCAAAGTTGGGATAAATCTAACCCTTTAAAAAAATAAGTTAGCTTCACTTATCTTTCACATAAATAGTGAACGGTAAATACCATTTTAGAAAGCACATTCAAAATCTTATCCTTTTATCTTTCTTAGATCTTACTCTCACCTACCACCTTCTCCTTCGGTTTCAATCTCATTCGTTTCAACCCTTATCTCATACGACACGGTAAATACCATTTATGATCTTTGTAATGCTATCGCATTAAGATTTCAAAAGAGGATTCCCTTCCTTGGTTAGAAAAATTCCTTTTCTACCATTCACCCTTATCTCAGAAGCTGAAAACCTTTGTACAAAGGCGTACATTCGAATATGTTGTAATTTTCATTCTCATCAAGAAGCTCACTGCTGTTGTTATTGAAACGACTCTTGATGTATAAAATAACTCTGGACATAAGGTTTGGCAAAAAATAGAGTTTGTCTTTGGATGGTTGTATGTCCTGGAAATGGCACTAAAATTTTACGCATATGGATTTGAGAACTGTTGGAGGGATGGTCAAAATCGTTTTAATTTTGTTATCACCTGGGTTATAGTTATTGGAGAAACAACAACTTTTGTGTCTCCCAAGGGACTGACTTTTCTTTCAAATGGAGAATGGATTCGCTATCTTCTTATTGCAAGAATGTTACGATTAATAAGGCTCTTAATGCATGTACGTCATTACCTAGCCTTTGTTGCCACATTTCTAACTCTCATTCCAAGTTTAATGTCGTACCTGGGTACCATATTTTGCGTCCTGTGCTTTTATTGCTCTCTAGGTGTGCAGATCTTTGGTGGGATAGTACATGTTGGAAACACCGATTTGGTTGAAACATATCTTGTAGATAGTGACTATCTACTTTTTATTTTTAATGACTACCCAAGTGGAATGGTGACACTTTATAGAGAGGTATGTTACGGTCTGATTAGTTAGTTTAAGTGATGAAATTGTATGATTATGTAGTTTTTAATTTGTAATTTTGGATCTGAATTTGTGTTATACGCTTTTGATATTTTCTTTTCGGCTCGAATGACAAAAAAATTTTGGTGTAAAATTTGGGGTAGTATGGCTAGAGTATATATGTTGGGGTGTAAATTTGAAACAAGAGCTAAGTTATTATCTTTGAGCAGGAGGAGGCAGGAAGGTAAGGAGTTAAACCTCCACTAAGGCTGCTGAGTCATTCATAGAATAGCAGGATGTGGCATAATACTTATATGTTAAACCTCCACTAAATTTGGCTTAGCAGGTGCTGGAAATTAATAAGAAAATTAAGTGTTAACTAACTGTTAAGTACCATAACACATAAAGGCTTGCGAAAACTTCTTCAATTTCGGAAAAGAAGAAAAGTAATGGGCTAAATTGGAAATATAGTGGAGGTTTAACTCCTTACCTTCCTGCCTCCTCCTGCTGCTGCTATTTTATTATGAGCTTCAGTTTGGACTAGGATAGCTTTTGTGGGTTTTGTACATGTTTGAAGCAAAACCTATTATTTTCACTTTTAGCTCGACTGAGTTTTGTAGATTTTTGAAGCAAGACCATTATGTTTTGACTTTGATCTTTTTCAGGTATTGTAGATTTTTGTACAACAATGTGTAAGATTGCTTGAATCATTGTATTGATTGCTTGAATCAGTCATTGACAGCACTTAATAGATACAATGTCTACATTGTTTGCCCATTTTATGTGCAAGATTTAGCTCTTTGTTCAGTGATTGGGCAAACAGTTGGATCTTGACGTTAACAACGATGATAAATTAAGAATGTCAAGTTATTTTAAAATTAAAATATATATATTTTTTGAGATATCTCTTATAAATGCATTTTTTGAAACAGAGGAGTATTTGTTACTACTAATTTTTTTGACCGGAGCATTATACCACAATAATGACGAAATGGAAATGGATTCTTTACTACTAAGGTGGTGTTTGGTCACGTGCCTTTTTCTCTTTACTTGATATGACAATCCAGATGAATAGTTTTTAAATTTAGTTTGGCCTACCAACCTTACTTTCTTTCACTGAATAATTTTCACTTTTAATGTTGATGTAGTTTAGATGTGCTATTATTAAAAAAAATTACTTGGAAGTTGATACAGAGTAGTTCACTTTCAGTTTGTTTATTTATTTTGTGTGCACTCCTATAAATTACATTTCTTTTGTTTCATTTATTCCCGAGTTGGTGGACTGCAGAGTTTAGCACATATGAAATTAGAAAGGAAAAAATAAAGAAAAATAATAATGTTCTTCTGGCCCCCAAAGTGCACACATGTAAGAAAAAGAGCCATGAACTTATCAAGAACTCCACTTATCACTGATTCACTGGAGTTAACTTTCAACATGTGAATAGAACCAAATGGAATGAACCCAAAAAATAGCCGATAATTTATTCTTATGGAATTATGAGCCTTGAAATAAGTATTGAAGCCATGAACTTGATCACATTACAAGTGTTTATAACCCATAAAAAATTGCAAATTTGGAGTTTGGACTAGGATAGTATTTCCATGGTTAAGAAGCTCTGGTCTGCAAGGAGCAAAACTCAGGAGCACAACTGAAAATTATGAGCTTCGGTTTGGACTAGGATAGCTTTTGTGGGTTTTGTACATGTTTGAAGCAAAACCCATTATTTTCACTTTTAACTCGACTGAGTTTTGTAGATTTTTGAAGCAAGCCCATTATGTTTTGACTTTTACCTTTTGCGGGTTTTGTAGATTTTTGTACAACAATGTGTAAGATTTCTTGAATCACTATATTGATTGCTTGAATCAGTCATTGGCATCATCCTACTGGAGGTTGGCCTATAATTTACATGTTAGTTTTGAAATTGCGTAACACTACACAATCACACACAAAGAGGAAAAAATAATTTTTAATTGCGTAACACTACACAATAACACAGAGGAAAAAATAACATTATATCTGAACCACATTTTTTTTAATTTTCCATGTCTTAGGGTATAGAAGACTTGATTCTCAAAACTCAAAAGTAAGAATAGTTAGAGTAAGAAGAATTAGACAAGGAAAAGGAAAACCATAACTTACGAGAGATGGAATTGCTTTATAGGTATTTCAATGCGATAGATGCAATTTATGTCCTCTCCGTGGTTTGTAGCTCACCAAAGAATGGTTTGAACTTTGCAGAGATTCAGTTAAGCACTTGAGAATTATAGAGATGGAGAAATGCTTTTATAGATTAACTATGTACCATTATTTCACCTATTATTAGACAACATAAAAATAACTAAAATTTAAATCTTTCTACAGTATATAACCCCCCATAGGCCATAGTAGTTGTGTACAAATAGTCTTTAAGATTGTTCATAACAAAATAGAATAGATTAGAAAAAAACATTCTTTGATGCCCTTCATAAAAATGCATCATACCTTCACTGGCTCTTACATTGCAGCTGCAAATGCAAAAGCCAAAAAGCAACATATATACGACAATAAAAACAAATAATACATGGAGAGTGAGTCCGTGAGAGACCATAATCACATTTCAAATACTATCATAAATCAGAATTTTACCCATCTTATTACTTTGTAGCTACAAGAGGAAAGAGTACATTTATAACTATAATAATACCCGTACATAGCTTACTAATAAAAATTTAAGAATGGGCTGCCTAAATTAGCAGTCCGATAGATAAGACTACAACTAATCAATAAATAAAATTAACATGTACAACAAGATGGATAAGAAGTCGTTAAGCTTGAAAATATTAGATTAATATGATGCACAATTTTCTGTTACAGTTCAACAGAATATTCATGATCGAAATGTCCTCACAGGCAAAAATAGCAATCACTAAGAAGAAATTGTCATTGGGAAAATTCTTTACCTGCATATGACACTCATAATTGCATCATCCTACTGGAGGTTGGCCTATAATTTACATGTTAGTTTTGAAATTGCGTAACACTACACAATCACACACAAAGAGGAAAAAATAATCTTTAATTGCGTAACACTACACAATCACACAGAGGACAAAAATAACATTATATCTGAACCACATTTTTTTTAACTTTCCATGTCTTAAGGTATAGAAGACTTGATTCTCAAAACTCAAAAGTAAGAATATTTAGACTAAGAAGAATTAGACAAGGAAAAGGAAAACCATAATTTACGAGAGATGGAGCTGCTTCATAAGTATTTCGATGCGATAGATGCAATTTATGTCCTCTCTGTGGTTTGTAGCTCACCAAAGAATGGTTTGAACTTGGAACTTTGCAGAGATTCGGTTAAGCATTTGAGAATTATCGAGATGGAGAAATGCTTTTATAGATTAATAATGTATTGAAGAGTTTTAGTTTAAATACCTAGAGCTTAAGGGTTATGTGGCTACAAGAGAGAATGAAACCTGTATTTAATGTCTATCCTGTTTGTTTTTCTACACTTTTGATGCATGAAACCAACCGCTACCTCTGAGGCCACGAGGTAAACATAATTTCCAAAGCCATAGCCAACCGCCAAACTAAAAACCATGGACTTTTGGCCAATCTGATTCGGATAATCGTACTTCATATGTCCCTCTCATGTAAGAGTTTAGGAAATAGTTGAAGGGAAGGAACTAAAAGAATAAGTAGACCTTCTGGCTTCTGCAAATAACAATTACAATTTCTTAAAAATTGAACAACATTATTGGTTTTTCTTGGATTAGATGTACCTTTAGCAGTCTAAAGATCAAATTTAATTCTAGCAATAGAATTTAAAACTTTTGGTTATCAGACAATCAGAGCTTTAAAAAAATGGAAATATACTAATATTGCTCTTTTCATCCTCAGTTATAAGTTCATCCTTCCTTCTCAAGACCTTAGAGAAAAGGGTATACTCTAAAACTCTCATACTATAAGTTTAGAACCGTAAATTGATTTGGGCGAAGCCTTCGGATTTTGGCCATGGTGTCCTGCAAAGATCAATTATGAAAAAAATCTAAATAGGATTAATTCCGATGGAATTTTTGTGTTACAAAAAATCAAGTAGTTTGTTGTTCTTTCATACAAGCTTACCCTTCCATGTCCTGCAAAGATAATTTATTTACCTGATCTATTCATAATTCGTGTTAATCTGCTCACTTTACTTCTTTCTGTTATATTTGGTCAACAGAATCATTTTATTGTGGAATAATTGATAGTAAATGTTTTTATCCCTAATTTGGTCTGTGTAGTTATTTTTCTGGCGACATAGTTAGCACTGGGTTTCTTTTCTTCGTCTATTTTGGCTCTGTAGTCATTAATCTCTTGCCCTGTGTGGATTATTGATAATTTACATATCTTACTTTTAATAAACAGAATGAATCTAACTCTCTTTTAAACATATATACACAGGATAAGACAAAAACCAGTAGGGAGACTCAAATTGCCTCACGCTAATAAAGTTAATTAATATCTATCGAATGCAAACAAGGAAAGAAAAAGGAATTTGTCATGCATCTACAATCATTTGTCTCATTTCACTGAAGTTTCTGCTATGATTTATTTGGATTCTAATTCTGCGATTAAGCAATTTGTGAACTAAAAAGGTACTTCAAAATTTCAAAGTTCTAACACTATATTTGATTTATGTGGCTTACTCTGTTTTTTTCTTAAACTGCATTTATATAATAGATACAGAGTCTACATTGATTTAAGCTCTTTTTGTTGTGTGGGTTTCTGATTATTAGTGATTGTGAATATCTTCTAAATATTAGGTTTTATTTTGTTGGGCTTTTTGGTTGTGTCTATGGGTTGTCATCTGGGTTCAGTCACGCTTAATCTTTTTTGGGTTATTTTAATGTGCATTTGTGGTTGTTAATTCAGTATGATTTTTATTGGGTTATATATCTTAAAGACTATTTTTAATCTTTTTTCTGTGACTTATAAGTGGGTCAGAAAAGTTGGTTCTTTCTTCATTCATCAGTTTCCTCTTAGCTTAAAACTCAAGTACTTGAAACCATACATTTCCAACACTCTACATTTTCACCTGTTTTGGACAGAAAATTTACTATCACTAACAAGTATATACAAAAGAGATGATGAAAATGATTGGAATTTTCTCTTTGGCAAAAAGGAGAACGACGACAGGATGCGACGGGCCGGAGTGGGATGCAGCTTGGGAAATGAGGCCAGGGGGAATGGTGGTACAGGAGGAATTCTGATTCAGAACAAAGATCAGTTCCAATTCCAAGTAATAAAGTCAAAGCGAATTATGGGTCGTCATCATATCTTGAATTCACTATTAGTTCCCAAACAAGTTTCGGTATATTTTAATATCCTTTTAATTGTTCTCATCAATTATGTTAAAATGTGTGAAATTTATACATGTATTTTTATTTTTATTTATTTTGTATGTCCTGTATATCCATAATCAAGTTAAATTGTTTTTCAATTGTCGGATTTGTTTCAGAAGGCTATATTGCAAACCCGTCCAATTTAAGTAGATTTTGCACTTCAGATTGTTCATAAAACCTCGTGTTGTTGCTCATTCATATATCTTTGTATGTGTATTGTGTATATACATTAGGACCATATTTTTAGTTTATTTTTTCATTGTGATTTTTGCTATAATTGACTCATGACTCAAAGCGCCTCACGCTAATAAAGTTAATTAATATATTATTATTTGTCAGATGTATACAAATGTTAAAGTGATAAACAAGACAATCAAGTAAAGTTTGCATAAATTATCTAAAGAAAAAAGGCAAACATTTCTATACCTCAGAACCTGAATCCTACTTACAACCCATACCTAACAACAGAAAATGCATTATATAGTACACACTTTAGCCAACCCACTTCCACTCACCTAATTTACCAAAAAAAAATTCAGATTAACTATACTAAGATGTAGCAGCTACTTTCCTAAATTTTTATGGCACAATCAACTATTCAACTAACTTTGTTAAATACATGAAACATAAATACATCAGACACTTTAGTGTTGGACTTTGGATACTGACTCTTCAATTAAGTTTTATGACAACTTTTTATCACATAACTCCTTGATATGAAAACAAAAGCGGACTTGCAAAAAAAAAATGGACAGTAGGCGTAAGTTTGGATGTGGAGTATATTGATTTTGTAGGCTAATTTAAGTTGTTTTTCCTTAATTTTGATTCGGGAATTGGATGTATGTATGTATTATGTTTGATTAAATGCATGTTAATTATATGAAATTTCATTGTAATTGATGTTAATTATATATGGCTTATGAAATTTATTGTGTAGTTACAACTGTTTCAAACCGCATAATCATCGACCAATGGATGATGTTGTTATATTTGGTAGTGTAAGTTTATCATCCGATTAACTCTCTCTAAATATATCTTATTGATTTTTTAATAACTTATTTGTTTTAATTTATTTTCATTAATGTAATGATGGATGGATGACGACTTAGAAAATACCGTATGATAAGTTTTTTTAATCATCATTTTCTTACCTTTTATCTAATCTTTTTACCCGCTTATTTACTATTCATTATTTTTTTGTCTACAGGTTCGAAGATTTCGTCATAATAATGTAGGAGTGATAATTCGCAATGAGTATGAACTAAATTGTCTCCGTACACACATCACACATAATATATGCACAAACACACACACATAATTGTAACCAATCAAACACTCACAAATCAAATTCACACACCATTATACTTCCACCAATACAGATTTATGATTTAAATCATTAAGCAAATGAACCGTTTGTTGAAATGGTACTAAGAAAACTTTATTTGATCGTAAGTCCATATCTTTTTCTAAATAAATTGATTATTTATTACAATCTCTAAATTCTTACTTATATCAATCTAAATCATTCCCCCCCCCCCCCCATTACATACAAATATGTGTGCTCATTTATTTTTTAGATAATTCAGGGTAAAGTAAAGGGTCTTATGTTTCGGATTTACAATTGTTTTATTTTTACTCACATATTTCGATAATTTTGGAATTCTATATATTTTCAGGTATATATTGAAGGATACTTGGTGTAAGCTGTAAAGAATATATTTGGTGTAAGCTGTAAAGTAAAGGGTTATGCTCAACATGTTGTTTCTCTATTTTCTGCATATAAAGTTGGATAATTATACATGGTTATGATGATTTTGAGTATTGAATGATGTTTTTTTTGGTGGTTTGAATATGTATGGATGATTATAAATTTTTTAAACAGGTTTAAATTTTTCTGGATATCTATTTTAAAGGAAACTCTGCCGAAATTTCTTGAAATTAGTAGCTATCTAGCTTGATGTTTTGGTGGTTGGATGTGTTGATGATTGAATATGTATTAATTTCTGCATGGTATGATGATTTCGGGTATGAAATGATGGTTTTTTTGGTGGTTTGAATATGTATGGATGATTGTAAGTTTTATAGACATGTTTAGATTTGTCTGAATATCTATTTTTAAATGAAATTTTGCCAAATTTTTTTAAAATCAGTAGCGATTAGCTTGCTGTTTTGGTGGTTAGATATGTGTTGATGATTGAGTATGTATTAATTTCTGCATGTGTGTATTTTTTGTGTTCCGTATTTTGTAAAGTTAACTAATTATACATGGTTATGATGATTTTGGGTATGGAATGATGGTTGTTTTGGTAGTTTAACTAATTATCCATGTTCCATCTAAAATTGTAAATTAAATTAAGGGAATCAATAGCATATAAGTGTGGAGGAGTGCTTTTAAATGTGCTTAAAAAAAATATGAAGGTCATTGGCATTGGGATTGTTTCGAATTTAATAAATGTAGTTAACTGGCCTAGGTCAATTTTGTACTTTAGTGAATGTGGATGTTGGCTTTAGTTGTTTCCTTAACAAATTTATTTTTTCTCTCCAGTCTCTATTTGTAAATAATGAACATGTAGATATAATTTGTGACAAAATTCTTGACTTCTTTACTTTTTGGGTGGGATGTCTATCTTGATTAGAAATTTTCTTATTTACAACAAATATTTACGAAAATTTTCTAATTTTTATCAAATATATACTCTTTTAACATTTTAACTCATATTTTTCATTTAAATTTATCTTTAGGTATTAAATAATTACACGAGTATTCGTAATGCGGGAGGCACGGATTAACCCTAGTATATATATATATAGTAAACCATGCAATACAAATATACAAGTCAAGTCCGATTAACATATTAAACAAATAGTACAATCTTAAAAGCTAGTAATAGCAGAATAAGACATAACTAGAGTCAACATTAGTAGTTGGTGCTGCTATATATAAGGTGCACAAGTTATGGTTCGAATAATATGCAAGACAAGCCATTCTAATATTATAATTTATCTTATAATTACGTGTATTCTCAAAACTATTCCTTATCCAATTTTTCTTTTATCTGCTCATTTTCTCTATCCGATTTAGAGCATGAAAAATGTAAATGTACTTTTCATGCATGTATCCATACAACAATAATGTAATTTACTCTTCTTTTTTTTTTTTTTTAAATTGTCGAAAGGTGCTTGCTTCTGCCTCATCTCCAATCAATAATTATTCTTTTCTGCATTTTTACATCTCTTAATTAAATTTATATATCCTTATTTACACAAAAAATCCTTTCTTATAATATGATTTATTTTGTGTTTCATCCATTATTTTAAAATTCGGACCCCTTTCGGTCCGGTTTAGAACAATGACTCGGGTTGGTCCGTTGACCCAATTTTTATTTTTATTTTTTTTACTAAAAAAAATTAATATTAAAAATAATCATTTTTAATATTGTAACTCATTTTTATTATGTTTTAGTTCATAAAAAAATGATATTTTTAAATTTTTTATTAATTATTAATACTATACATTTTTATATATTAATGACGTCACTTAGTCAATAACAGTTCGATCTATCTTTTCCGATTTAATGAACGGTAATTCTGATAACCTTGATTTCATCCCAACTAAATCATTCTCTCAAGCTTTAAATCTTTGTTAATCTGAACAAATATTTTTGGTGCTTCATCCCTACAATTTAGAAAATTCATCAATGTGTTTTTAGAATTATAATATCTAGAATTAAACAGTTGAATAATTCATTATGAGATAGCGACGAATGTATGTTTTTGTATATATAAATATATAATAATGCATTTTTGGATTTAAGAAATTATAACAAGTATCGTGAATATATATAATAGAGCGGTTAAAGATATATTCCATTCATACTCGTATGTATTTAAATATGTTGTGATGTTTAATGAACCCAGAAGGCACGTTCTCAGATCCTCTCTCTCCAATATTTTAGCGGACGTTTGGAGACCCTTACACGTATCTACATTTAACAAAATATGGTTATAGGTTAATTTTAGTTTTTAAAATATGGTTATAGTTTCATTTAAGAACTAAAATCATATTAACTATTTGTAATACGGATAATGTGGGTTGGAACCATATGGTTATAGTTAAAAACCATATTAACCATTTTAATATTGTTATGGGTTTCATGAAGACCTGATTTGACACTAATATTATGTGATTATGTATATACCCCTTACCCCCACCCCACCCCCACTACCACTAAAAAAAAAAATATTATGTGATTATGTATATTCCCTTACCCCCCTCCCACCCCCACCCCCACCCCCACCCCCACCCCACTCCCACTCCCACCCCACCCACCTACCCACCCACGCACCCCACCCCACCCAACCTCAGACCCCACTCCACCACCACCACTATCACTACAAAAAATAATATTATGTGATTATGTATATACCCTTTACCCCCATCCCACTCCACCCCACCCCACCCCACCCCACCCCACCCCACTCCCCACCTCACCCCCACCCCCGCCCCCACCCACCCACCCATCCACCCACCCCACCCCACCCCACCCCCACCCCCACCCCCACCCCCACTTACCCACCCACGCACCCCACCCCACCACACCACCTACCTACCCACCCACCCACCCAACACTCCCTCCCAAAAAAAATGATATTAAGCGATTATGTATACCCCACCCACCCCCTACCCCACACCCCCACGCCCACCTACCCATTCCACTCCACTCCACCCCCCCACCCACCCACCCACCCACCCACCCAACACTCCCTCTCAAAAAAATGATATTAAGCGATTATGTATACCCCACCCACCCACCCACCCCTCCACCCCTATCCACCTACCCCCACCCCCCACCACCACCACTCTCTCCCAAAATAAATTAATATTAAGTGATTATGTATACATCACCTCCCCACCTCTACCCCCACCCACTCACCGAAAAAAAAAAAAAATCGTGTTTTTGGTAAGTTCATCGAGAGAGAGGAGTGCAGATTGAATGTAATATGAGTTAAAAATGGTTAACCAGGTTAATTAACTATATTTGTTTTAAAAATATGGGTTCAAACTTTAACCAACTAACCTCGAATAAATAAAATGATTAACCGAACCCATTTGGTTCAAGTTAATATAGTTTGACCCAACAGTTAACTACTTATATTGCCAGGTCTACACGTATCCAATTGAAAAAAAAAATAGTATTTTTTTTGGTGGTGTCGTTTCAAATTTTAAATTGAGTTTTTTAAATTAAGATTTTATTTTTCTTTCTCCTTTAGATATAAAATTATTGATCATACTTTTATAATTAATTTTCTCTAATACATTCTTTTCAATTAATAAAATCGTTATTTCACTTAATATTTTTTGGGACGGTCGATTAATATGTTCTAAGTCTCTAACACTAGTCCTTCTATATGGACATTTTTATTAGATATTTTCAAAAAAAAAAAAAATTTGCTTGTGACTCAAAAAATGTATAGTATTTATTATAACAAGAATTTTTACAAAATATAGTGTAAAAATTCCTATTAGAATAAATACTATACAATTTTTGAGAGTCACAAACAAAAAAAAAATAAAAATTGAAAATATCCAATTTTCTGGTCTGCCTAGACTTATTCCTTTAACACATTGCGCCTTTTCAATTTTGAGTACCTCAAATCATTGTTTAAATAATTTAACATAGGGCCGACCCTCATTTGAGGAGGCAGGGCAGTCAAAAATACTTATATGAATTTTGATATTCCAAATTAAAAATAAAAAATAGGGGTATAAATAAACTGATAATTAATAAAAAATTATGATTTAAAAAAATTTAAATAATTTATTAAATTTTAAAATTTAATTATACGTAAATCATATGAGTTCGAATCAAACTTTTAACGGAGAGTACGAAATATTTGATTAAATTAGTTGGATAGGGTGGGTTCTCGTAGAGCGGGGAAAAGGGCGCAGACTTCTTTACTTTTCACCCAATCCAATCCAATTATTTGTGGATAATTTTTTTTCTCTCTTCGGTGAACGTTCCAATACAATACAAAACTGAATAAAAAGCAAAAACATAATACTACTACAATCTGTATGTATGTACGTATGTATGTGGTAGAGAAGAGTAGTAATGTATATATACTAGCAACAACACTAATTTTGAACGGTTCAAATGATTTATTAAAATGAGTAAAAAAATTAAAAATCATTTGTATTTTATTAGATAGATAGATAGATACTAGTTGTGTCCCGTACCTTCAACACTGTATGAACAGTAAAATTTATTTCAAATTTTAAATGGTCCAAATAATAATTTATTAAGATAAAACGAAAAATTCAAAATCAGTATATACATACATACATAGAAACATGCATGTTATTAAAATACCGAAAGCGCTGCATCTTTTTCGGGTCTATTTCTCAATTCCTGTTGTCTTGTCTTTTATAAGCAAAAGGTAAGCAAAGTTGTGTTGATGGCGTGTTATTGGTCGTCTCCTCTGCTACAAAAAAAATTCTAACTACTTATCCTGAAAAATCAAAACTCCTTTCTACGATTTTGTTACAGAGATTTGAGAATTGGGAGTTTGAAATTCGCAACGCCCACCAAATATTCCCATTTTTTGAGTTTATAAATAGGTGGTTGGGTAGCCAAGGCCTAAGCTGACTGAGAGAGGGAGGAGGAAGAGGAGTAGGAGGAGAGAAAAAGGATGGGTTCGTATGGGATGCTAGCTCGAAGGGCTGTACAGACTGAAACGCCCGTTATGGTTCAGGTATATATCCTTTCATCCAAATCCCTAATTTGGGTTGGGTTTAATTTATTCTTCTTTCGATGTGTTTCTTTGCGTCTGCTGTAATCTTTCTCTCTCTCCGTATCTATGTGTTTGTGTGCCTGTTTATGCACTTAAAATACATGTAATATGTTTTCAAGCATTGAAATGCGTTGATGGTAAAATTGGTGTGTCTGCAGATTCAAGAACTGATCCGCGGGGTTAAAGATGCGGTCTCCCTGGCTCAGGTTTGTTTACTGGCCCCAAAGTTTGAAACTATAGATACATTCTTGGGGTCTGTAATCCTTTGAATTGATAAATATTTGGAGTTTATCAGTCTCCTAGGTATTACATGTGACACAGATTTTGACCGCACATATAGCTTGCAGTGTACTTTTTGGCTCTCCAAATTTCTGTGAATTCAGTGGGATATACGCCTTAAATTCTAATATTACAAACTACTAACCAAATACTACTTGTTGAATTATGACAAAACATTGGTTCTATGTCCTTGATAATTGTGAGGCAGTCTCATTGATTTTATAGTTCAGTGTTTTTTTTTTGGTATTGAATTGAATTATCCATTTCTTGTCCACAGCCCTAGTTCATGATTTATACTGGTCTCGAGGAATTTTAAATCCATGATTACAAGTCATCTTTGTGATACCAACATGGACAATGTCCTTGCTGTTATCCAATTCTATTCGGTTGTAGTTATCAGGCTAAATATGTTCATAATATAGTTATGTGAAGGTTGGGTTTATGTATCAAATAAAAAGCTTCAGTTTTTAGCTCCTTTTAGTTTCTAGTCGGTTCTGTGATTCTGTTATCTACCAGAGGGCCATAATGAGATCATATTTTATTGAGTTATATAAGCAAGTAGTTTGGATACAAATAGTGTTTTGGTTGGTTATGATACAACTGCTTAGTTATTTCTTTTTTGGCAAATTTTAATGGCTCACCAAAACTTCTAGTGTTGATTTTTCTTTCTGTATATTAGGTAGTTTACTTAATTACCATTCTTGTAAGCTAGATCATTGTGTTTTGACAACAACTTTTTATCCCACATTCATCCTTGCCAAATGTCAATGTCAAACTAAAGTGTATGAAATAGTTGTTTTATCATGCAATACCTTACAAGTCAACTATGTATCTATGTAACCGTTACGATTTTTGACTTTTCATTAGTGTTCAGAAATCTTAGGATCAATTATAGAGTTTATGATGTAGAACGGGGTAGATAGAAGGAATAAGAGTACCTATCTCCGCAGAGAATCGGTAAAGAAACACACACAAAAGCACACAACTTCAATCTCAAATCAATTCATTCAATAATCTAAAAATAATGAAGTATTACAATGCTTAAATAGAAAACCCAATATTTGGAGACCAAGTAAAAACCTTTAGAAAGGAAACAATCTTTTAACTAAAATCTACTACTATAATAAACTCTCTTAATTGAAATCTACTACTACCATTAAAACTCTACTAATAAAAAGCTGTTACTATAATATCCTACTAAATAATTTTATTAATAACTCAACATTTATCTCTAAATAACAATATAAATTAATAATGATCTTCTTGAATTTCTTCTTCCGTACCGCATCATTCTCCTCGTCTTTGAAAAAAACTCGTCCTCGAGTTTTGAAATATCGTAGAATAATAAACCACGGTTCGAGAGATGTCTTCCAACAAAACATTTGCATCCGATGTTTTAATGTCATGAGCATAATTTTCGAGAATAACAATGACATAATATAGAAATTTGAAGTAACTTGAGACTCGAATGTATAAACTGGAAAAAGAAAATTAGCATGACTGACCTCAACTTTATCTTATGTTTTTGCATATTTGGTCAAACTTAACTTCAATTTTCTCACTGCAAACTATCTCTGAATCTGCAAGTTGTTCAACACACTTAACTTTCGTTTCATGTTTCTCACAAACATTAATATGTGAGAGTACTTACTCTTCTTTATGCTCGCCAATTTCATATTGGTTTTTGATATGTTTAAATTATATTGTAAGAATTTACTTTGCGGGTCTCCTCTTTTGAACGTGCTGTTTTAGTTGAACAAACACGATTATGATAAACATTTTTTTTGTGCTTGAACAAAATATGGACGAACATTTTAAATTTGCAAGACTTGTTTCAGAAAGTGCAAGCTCATCACATAATTTCCAATACCTATATGGGACACAAGACCTTTTAAGATGCTCGCGTATGACCAAAGTTTGATGCTCAAGTTGCTTTATCTTAGCCCAAAGAAAGTCTAGATTGTTAAACTTGAAAGACAATATATATATATGTAGAGGGGCTGAATTGAAAATTTTTAAAAATTTTGGGGGTTAAATTGAAAATTCAAAAATTGTGGGTGCTAAATTGAATATTTTAGAAACTTTAGGGATTGGATTGAAAGTTTTATAAACTTTGGGGGTGGAGTTGAAAATTTCAGATACATAAGGGGGCTGACTTGAAAATTTCAGAAACATAGGGGTACCAAACTGTAATTTAGCAGAAGGAACACCTGAACAGTGTCGTGCACTGTAGCGATGAACAATAACGCTTAATTTTTATTTTTGGTAATAAATTGAGACTATGGCTTATTAATCGCTTTTCGCTTCTCCGTAAAATTGTTGTTGATTCCTCAATAATTTCGACAATTGAATGGAGGCCGGAAAAATAGGATAGGAAGGAATTGGGTGAAATTAAAAGATAGAATTTTTGCTATTAATACTATTATGATGTAGAACATGGTAGATAGAAGGAATAAGAGTACCTATATCCGCAGAGAATCGATAAAGAAATACACACAAAAGCACACAATTTTAATTTCAAATCAATTCATTTGAAGTATTACAATGCTTAAATAGAAAAACCAATACTTGGGGACTAAGTAACCCTAATTTAAAAAGGAAACGATCTCCTAACTAAAATCTACTACTATAGTAAACTTTCCTAATTAAAATCTACTATTACAATTAAAACTCTCTTAATGAAAAACAATTACTATAATATCCTACTAAAATTTCATTAATAACTCAACATTTATCCCTAAATAACAATATAAAATTAATAATAAAGTTCTTGAATTTCTTTTTCTCAGATCGATCGCCATAGCTAGATCGATCATCGTTTATAACCGAACCGAATAACAAAAATCTACTTATTTTTACTATCCAAAAAATTAAACCGAATTAAGGAATAACCGAATTATCGAAACTCAAATAACCGATTTTGTTATTCGGTTATTTCGGTTAATACCGAAATTATGTATTATGAGTTGATTGGATTTGGGCCAACTGAGACTCTAGTCTTTCTCAGCAGACAAAGCGTATTAAAAACCAATACCAGAGACAAAGAGCATGAGACGGTCGGACGGTGAGATCGTGAGTAGCGGAGGCCAGAGACTTAGGCGAAGACGGTGGTTGGCGAGACGGAAATCTGAGATTTGAGATGAGAGGAAGACGGAGATGAGAGGCTATGACTTGTGAAATTTGAGATCAGATGAGACTTGAGAGCCAAAGAGGAGAGAGAAACTGAGAATTGAAAAATGGGAATTAGGGGCATCGAGTCCCAAACAATGTTTGTTTGTCTCTCTTAGTGGACTGCTTTCTTTTTTTCCATAAAATTATGGATCCACTATCCATGGGCCACCTCCACTTTTTGGCGATTCCTGTTTAAGCTATGCATATTTATCCAAAAGAATTGTCCCCATCCAAATTTAAAATCTTATTTGGCTTACCAGTACATCATACAAATATAAAATTATGTTTTTTAATGAATAGGTTTGGTTATTCGGGTAACCGAATAGGATGATTTTAATAACTGGACCCAAAATCGAATAAGAATGCAGATATAACTGAATTACAAAAAATAACTGAATTATTAAGAAATTTCGGTTAATTTTTTTTGATTCGATTCGGTTATTTGGTTATATCCGTTTTTTACTCAGTCCTAATGTCAGTTTATAATGTGATAGTCAACTTAGGGTATACCAAACAATTAGAAACAAGGTACAAATGGGGATAGGTTCAAGAAGATGACATTGTTGGAATATAATGTGGCTGTTATAAATGTGGCAACAAATTTGTGGTTCCAATCCCCATATTCTGTGACAAACTTATGTATGAAAAAAGAAAAACAAAAAACAAAAAACAAAAAAGGTGACAATGAATTTCCCTTTGTAAATGATTAGTGATATATTGAAAGATAAAACAAAGAAGTTGTCTATTTTCCTTTCATATTCCACGAATATGACATGGTTGTTAAGGCTTCGCCAAGGTGATTCAAAAAGTTAGGCAAGGAGACGACTTGGTCGAAGTTACTAAGGCGAGCGCCTTGACAGCGAAATTGTCTCCTTGGGTCACCTAGGCGACGCCTTGGACGACTTCCTGTCAAGTTGTCATCTTTTGATCGACATGAGAACTGGTTTAAATTCTGACATAAATATATAATTAACTTTTACATACAACTAAATTCTAAGTGTTTGACATTAGAACGCCTAAACTTTTGTTCTTTGCAATTTTAACCCTTATTTTATTATGAGTAAATGAAGTAAAATGATGTATGTATGCATGTGTTTACATATAATACTTATCATTTTAAACTTTAATACATTAAACTTTCCAATGTTTAATGTATTTGTGACTTAAAATATATCTAAAGTTATACATTTATAAATTGCACATTATAAACGACTTATCTCCTTATGGAAGCCTTATAGCCTAGGCGTCCAAGCGCTTGGCCACCACCTCGCCTTAGCACCTTGACAACTATGGAATATGATATCTATCTAGTGTGATGTATGGAATATATGATAAAGCTGGAGTATTTCTATTGATTAGTCATGTCATATACTCATATAGGCTTGAGTTGGACATCCAATTGCTTCGATCAGGAGAATGTCTTATATAGATATCCAATCTATCAAAAAAAGAAAAAAGAAAGATGGACACCATCAAACTGAATTTAGTTATATTATAATGATTATACAAGTTGTAGGTATAAGTGTTGTGCATGCCTGATTTATTATGTCCATTTGCTTGTTTCTCCTTTTAAATTTTTTTGCCCCAATTATTATTATTCATCTGAATTATTGTTTTTTTAAAAGTTTACAATAAATTTCATTGCTTTTTTACCCCTCCCTTTCATTTGAGTACTAGCTATGTTGATTTGTGCTTACTGTGTTCACAATATCTCATTTTTGAACATGCAATCATGTAGGGGGTAGTATATTGGCAACCACCTAAACCAGCATTGGAAAAAGTAAAGGAGCTTGTATGGGAGCCTTCAATTAGTCAGTATGGTGCTGATGAAGGTCTTCCTGAGCTCAGGGAAGCATTGGTTAAAAAGGTTAGTCAATCGATTCTGTTGTTAGTGGTTAAATACTATTTTGCTATATACAGATTAGTAGATCCGTAGACTTTTTTATTCTTTAATTGTAGTATTGTACAGCATTAATACATTATATGTTTCTGTCATGTATATTTATGAATAATGGTCACCTAGGCATGGTTTAGGTACCTTGTATCTGCATGTTGGGGCCTGTTAGAATATCACCGGGAAGCTATTTACTTATTTGTTTATTCTTTTTATGCAGTTACATCAAGAAAATAAGTTATGCAAATCTTCCGTTATGGTTACTTCAGGTGCAAATCAGGTAATGACTTGTGGTTTTATGTTCTTTTGTAGCAATATAGTACTAAACACCAGTAAAGATTATGTTGGCGCTGACCCTGTACGTAACAATAACAATATTATTTGTTTTACCTATTTGAATAATTTGTGAATTTAAAATTAAATCTCTAGGTACCAGTAAATAAAGAAAAAACAACAGAAGAATCTAACATATACCAGCCCCCTTTGGGCATTTTGATATATAATCCTATTTGATATATTTAGACTTAAAACTGTTTGCCTCTACATTCAGTAAGTTATCTTCAAGAGCTACTAGTTTAAGAGATTGAAATTATTATAGAATGAATACTAGTTTTAAGAGATTGAAATTATTATTCAATGAAGACATAAAAATCAGATATATATCATCAATTTTGTAAAATGCATGCTAGCACACACGCGGGTTGTTATTCGTCCTTCACATTTTATTCTATATTCTTTTGCCACTTTCTGGAATTAAAATTGTGGTTCATTGCAATGGACTTACTTGCCTTAATTCAAATTTCAATGGTGTTACTGGCCTTAATTCTATTTTTTCTTGATTGACATGTTTAAGTTCTATTTTTAAAGTATTGCTGCTAAACTACCTATTTTATTTTTTGATTTTTATGAAATAGAATGATTTTGGATTCACGGGTGGCTAATCATGTCAAAACTCCATTTTGCAGGCATTTGTAAATATTGTTCTTACACTGTGCGATGCTGGGGATTCTGTTGTTATGTTTGCACCATACTATTTCAATGCATACATGTCATTCCAGATGACAGGTGTCACAAACATTCTTGTGGGTCCTGGTAATCCAGAGACACTTCACCCAGATGCAGGTTAGAAGGTTTTTAATATGTTTACTTATATTGTACTCCAATAATTTAATGGTTTTCTGAACTTCCATTTCATGGTTATCCGCATAACTGGGTGCTACTAACAGGCTTGTATTTACCAAAGCTTTCAAGTTATTGAACAGAATATTTGTTTTAAATAATTATTTTACTTGGATATATGGGTGTTGATTTTTATTAAACTTACCTTGGCTGGATATCTAGATTCCCGGCAAGGGATATATTGCCTGCATTCCAAATTGAGTGTCATCTTGCTAACAGTGTATTTGGCACAGATATGTAGACAGTGGAATTCATATTTTTCATATAATTTCTTTTTGTTGGATTTCAAAAAAGTACACTTTACGTTCTAAAGAAAGATTTTGATAAAACTATTATATCAAAAGATTATTGCCTAAATGTGTCGTCCATGCGTCTTAACAATCTGTGCCGGTAGCATTTTTAAAAATGACACTCAATTTGAGACAGATGGAGCAAAAAGATTGCACCAGAAATTTCGACATGTTTTTGCTAAAATTTGTCATGGAATACCTTCCATCTCCTTTTTCTCACTATGGTCCATTGCTGTATTCAAGCACCTCAACTCAAATTCTGGTTTGTACCCGTTTGTTAATGAGGAACTACTTTACTTTTCTCAACTAGCTCACTAATCCGTATGCATGCTTGGACGTTGGATTCCTAGTCAACAAAGACTTGCATTCCCTCCCTTCATTTGTCTCGTCTCTCTCAAAAGCATTTTATGCCAATATAATTGCACTTATTTTCCTCCTATTTATTCTTCTTAAGACCGTGTCTTCTAATTTTCATGAAGATTTATTAACCTTCTAGATTTCCTATTGGTAAATAGAATTCTTTTGTTATCAACACATCTATGCATACCATCATGCTGTTGATTTCTTATTACTTTGCGTATTATCTGGGGCCACATGATTGTTTCAAACTAAAAGTAGATTCGTTTATTACAAGTGTATTGATTTCTTGATGCAAACCCTAAAAGTCTATGAAAATTAGGATATGGTTCCAATCATATTAAATGGGATAAATCCTTCCCACATTATGTCTATCTTTTTATTTGCCAATATTTTTATGGGAGAATTATATCCACAAATTATTTTTGTTAATTCCACAAGGTCCCATTTCAAGTGAGTGTAGGACCCTCTTAGGTAGAGTTTGTTACATCTGATACCTTTGAAATCCTTGGCATCTTTTTCGCTTAGACCCAAATGCTTGTTTGGTAAAAAAATTGATTGCCTCTGTAAGCCTCTATTTCGGAAAGACATGAAATCATGTCTGGATCTGAGGGAGGAACATTTGAATTCCTTATCAGACAAGTATCCTCACATATTTATCATATTCGTAGTTGATTTCTTCTTTTCCAATTTCATATGATGAGACCATCCACGTATTTGTTCCGTTCCGATGAAAGTTCCGGCAAGATCCCCTTCTTCATACGGCCACATCTCTTCTATAAGCATAAATCTTGTTGACAATAAAAATCAGATTTCCCGTTGTTGATTGATAAATTGATTATAGAAGAAATTGATTTTTCTAGATCTTTTGGTCATTCATAGTTGCAGATGGCAATACAACACCTTCGTGATCTCTGTACCTATGTTGTTGTGTTTATGAATAATATGAGGCTATGAGCAATTGGGTCTTTCTAGATGAATAGTTTAGTTTGTTTTATGGTAAAAATGTTATTATATAAATCATATGTGTAGTATACCTTCTACTAGAATCTATTTCATATATATGATTATAATTATTTTTAAATGTTTTTTTACATATTAGAGTTTGTATAAAGCTCATTTAAATATAAATTTTCAAAATTAGATTTTAATCTTTAATTATATAATAAATTTTTTTTTTATTAAAATTGATATTTTGATTTATAAAAATGTTTGAATTATTCAAAACAATGTACAAGGTTAAATTAGTAAAATACTGTTATTTAGATGTTTTAGAAAGTTTAGTTATCAAAAACTTTTTTTATTTTCTCTTTTAAACTGACACTCTATTTTACTACCTCTAAATTATACAGATCTTAATTATACATTTTATTAAGGGAGAAGGTTCAAAAATGCCCTTGACTTTTACCGCGATGTCTACCGAGGACCCTATACTTTTTTTTGTCCAAAAGTACCCTTAATGTTATATTTTTTAGGTCGCCTGCGTGCCCTATTGTTAACAGAAGACAAATCTAAGTTAAAATTTCATTGACGTATCGATGAGATGAGATCGGGAGAAGGTTCAAAATGCCCTCACATATGTAAATATGTCATTTAATCAAAACAAAAAAATACTAAAATTCAAAATAAAAAAGCATAACATATTTACATCATTTAATCAAAATACTAAAATTCAAATTATTTTGTTAACTAATCGTAACAACTAATTAAATAAAATAAGTTGTATAACATATTTACATCATTTAATCAAAATACTAAAATTAAAAACATAACATATTTACATCAAATACTAATTTAAAAAAAATACTAAAATACTAATTAAAAAAAATACTAACGCTTTTATTTACGTTAAAAGTCGCGTAAAATATTAACGCTTTTAATATGTTATACAACTTTAAATATGTTAGTATGTTATACAACGCTTTTAATATTAGTATTTACGTTTTTCTTATTATTAAGTACTAAAATTTTAATATTTTTCTTAATATTAGTAATATTAGTTACTAATATTTTTCTTAATATTAGTAATATTATAATATTTTAATATTATTAAGTACTAATATTAGTAATACTAAAATACTAAGTCACTAGTAATATTAGTATTTAAGTTTTTCAACTAATATTTACTTTTAACGTTAATAGTAATAAAATATTAACATTTTTATTATAAAAAATATTAACGCTTTTTTAATATCAAAAATTAAAGTTTTTTTAAAATTTATAATATTGTAATATTTTTATATCAAAAATATTAACATTTTAATATTAACCTCATATAAAAAAAAATTAATATTTTTAAAATATTAACGCTTTTTTAATATCAAAAAAATAGTAATAAAATATTAACGCTTTTTTAATATAAAAAAATATTAAAGTTTTTCAAAAATTAACGTTTTTAAAAAAATTTAAAATATTTTTATATCAAAAATATTAACGCTTTTAATATTAACCTCATATCAAAAAAATTTATTATTTTTAAAATATTAACGCTTTTTTAATATGAAAAATATTAATAAAATATTAACGCTTTTTAATATAAAAAATATTAACGCTTTTTAATATAAAAAATATTAACGTTTTTTAATATTTTTAATATAAAAATTAACGTTTTTTTTTAAAAAATTAAAATATTTTAATTTTTTGATATTAGTATTTTAGTATTTTTTTAATTAGTATTTGATGTAAATATGTTATGTTTTTAATTTTAGTATTTTAATTAAATGATGTAAATATGTTATACAACTTATTTTATTTAATTAGTTGTTTTGGTTAGTTAACAAAATAATTTGTTTAGTATTTTGATTAAATGATGTAAATATGTTATGCTTTTTTTATTTTTTATTTTAGTATTTTTTTGTTTTGATTAAATGACATATTTACATATGTCAGGGTCATTTTTGAACCTTCTCCCTTTAAGTCTCCATCTGTCAGCCACGTCAGCGAAATTTTAATCCCGTTTGTCTTCTGTTAACGGCAGGGGCATGGGCGACCCAAAAAATGTAACGTTAGGGGTACTTTTGGACAAAAAAAAAGTATAGGGTGCTCGGTAGACATCGCGGTAAAAGTCAGAGGCATTTTTGAATCTTCTCCCTTTTTATTAAACACTACCTTAGTCTCTTACTAGTCATGTGTTAGATACCTTGTGGAACTATTATATTTCCTTGTGGAAATAGCAATTCCCTATTTTATTATCCTTTTTTTATTAATTTTTGTTATCACATTCTGCTGTATCTTTTGTTGATCTTTCATCAGTGTTTCTTTGTTTTCAGATTGGCTAGAAAAAACCCTTCGGGAAACTAAACCAACACCAAAGCTTGTTACTGTGGTGAATCCTGGCAACCCATCTGGAACCTACATTCCAGAAGCCCTTCTGAAGGTATGTCTGTCTCTCTCCATATATTTGTTTGTATATGTAAAGCAAGTCTGAAGCTTGAATTGTTGATCACACAATAAAGATAAGTTTATTTTTTCGTTTTTCCTTATACTTCTGACTTATGTTTAATTCTTTTTCATACTTAAGTAGAGGATTTCAGAAATCTGCATAGAGGCCGGATGTTGGCTTGTTGTAGATAACACTTACGAGTAAGTATTCTTTTCCCTAGCTGAAATACTTCATAGCAGAAATTTCTTTTAGTCTCTTTACTTGTTTGAGAATATTTCGATGACTGTTTTGGATGAAAAACTGAGTCAGAATTTTGAATATGAATGGTTTAATAAAAAGGATTATATGGTCTAGTGTTATCCCTTTAGGACTTGGCCCCAGAGGTGGTTGTTATTTGTATTGTCTATACAAGGTTGTTGCTGGTCTGTTTACATCTTGCGTGTAAAGAAAATGAGAAATGGACATATATTTTCCATGGCAGCACATAGAAAACTCTGACATTATTATTTATCATAAATTCATAATATTTGACTTTTTATGTGGAAATCTTTGTAGGTGATGTTTACGCAAGAAGTTATGGTTATTTTTGTTTTGTTACTTGAGCAAAATTCTAAAGTGTAAAATTTGTAAATTGTAGTATTGATTTGATATATATGATGCATTTTAAGTGTGCCTGAAGAATTTAGAATAAAGGGCATGTAGATAGAGGAAAAGAGACCTGGAAGAAAATAAGGGTATGCAAAAAGCAGGTTTGCATAACGTGCCTCATTGGAGATTTGTTTCTTCCCTTCCTTTTAAGTGTAGTAGCAGCATCAAAGATGCTCTGCTGCAACAGCTGCGCCAGACTGTACTAGGCTCATAAGATACATTCTGCTGAGGCGTAATAGAGTAAATATGTCTGTGATATAATTGAGGGTGGCAATCATAAGTAAGATATGGTTTGCTTACACTTTCATTTTATATTTGTGGAACGTTTAAATCAGATATTGCAATCAACTGAATTTGCTAAATCTCATGTCTGTTTGGTAGAATGATTAGATCAACTTCCACCCTTCTCCTTTTACTTTTCATCTATCTTTCCCCTTTGAAAAGAATTAGGACTAGTAGTCAGGGGCTGAGGTAGATTCCATGGAGTGGGCATAATTGGGGCCTTCAAGGATATTGATCTTTGAGCGACTTACTTTCATCTTCTTTGAATTATTTTCGTCTATGGGGGGTGTGTGTGGGTGTGTTTTTTTGGTTGTTTGGGGGGGGGTTGACGAGATTAATTTAGAAACATGCTAGAGAAAAAGCCTGGGACGAAAGGGATTATATGAATTTTTGTGGGCCAGTACCCCGATTTTGGCGCTTACCTGCAGTACATTCTAAGAAGCCAATTCTTCATCCATTTGCGCCATAGGTATAGTTTAATGGTGTCAGTGCACTCGTCAGACCATTGAATTAAAGTTCCTAGTAAGTTTGATTTCTTTATAGCCAAGAAAATACACTTGAAATTCCAAGTTCGCAACTGGAATCAATAAATGCAATGACTTGCCATCTGGGAACTTTTTCTGATTTTGTTGCACTTTGGAAAATTCCTCTCGTAATTTTGTATCCCTTGTTTTTCTTGAATATACATTTTGATTGTTTGCTTACCTGTTCTCTCTCGAAGGATATAACTCTAAATAGGAGCCCTAACAGTTATATACACAGGTACTTTATGTATGATGGTCTGAAGCACTCGTGTATTGAAGGGAACCACATAGTCAACATCTTTTCCTTCTCCAAGGCTTATGGGATGATGGGATGGCGAGTTGGATATGTAAGCAATGCTCGTCATTTTTTTTAAGCAAAAAAACTAATTTGTTTTTGTCAAAACAGTAGTTATTGTCTTCGTTGTGATTGGAATGGTAGAGCTTCCTGAAAACGGAGGGCATGGTTACATGAAATATATTAATATATCATTCTCTATTAAATGCAACTTATCACATCTATTTTTGAATAATTTACCTTTTACAGAAAGATTGAATTGGATCACAATAGTCAAAAGATGCAACATTTATCATTCCAACCCTAGCAGACACCCTCCTATTCTGATTCCACCTATTGTCTTTCACTCTGATTGTTCCAGTATCTGGCTACATGGCTTTATCATTTTTTATCATTCTTTCTGTGTGTAATTTGATGAGCATGACGGACAGTGTTAGGGTTGATGGTGAAGGTTGCCCAGAGTTAATTGATTTCAGAGACGGGGGCTTTCTCTTTTCATTTGAAATAGCAATACTGATGTAGTGAATATGGTTTACTTGTAACTTATCCATTTTATATTCCTTTGCTTTCCAGCGCGTCATCTTTTGAAAGAAACATCTCTACTTCCTTCTTGTCACTGTATGGTTAATATATGTTATGGTTATTATAAAATATAGGGCTGCCTGCTTATTTGGGTTATTTGTATTAATTACGCAGATAGCATATCCTTCGGAAGTGGAGGGATATGGGGCTCAACTCCTTAAAGTCCAAGACAACATACCTATCTGTGCTTCTATAATCTCACAGCGGCTGGCTCTTTATTCCTTAGAAATGGGACCAGAGTGGGTGACCAATCAAGTGAAAGAACTTGTGAAGAACAGAAGAATTGTTCTAGAAGCATTGTCTCCCTTGGGAGAGGGTGCAGTTAAAGGAGGAGAAGGTGCAATTTACCTCTGGGCAAAGCTTCCGGAGAAATATATTGAAGAAGATTTCGAAGTAGTTCGCTGGCTAGCTCGGAAACACGGGGTGGTTATAATCCCAGGAAGTGCGTCTGGTTGTCCAGGGCATGTCAGGATCTCGTTTGGAGGATTGATGGAGTACGACTGTGGACTTGCTTCGCAAAGGCTGAGAAAAGGATTAGAAGAGCTGGTGACTTGTGGAATGTTGGAATGAATGATTGTCCAACAACCTGAAATCAATCAATCTATATTCAAATTTACCTTGTCCAGATGTTGAAATGGAAATTAATAATACTTGTATAGTGGTAAGGAAGTCCGTCAAACATTCAAATTGTTGTGTAATTCTTCACATTGAGAACTAACTGGCTCCAATCCATATTTGAAGCTTAGACCTTGAAAGTGAGAAGAAATGTCTAATGTGCTCTCTTCCATCCAAATTGATTCACCACATTACCTTCATAAAGCAACTATTTAATTTGGGTAGTGGTGGGTGTATTGTATTTACTATCTATGCTTTGACCATATTTTATTGGGTGTTTGAATTTCTTGATACTGAAAATATAACTTACAAATATACTACTAGTATTATATTATTATTGATATATGTGTAAGTTATATACTGGGGGTTGGGAGGGGGGGGGGGTGGGGTGGGGTGGGGTGGGGCTAGTCAACTACCAATTACATTAACAAAAATAGATATCCAATTCATCTAGCGGTTAGAATCCAATAGAGTATTATTATTATTATCCAATAATACTACTATATAAATATTTCTTTTTAATTTAAAATTATTTCCAATGTTGGGACCTATGTTTTTTCTACTTAAATATAAATAACTACCTTAAATTATTAAAAAAAAATCACTTCGGTGATCAACATTTTAATTTTTTCAATCAGGTCCTTAAACTATCAATTTTCTTCACTTTCGTTCAATTGAACTTATCACGTCATAAATTGTTAATCAATGCGTACATGTAATTAAAAATTAGGCTTAAATATAAATTATTGCCCTAAACTATTGACTTTTTCCAACTTTAGTGATCTATCTTTCAATATTTTCAATCAGGTGATTAAACTATTAATTTCTTTCTACTTTGGTTCAATTGAAGTTGTCATGTCATAAATTGATGACATGACTTTGACACCTAAGATGTGACTGGTGATGTGTTAAAACAATACTCATTTTATAATTAGTTTAAATCATTTTATAAAAATTAAATAGGCATAAATGTAATATTATATTATATTCTAACAACAAAAATTAAAAATAATTTTAAAACGAAACATATCTATTTAAGAGATTCTTTTTTATTCGAAAAAAAGAACTAACTAATAATTATGAAAAATATTACTTATCACTATTATTAACACCTAAATTTTCAAACAAAATAAAAAGAAAAGAAATTGTAACTAATTATTAGATATAATCTTACTTACAACTATCATTAATTATTTTTTTTTACAAAATAGAAAATGATATTAAATTATTAGAACAAAATTTACACAATCACTTTCCATGTACTTGAACTAAAAAAATCAATTAAAAACCAGTAATTAAACAAATAAATAACTCGTTATTTTGCTTCTATGAACCCATCATCTTTAACTTCAATTGAACTAAAGCAAAAAAATTGAAAGATCGCTTACCAAATTGAAAAAAGGTCAATAGTTCATAGTAACAATTTATATTTAAGCCTATTTTTAATTATACGTATATATTAATTAGTTTAGTCAGCAAGGTCACATTATTAATTTATAACGTGTGTTCAATTGAAAAAATTGATAATTATTTATATTTAATCCTATAAAAATTAAACTTAGGAATGTGTTAAGAGGGGAGAGATTTAAAGAAATTTATGTCGCACCTACTTTTATTATAATATTTGGGGATAAATTTGAATTAATGATTAAAAGAAGAGGACTTTAGTACCAAGCCAAGCAGCTACAGATCTAATATTTATATGTTTTTTATTCTCTTTATTATTATGTAATGTAATGATGGGTATAGGGGGTGTTGACTGTTGAGTTTTCATTCCAAATCCTAATCCAGTAGAAAAGTAATACTACTAAGCTCTTTGTTAAAGAGGAAATAAATCATCATGTATTGATTGATAAATGATATAATACACAGAAAGGAAGGGTAAAATGTAAATGTGATCACTGAACTTTAGGTGTTTTTGAGTATTGAGTCTTTTTTTTTGTCAACGCAAACTAAGCCCCTTTTTGTTACAAAATTCGATGACGTGTCACACGTGGCGCCTACGTGGCAAATCTGACATGGATATTTTATATTTTAATTTTACACATCAGCAACGCTGACGTGACTTCTTTTAAAATTTTTCCAAAAATTTATCTATCTAATGATTTGAACTCATAACCTCACAGTTAAAACTTTAGTCATACTATCGCTCACACCATAAGCCTAGCTATTAATATTTTGCAGGGATTAATGGAGACTAACTCAGAATCCCAAACTACAGAACCCTAGAAGGAGAAGACGAAGACTCAGAAAATTCCCCAAATAAACGACCCTATAAATAATCAAAATCTTAAATCTCCCTCTTCAGTCTAATTAATCCTCTCTATTTAATCGCCTCGCCTCGCCTCGGTCACCAAAATCAGAATTAGAATGATTAAACCCTTAATTATATATAATTCACCAATACAAAATCTAAATAACCAAAATCTCCCTCTTAATCTTCTTAATAGTTTCATCACTCAGTAACCACCCACCATCGCCGTGATCGTTAACCTCAAATGTCGCCACCGGTCGTCGATCGACACATTTTTGCGCTAAAATTTCATCAACCGACACCAGTGATGATGACGTTTCATCAAGAACTCCGGTTGGTACAAATAGACAGTATGGGTTTCGCCGCCATTGATTCCGACGAAGAAATCGATTTCTTCAGGAGCTCCTATGACAACCCGAGAATTTAGACAATTTTACAAAATCTTAAATGATTGATTTAAGGTCAAATATTAGACCTAGATAGAAAATAAGTGTATGCGTTTGATGTTATTGGGAAGGAATTTTGAGGATTTCAAAGTTTTGTGAAGGATTTAGGTGAATTATTCAGGATTAAGGATTTTATGAATATGTTCTGTGTTTATGATTATGTATGTGTTCAGAACGTGGTTAAGGGTCATGGGTTGACCGGATAAATTATATCTCGTGACAAACCCTAAGTTTATATTAAGAACGTTAATGTTCGGTTAGAAAACCCTAACGTCGATAAGAAAAACCTAGAAATTTGTTTCGAAACCCTAGTTTCAGCTCCGTGAGTCAAAACCCTAATTGGATATTAAAACCCTAGATTGGGAATGCAATGCTATATATAAGGTTTAACGTTATTAATTATAAATTAATTAGGAAAACCCTAATGAATTATCGAAAACCCTATTTGAGTATTAGAAAACCCTAATACCATATCTCGAAAATACTAATTTGATTTTGAATATCAAACCCAAATCGAGAATATAACGAAGAATTATAATGCTCAAGTGATTTAGATTATAAGTTTAATAGGGTAAAACTTAATTATTTAGCAAACCCTAATTTCCAAAAAATTGAACCTTAATTATTCTGTCTGAAACCCTAAATCGGGATATTAAAACCCTAAGCGGGAAGCTTGAAGTTAAGTATAGAGTTATATGTTATTAATTGTGAGTGTAATTAGGGATAACCCTAATTGATTAATTGGAAAGCCCTAATTTCAAATATAGAAAACCCGGACATGCAATTAGAGAAAACCTAATTATTAACTTATAGAGTTTAATGTTAATTAGGAAGCCTTAACCCTAATTAGCAAGCTTGAATGAGATTAGTAAACTTTATTGCAATTAGGAAACCCTAATCTAAATGGAAACCTAATTTCTAAATTGAAAGATTATTTTCTATGTAAAATCCTAATTAGTGGGTTATAAACTCTAATGACCAATTATGATCCTAATTGCTAAATTAGCAAATTTAATTAGGAAATAATAATCCTAATTGGCAAGCTTAATTTATGATTAGGAAATTATAATATAATTATCAAATCCTAATTATAATTTAGAAATATTAAATTTCTATTTTAAAACCTAATGATTATGGGAAATTACCAAGTTGCCATGCATGACTTTATGAGCCAAATGACCAAAATGCCTTACAGCATTATTTAATATGATAACTTGTGTAGGTTGCCATAACTTTAGTTGGTGACCAACCTTTCTTAGGCATGTGGTCTATGGGCTAGCCTTTAATCAACCAACATGATCACCATCAGATCATATCATATTATATATAGATTGAGAGAGATAAAATGCTCACTTTAATTTTCAACCTATCCAAGTCTTCTCTCTCCCATCCGAAATTTTAGAGTGATAGTGGTGATAAGTTAAGCTAAGATCGGTGTTAGCTTGCCAAGAAGAACAAACATCAAAGGTCGAAATCAAGATCAAAGCCTAATAAAGGTATAAACCCTAAATTTTAGAAATATGATGATTTGATGTTAAATGTTGTTGTTGATTGGTTAAAGTTGTGTAATAGGGTGTCAATTGATGATCTGGGTTGTCAAAACACAGATCCATAACATCAAAGTGCTCGAAATTAAAGTTTTTCAAAATCTAGAAAATGTCAATTTTTGTGCTCTGACAACGAATGTCTTATTTTGTAGATCTCAAATCATTAAGTGTTTTTGATGTTTAAAGCTTGTAGCATGTAGTCTGTTATATGGTATTTACACTAGAATTGAAATCAAGCCTAGTTGATGTCTAGATCAAAAGATATGAGCAGTCAAACATGGTTGACCGGCCATGGCCGGGTCAAATCTGGGCAAGCCCATAAATTGAATATAAATATTCGACAAGTTTTGTTGGGTCCGGATCCGTCAAGATATGTTTAGCTTTTGATGTTGTTAATTGGTAAATGTTGTAGCTTGTAGGATGGACTACCGATCAAGGCCAATAGAACTCTTATTATCGCTTGGATTGATCGTAAAGTGTTGTCAAAGTAGGCCTCACGATCCGATTTTTAAAATGGGGGAGAAACCCGTAAACTGGGCAAACAAAATTTCGATGACAATCGGTTTGATAAGTTGTGATTTTGATGTTGTTAGACCTAGATCTTGTTATGATGTTGTTCCTTGACATAGTGACTACACATTTGAACCATAAAACCACCAAAACAACGATTAGAACTCCGTGTTAATCTTGGCTTGAAAATGGTCGCTTTCGGTGTTCGGGTTTTCAAGAAACTCAGGTGGGTCCGACGACTTCTTAGAAGCTTTAGATCTTGTGAAGGTTGTTATTGTTTGATCACGATGATGATTGTGGGTTGTAGTATTACATTTTACTACACAATCACACTTCAAACAAGTCCGTAAACGATTTCGAAAGCAGAGAATTAGCGCCTTGGCCAAACACGACACCATTTAACATCGATTTCATCGGTGTTCTCGAGGCTCAAGAACACCTAAAGCTGACGGTTGTCCTGTCGCTAAAGGCTTTAGCTTGACGGTTTTAATTATTTTTATTTTTATTTTCTCGAAATTCCGAAAATGATTTAAAAATTAGAAAAATTAGTTTTTAATTATTAAAAATACATAATAAATTCTGAAAAATTATTTTAAAGCCCGAAAAATAGTTTTTAATTATTTGGAGTATATTTAGAAAATATTTAATATTTTTGTAATATAAATGGTATTTATTTATTTAATTATAATATTAGATAAATTATTTAAAAATAGTTTTAATTCATGAAAAATTATATTATGGTGTTAAAAGATATTTTAAGTTATTATTGATGACTTTTGATATTTTGTGATGAATTTCATTAATATTTATTATTAATGGTAATTAGTTTATTTAATAAATATATTAGATAAATTTTGGAAAAATAGAATTAATGATTTAAAAATCATATAAAATGATTTAAGTGTTATAAAAATATTTTAAGTTATAAAATATAACTTTTGATATTTTGGCATAAAAATATTAATATTTTAATAATTATAACAATTATCGGATAATGGATTTGATTGTTTAAAATCATAGAAATGTGATTTTAAGGTATTAAAATACTTTGTGATGTTATAATTATATTATAATATTATGTTATGATTTTCATTAATATTTGGTATTTAATAAATATTAATGATCAAGGAATAATGTGGTACTTATATTAATATCAATTATTGATTAATGTTTTAATTACTTTAAAAACATTTAAAGGAAATAATAATGTATTGAGATATGATATAATATTATGGCATGTAATTCATTAATGTTTAGCAATAAATAAATATTAATGACTAAGGAATTATGTGATATTTAATTCATTTAAATCTGAGTTTAATGATTGGAAAATTATGATAAATGATATTAATTATCCGAAAATTGTTACGGACTATGAAAATTGTTTCAATCGATAATAAAACTATCTAAGATTATTGTTAATTGTTTAAGCAGAGTTTAATTGAACGTAAACTCGATAATTGTCCGATTAAACCGTCGGGATGATTGAATTGTGTCGATTTCAACTTAGACTTAATTAATCGTTTGATCTTTAAGTTCATATGTTGTATAGATTGATAGGATTATGTGATAATGTGTTTAGGTTATTTTATATCGTGATGATATTATTCTAATATTTGGAGATCGGTATTATCCGTAATAGGTCTTGGATAAAGCTAAGTTATATTTCGTATCGGCAGAATCAAATCTTAATGCATAAGTTTGTTTTTCTTAACTCTACTAAGAGTGTTTCATTCGATTATGCTTATGGTTAATCGTTATCGATTACCATGTAGAATTGTACTGTACATCTTGTATGTATGATAAGTCGTAATGAAAGGTCGATCACCTTCATTTCCAGTTGGTCCAGATATATATTGTTCATGTTGAATACTTGTTCACCAAATATTTGTTCATGCTAATTCACAACTACATTGTGAATTATAGCCATTTTATTACTCGAACTCTTTCAATCATGATATATCCTTAAATTGTATTTAAACTTCTTTGGGCAACTTTTATGCTCACCCTTGCTATATCATGATAAAACATTACTGATTAAGATGAATGCATCGGATCATGAGGAAAGTTAAAGACAGGCCAAATTTTAAAGTTAATGTGCATGATTAGTTTTGTAATAGTCTTGTATGATGATAATATCATGTGTCGATAAGTTATGAAATGTGTATAAGTTATGGTTACTCGACCTTGGGATAGTGTATAATGTTTAATGTATAAACAATTTATGTTTATATCTTCCGCAACAGTTATAGAAATAGCGAACCGGATCCGCGGTGATTCGGGACCCGAATTTGGGGCGCTACAGCTCCAACCTTACTCAGATTTGCATTTTGAAATCTGGGTGATGATTTGTGAGGATATTTTGAGAAGGGTTCATAGTATTATTAACAAACCAATCAGTTTCGAGCATTGATTTGAAGCCAAATGAGAGATATAAATAAACTCCCAATTGACGAAAAGTAAGAAATCCTAGGTTTTCGTTTATGCATAGAGAAAGACAGATAAAGATCGAAAGAAATGAAATAGAGACTGAGACAACAGATCTAACTAAATGGGTTTTGTTTTAATTTGTGAGAAATTCGACTGGATGTTATAAATCATAATCCTTGCGAAATAAAATTAGCTAACCCGTGGTGCTCGGGTGGTCAATGGGTTGAAGTTTTAAGTTGGAAGTCTAGAGATTGAATCTGAGCAACAACGAATTTTTTTTGTTCAAGTCTAATAACAGCCACGTCATATATGCCACATTTTGCATTTTACCCCAGAAAGGAAAGGACCCACCACTAATTTTCTTGAATTTTGTTATTATAAAGTTAAATTTATAGTAAGTTTATGAATTGACTAATATAATATTAAATGATAGAAAAATCTCTTATTCTGTATCGATAAGGCTATAAAATAAGCAAATAATTCGGACTCGATTCGTACTCGTTTCACTAAAAGTTCGATTCGAACTCAACTTGAAATATAAATGAGTCAAATATGAGAATATTTTAAAATTCGATAAATTACTCGAAACTTCTCAAATTATAATTTTCTATTGATACTCGGATCATATTCGTTTGAAAAGTTTAAACTGCTCGGACTTGATTCGAAATCGTGCTCGACTCGATAGCTAAATGAACTTCAATCAAACTTTATTTTATACTCAATAAATTTTTTGAATCAAATCTGAATAACTCAATACTCAGATTGACTCTATTCTTTATACCTTTATATATTGACATTATATTAATTATTTGACCAAAATTAACTCCATCTTAAGTACACTTTAACTTTCTTCTTTCGATATTAGTAGGTTATATAACCGAAACAAACATACATTCGTCTACTTCTTTCCAAAATTGTATTGTAAATATTCAACAACGGCAGGGCTAGTTTAGTAATACTATCTTCTTCCCTCTCTCCCATCTCTCGACCGTTTAAACGTCTCCGTCGGCTTAACTTCACTGGTGGTCGAAACTCGAAACAGCAGCCTACAGAGAGCGAGAGAGAGAAAGAGCTCACTTTTGAATATCTATCTATGCCTGTTGCTCTATCTTCTCGGCGAGCTTTAAGTACTTCCTCTTCTTAAAAAAAACCCTAAAATATTAATGGCCGGCACGACGCTAACGGGTTTACAAGATCACCTGAAATTGGCCAGAGAATATGCACTTGAAGGCATTTACGACACTTCCATTATCTTCTTTGATGGCGCCATTGCTCAGATCAACAAGTATTCTCTCTCTATCTCTATATCTTTAAATATATATACACACAGACCCCCTTCATTCTTTGTTGAATAATTTAGGAAATTTTGTATTTGTATGGCCAAAAAGTTCGTAACTTTTAAGTGAATTACATACCTTATTTGTTTAGGATGCTATTTGTTTTCTGGACTAGTTCCTGCATTTGTTTGAGCAAATTCCATTGGATTTTTACCAAATAACAATAAAATCAGATTTGAGGTATCAATTGTGAAGACTGAAGAAACACAATTTACTAAACATCGAGGATTAGTTGGTGCATTACCAATATTTATTTGGATGAAATAAAAATTATAACAAATATGAAAACTTCTGATTTTGGTGATATGTTAAGAATGACCCCTCACCAAGATTTTCTATTTGTATGCAAATCTTAATATTAGCAAAGAGAATGGGAGGGGTATTGCCAATCCTTTATTTTTCCTCTAATTTGTTTGAATTTCCAAACTTAAAAAAACTTCACCCGGGGTGCCCCAATTGAAATTTATTCAGAATATAGTCTATCTCAATTGCATTTTCGAATGAATTTTCAATTTTGCATTAAATTTGCAGTGCAGCATCTTGCTTCAAAGTCCTTGTAAATATTTCTAATTTTATTCTGTTATAGGCACTTAATCACACTTGATGATCCTCTTATTCGTGCGAAGTGGATGAATGTAAAAAAAGCTCTATCTGAAGAGACGGAGGTTGTAAAGCAATTGGATGCAGAGAGAAGTGCTTTCAAAGATACTCGTATGGGCAGACGGCCTTCTTCGCCTCCGATTTCGACTAAGTCATCATTTGTCTTTCAACCGTTAGACGAATATCCGACTTCTTCAGGTGCTCCCATGGATGATCCGGACATATGGAGGCCGCCTAGTCGAGACACTACAAGTAGAAGATCCACAAGAGCCGGTCAAGTGGGTATGAGGAAGTCACCGCAAGATGGGAACTGGGCTCGTGGTTCCACAAGAAGCGGAGCAACTGGTCGTGGAGCAAAGGGTGCTGCAGCTAATAGGGCTAACACGGGAGTAAGAGCATCAACTACTGTGAGGAAAGGCACTGGGCCAGGGAAGTCCAATTCGGGAAAGGCAGATTCTGTGGTAAGTTAACTTGTGGAAGCTAGTTGGCATAGTTATAACTATATATTCCATTTATGTTTTTCTATTTTTCATTTTTCTCCATAGTGAAATCTTCTTGCAAGTGGGTAAAGGTTGTTTTATTAAAATCTTTCCAAATTATAGTGATAGGGTAGGTAGAGTATCCTCTTTATTTACATTGAATGCCCTTTTATTGCCTGTAGTTAATGCATTGGACCCGAAACTGTGGCATTGGATTTTTTTAATACCAGCATTAAACTCGTTCTAGTAAAAGCGTTGTGAATGTGTAATGTATTCAAACCTTCTCTTGTTAAAATTGGATATTCTTTAAAAACTTAGCCCAAGCAATGCCCAAAGACTCCCGTGCCTTTCTTGGTTGGACCAACCCAACCGGCGATTTCCATTTGTTTTCCTGAATTGGGAGAGCAAGAAGAAGAAGTCTCTCTTTTTTACCAGCATTTTCATTTTGGTGACCTTACTGCATGCTTGAATTTACAGTGAACTACGATTAAAAACTTTAAGATCAAATATCCACATATTGGTGGATGATTTAGAGGGCCTGTCTAGTAGTTGGACTTTTTCTTTTTCCCATTCTTCCTTTGTTTTTGTGTATCAAATATCTAATACTTGAAGGTCTGAGCGGGGATCATGTACTTTCTTGTAGTAATTTTTGACTCTTCCAATGATTAAATAAGGAAAAAGGAATAAAAAATGTAGTCCTTAAGTACATTTTGCCACGTATCGTTTATGAACCTTTTAGAAATTTATGATCATGATCAATAAAAATATTCCTAGCTTTTAATATATAATTAATTAGGATCAGAATACATAGTAATTAGCAGCTATTGATCATTAATTAATTAGTGCCTTAGAAACTTATCAAAAGATGAAATAAAATCAGTGCCTTAGTGGTGTTACCCCTTGCGAGTGTGAGCCATTTTGAGGTTTGAAGCCATGGTATCCTCTTTTTTTCTTCTCTGAGTAAAAAAAACCTAGAACTATTTGCAATACCTGCTAAATATTCAACCCAGTCATGTATGATAATTCATAAACTGTATCCAAGAAGCTGCTATGTAATTACTTCCACGTGTAAGGTTTTTATGAGTGAGAAGCCTTGTTGGCAAGTGGCAACCACCATAAGATGTGGTCCGTAGCTGCATACTTTATGGAAAAATTTAAGATCAGTAACAGCAGCATAATTTTTATCATAAATAACATTTTTATGGTATAAAACTTAGTAATACCTTGTCTTTTTCAAGTTCTATAGAAATTCTGATGTCAGTAGTTGTTGTTGGTCACTCCAGATACTCTTTCATAGTGTTGCCAGTATGAAAGATAACAACATGCCTATTTTTCACAGTTTAATCAAGGATCCCACATCGACATTCTTCAAATAGTGTTTGAAAGTGCAAATTAGACAATATGAACTATTAAAATTTATTGACATGTGATTTAAAAAGATATTACATTGATGATTATAAAAAAACATATTCAGATTCACAGATTATATATTATGCATCTTTATAACTTTTGTATCCGCTTAGCTATTCAAGTGCTTGAGTCAACTTCCGGCGCTTTGGATTTATTTTCATTATTTTGTTTTGACAGAATGGTGATTCTGAAGATGGAAAATTAAAGCGGGGACAGTATGAAGGGCCTGATCAAGATTTGGCTGCAATGCTTGAAAGGGATGTTTTGGAAGGCACCCCTGGAGTGAGATGGGAAGATGTCGCTGGTCTGAGTGAAGCAAAAAGACTTCTGGAAGAAGCTGTGGTTCTTCCTTTGTGGATGCCTGAATATTTCCAGGTAATGTTAAAGCTGATTAATTATAATGGATCCTTGATTCTGGTAGAGATTCTTCTGGTCAGATGGCATCAGTGAATATCTTTAATTTGTTGATAGCTCTTGAGAGAAGGATATCTAGTGATTGTTTCTCATTATAAGAACCATTGTTTCAAGGGGTTGATTTGTAGCTCTCTTATATGCTCCAGCTTATTTCCTCTGATTTTTGTAGTTTCTCTCCCCCCCCTAATTCGGCAATGCATTCATTGCCAGCTTCTCAGTGGCTATACAATTTGCATTTGGTATTAGAACTCCACATGTGGTAAAACTTTCTTTAGGTGGACCACCTCCATGAGTAATTTTTTTCTTCTATGCATGTCTAAAGTTTTGTGCATATGCGGCATTCAATTCCTCAGCCTGTATACTAACTAATGTTTTTACTTTCAGGGTATTAGAAGACCATGGAAAGGTGTTCTTATGTTTGGCCCTCCTGGTACTGGGAAGACACTTCTGGCTAAAGCAGTTGCTACCGAGTGTGGGACAACCTTTTTCAATGTTTCTTCTGCTACCCTGGCTTCAAAGTGGCGAGGAGAGAGTGAGCGTATGGTTCGCTGCTTGTTTGATCTAGCAAGGGCCTATGCTCCGAGTACAGTTTTCATCGACGAGATTGATTCTCTCTGCAATGCACGAGGGTAAGAATTTCCGTTTTACTCGTGCAATTATCCAAGCACATCCTGTTCTGGTCAGTTGTACCCACCATATTTACTATTTGAAAGCTGATAACTATAAATATTTGTCCAGTTTTCCCTCGACTCAAAATCTTAATAGCCCTTTATATCGACTCCAGTCTCCATCACTTTGAGATGGCAATTTTAAAATGTGCATGTTAGTGGGCTGAACCAAGCTGGTCAGCCTCGGCTCATTTAGTGAACAAGTCTAAAAGTTGAGCTCCAACTCTGTTGTTTACATAATGAGTTAGTCCACACTTAGTATTAACTTAACCAAATGCCAAACCGTTGATGAACAACTCGGTTTATATGCAATCCTATCTGAATTTTATACTAGGAGTATTTTTGGTTCGGGTCTCTGTATGTCCATTGTTGAACTCATGGTCTTATATGAAAAGCATTGGTTCAGGGCTTCAGGGGAGCATGAATCGTCTAGAAGGGTGAAATCTGAACTTCTAGTACAGGTAGATGGTGTAAGCAATACAGCCACTAATGAAGATGGGAGTCGCAAAATAGTGATGGTTTTGGCAGCTACAAATTTTCCCTGGGATATAGATGAGGCATTAAGGTTTAGTCTTATTGAATAATATTATTATTTATAACTTTCTCTTCTTCCATTGCCCATTCAATGTAAGTTCTAGAATCAGTGTAACAAGGCTCTCTGTTGTTCTGATTGGTTATTAATGCAATGCAGGAGGCGGCTGGAAAAACGAATATATATTCCTCTTCCGAATGCTGAGAGCCGTAAGGAGCTTATTAAGATAAATCTGAAAACTGTTGAGGTAACGACTTTCACTGACCAGTTAGTTCAACACTCTTCTTTGAATAATATCTTTCGATAATGTTTGTTGTCATCATGATTCCTTGCATTTTGTGCGAGTATGATTCAAGTATTTACTTTGTACCTATCATTTGTTGTAACCTAGTGCCTGTCTATCAATTCTCATGTTTTCTATGAATTTGTGATTATTGTAATAACAATTTGAAGAAATTAAAGAAGAGCATAACTATAGTATCATTGTAATTCAATGTCCTTGTTTTACTATGGTTTTGACTACTGAATGAGATATGAGGCAGTTGGAGATACTGATAAATGCTAAGTAATGCAACTTTATGACCTAACAAAAGAAGTGTTGTTTACAAGTTTATAAGGACATTTTGAGGAAGGTCCGTGTTTCACAATTGCACATATAATATAAACTTAAATAGAAGAAATATAAGTTAAAATTTTCTTCTGATGTATTTTGTGCGACACTGGATAAAGTTCCAGTTCTTGTGCTGTCCAAACAGTAATCAATGTTCGTGCTGAATTAAAAGTTTTGAAAGCTTAGCCAACTGATGTCAATAACCTTTTTGACTTCCAGGATTTTGTGGTTCAGTTATGGCCCAAAAATGGGTTTTGTTTTTGTTTTTGACCCTATCTCAAATCGAGTTCCACATTTTAGTGCCAGCTTGTTGTTGGTGGTATTTCTATTTGATGATCTATTTTCTGTTGTGAATCCATGAATGCTTTATAGCTTCCTTAGGTGGAGTACTCCATATGTAGTGGCCAAAAAATTGGGGATTTTTTGGGGATGGCACTAGCAAGGTGAGTGCCGAAACATTGACACGAATTGGAACAATTTGTTTTTGCGCATTAAGGATCAAGTTACCAAGTATGCTTGCTAAGTTAGAAGAACATTCATCCACTTAGTACTTCTAACCAACGATTGTTCTAAAAATCTCCGCCTAGGCCCCCTTGGCGCTAGGTCTCTTGGCGCCCTATCTAGGCGCTAGGTCGCCTAGTGCCTCACTTAGGTCTAAGGCGACAAAAAATCCCTCCAGAAATTAGGCGGGGTTTAGGCACATAGTTTTTTTTTTTAATAACTACCAAAATCAGATTTTGATATATTTATTTTTCTAATAATTTATCATATCCATAATACAGGTTGTAGCCATATCAAATCACAACAAGAAGTGAACAATATCAATTCAAAATGAATAATTTTATTATAGTTGTATTTTTTTGAACTTGTACCAACTTCAAATTATATAAATGATGATACATTTGTAATATTTAGTTTAATTCAATATAATTCTTAAATTTGTGTTTATTTTCTTAAGTTTTAATATTGAATTAAATTATTGAAATTTTATTATTTAATAGCAATCTTGTTTATGAATAAAACTAATACGTTAAAAATATGTTTGAACTTTGAACATGTTTGTGTTTGAACTTTTGACATTAGCAATATGGATATGTGTTTGAACTTTAAACAAAAGCCTTTATTATCTTTATTATAGATTGTTTTGCTCTATATTATTGTTTTGTTTGGATAAATGTAAGATAAAATATTAAAATAAAAAATTCCCATTAGGCGCCCGCCTAGCGCCTTTTAGAACATTGTAACCAACTATTCATTCTTGATATGGTTTGTTTTTCCTGTCTGAGTATTGCATTCAATATGAATAATATGCTAGAGGTACCAAATTTGGGGTGCAAATGTTGTGTCAGTACAATATTGATCAACTACATCTCTACTGAATGCCCACATAGCATTCCAATTGCCAAACTATTCATTCTTGATAAGGTATGGCCACTCTATTTACTATCGGTGGGCTTGGAATGTTGTATTTACTGTTTCTTTACCTGAAATTGGCCTTCTTATTTTTCCATTTGTACTGCTTTCTGCAATAACAATTATAGCTCTCTATCTCTCGCACACGCACGCACACACGCATGCACAGACACATGTATGCACAGACACGCAGGCACACACACACACACACCCTTTATGAAAATGACGAATTAATTTAACGGCAGTGTACATGCATTTGTAACATGCCCTATTTCCCACCTCAGTTCTTGAAAATTAGTTGGATATATATTTGTATTGTTTCTTCTTTCCTTAACCGGCTATGGTCATCTAAATCAGGTTGCTGCTGATGTTGATGTCGATGAAGTGGCTCGTCGAACAGAGGGATACAGTGGAGATGATCTAACAAACGTGTGTCGCGATGCTTCCTTGAATGGCATGCGGCGTAAGATAGCAGGGAAGACTCGCGATGAAATTAAGAACATGTCTAAGGATGAAATTTCAAAAGACCCTGTTGCAATGTGCGACTTTGAAGAAGCACTGACCAAGGTTCAACCAAGTGTTTCTGCATCTGACATTGAACGGCATGAGAAGTGGTTTTCGGAATTTGGATCTGCTTAAAAGGAGGGGATCAAATGATATCAAATATTACTACATTCTCGTGATGTGACCCCAGTTGAGGGGAGCTTCTTCACTATTTTTTTTTGCCTATTTGGCAAAGCACCAGTTGTTGTCTCTAAGTGTGAAAGGTATTGAATGAATTGTTAACGGTGTTCTGCATCTGTAAGTACCATGATTTCCAAAGCATTTGTTCATTAAAACTATATACTATATATTGTAGTAAATTCAAATCTTCAACTCGAGTGTATTTGGAACATGGTCAGCAGAATTTACATCTTCAACTCGAGTGTACCCGAGTGTTTTGTTGTTGTTGTTGTTGTTGTTGTTGTTGTTGTTGTTGTGTGTTGGGTGAGGGGTGGTGGTGTTTGTTGTTATACTATTCATAGTTTCATCTTTGAGTTTTAACCGGTTCAAAATCAGTTACATATTTACATTTTTGGATTTTTGATAGAGGGCTGCCTTTGCTTCGTTTTAATTCTTCAATGATTTACATTTTGACACTACGATCAACTCATGGTAGATTTTTTTTTTTAAAAAAAATTAATTTAAAATAATTACATTGGTAGTCAAGCTTAAACAACTTAACAGCCGACTTTTTTGAACAGCTTTGTGTGCACAATGCCTACAAAGAAAAACCCTTGTCGGAACGAAGTAGGCAAACATAACATGATGTTGAAATAAATCTAAAATTTGTAGCTGAATTTATTATTGTCATTTTAAAGCCAACAGAGAATACAAATTAATGTTGTTGAACATCCCTTTCATTGCTAGTCCCGCCCCATTTCATAATACACACAAATACCAGAATATATCTATTGGACCATTGCAACTTCTTTTTTTTACCTTGCATGCATTGGCTTTTTTATTCAATCACAAAAATAAGATTATTGAAATAATTTCTAAGAAAATTGATGTACATCTCCCATCTCAAATTGTGTACCACATAATAAAAAAAACTACTTGTGTGTTATGTATATAAGGGATATATTTAAACGGCACGTTTAGATACAATATTTGTTGATATATATATATATATATATATATATATATATATATATATATATATATATAATCTACTTGTATTATACTATTAGTCAGATTATGGAATAGATATATAAGATTTGATGTGCACGTCGGTATGTGGGATATATTAGAAACCAAACGATAAAAGAGAAAATGACAATAAATTTAGGGAGACCACTAAAATATGTTGGCTTACCCACAAGGGTGGAGGACTAATCAACACGCCAACCCAAGTTCTTGTGTTGTAATTTTCATCTTCTTTAATACTAGAAACAAAATTAAATTAAATAAATGTACTAGCTAGTACAAGTTGCTATAAATTCTCCTCCTTATACAAGTCCAGCACCAAATTAGCAAGTAGCCCATTCTTAGAGAGAGAGAGAGAGAGAGAGAGAGAGAAACGCGAGGCCATGGGAAGAAGCATTTTGATCAATTTCTATCTCATTTCTTTCCAACTTGTACTCCTCTGTTTGTTCAGCAATAATATGATCACAGCCACTTGTCAGCTGTCGCCAAATCCACTAGTAGGTAATTATAATCATATATATACTGGCACCAATACATACATATATATATATATATATATATATATATATATATATATATATATATATATATAATGGCGTTTCTTAATTTCCTTTTGCATGTAAATTAACTCTTGGTATATATATATATATATATAAGAGATCAAATCACATACCCTTTATCTTACTCACCTCACCCCTTTAGCGACGGATCCGGCAATAGTTTTGTTATACAACTGATAGTAAATACATATTTTTAGCGACGGACAAATATATAAGCGTTCTTTAAAAGTATAGACAGCAGTTGTATATAATCGAACTGTTGTCGAATCCGTCGCTAAAAATGCGATGAATAAAATAAAATAAGGTGATGACTGATCGGGACCGTATATATATATATATATATATATATATATATATATATATATATATATATATATATATGCTGCTTGTTTAGCTTATTTGTGTTTCTTTTATGTATATCTTTCTATATATCTGTCTTGCTTTCTTTCTTTCTTTCTTTCTTTCTTTCTTCTCGTCCCATTCTACGTACAGATCTTGCATGTGCATTGGTGAAGTGTGGGGAAGGAACATGCACACCTTCTAATACTACACTTATTGGATTTGAATGTGATTGTAAACCCGGGTGGAAGCAGATTCAGATTGGTCCTCTCACCTTCCCTTCTTGCCTTGTTCCCAACTGTACGTACTAAATTAATTACTTCAATCTGATCCACCTCTCAAAAACAAAAACACGCCAAACATGGAGTAAATACGTATGGGTTTAATATAATATGGATACTGTGTTAATTAATATACACGTGGTTTGTTTCATTTTTAATTTAGTACCATTACCATTTGTTTGTGAGTTGTGACAGACTGATCAGTGCGTACCACTTTTGTGGTTCATTTCATATTTTTATTGCTTTGCTGCTTCTACGGCCCTTCCAATTTTTTTTTTTAAATATATATATATATATATATATATATATATATATTTATTTATTTTTTGAATTCGAGTGATTAATTAATAAATATACTTATAATTAAAAAAAATATGGGCATTGATGAAATTGCAGGCACAATTAACTTCCAATGCAGCAATGGCCCCCCACCCCCCACCTCCCCCTCCACAATCAACTTCCAATACAAGCGGTACGTAAATATCCAGATAATTGATTATGTTAAATTATATACTCATTAATTATGTGTGAATTAACAAAATCTCATGCATCCGTTAATTATTAATGATCAGCTTGTAATGGTGTTTGGTGCGGTGATGGAAAGTGCGTAGTTAATAGAACTGGAGACTACTACTGCCAATGTAATGAAGGCTCTTCCAATTTGTTGGATCAAACTGCCTTTGCTTGTTTCAAACAATGTAAGCTTCTTACAGTATTTCTTTATATCTTCCTTCCTTCCACCCTTTTTACTATTTATATTATTATCAAGAGAGAGAAAAATTAAGTCATTAACGTTCCATTAATTGAAATTTACAAACCACACTATATATTATTAATATGCTTATTTTTCTTTCTTTTATATATGTCCTTAATTAGAACTTGAGATTCTGGTTTAAAAATTAATTGAAATTAATTTCAAAATTTCATCAAATATTGATATTATTATTTGAATTAGTTTGGATCGGAGGTTATATTATAAATCGACACTTGTTTTTCAAACAACTACGTACGTCCATAGTTTCTTCAGATAAGATAACCACAAATTGTACATATCTTTTTTTTTTTTTTAGGCTACTTTGGAACAGACTGTAACAGCCTCGAGTTAGGGACAGGGTCACCTCCGCCACCGCCACCCAGTACTAGTTCAAGCTCACCAAATACTGGTAAGTCAAATTAAAATTTATATCTAAATGTCTAAATACAGAATTATATTGAATATTCTCAAGCTTATTATTATAAGTTCTGAAAAATGCACATTTTTTTCTTTAAATTTAAAAGCAAGTAGGCAAAGCCATTGATTATTATACTCCGTCAACATTTGGGACTTGGGATATGATTTGGCCCATTGGGCTTGATCTATCCTAGTGGCCCAACAGAGGAAGGGGTCCTTTACAATAATATATAACATTTAGAAAGTAATTACAATATCAGTGCACTCATAAAATATTTACATAATTAATACACTTTCTATATTTATTTACAATATTAGTACAATTTGGATTTTTTAATTTAGGGAATTAGTATAGGATTCAATTCATAAGAATAAGGAAACCTAAAATTAAGGAGAAATAACTACCATAATTAATAATTCAAATTCAAATATCTTGGATCTAACAACAAAAACAAATTTAAATTCAAAAATAATAATTAAAATTCAAATATTCAAAATTTGACAACGTCATCTTCCTCCTCCCCTTCGCCGGTCATCTTCCTCCTCCCCTTCACCGCCGCTTCAATACCTTGAAGATGTAGATCTGTAGATCTTGAAGGTGTAGCCGCCATGGACGCCGATCTCCTCATCCATTACGGCCACAACTGCCATTATGACGAAGGTTGATTTAGTCTAGAAATTAAAAGGAGAAAAAGATAAATTTTAGTGCAGTTGGTATCCAAATATTTATACAAAGGTAACCATTTTAGTTTTTGTGGGTAACCAAGAGAAATTTCAGTGCAGTTGGTAACCAAAACTTTCAAAGGTAACAGTTTTAGTTTTTGTTGGTTACATTTGTATTAAAGTTTGGCTACCAATTGCACTATGAAAAAAAAAAATTATAATATATTTTTTATAATTAATTGGTAACCCAATAAAACTGAATTGGTTACCTTTGTATTAAGGTTTAGCTACCAACTGCATTATAAAAGAAAAAATCTACAATAGATTTTTTTTAATTAATTGGTAACCCAATAAAACTGAATTGGTTACATTTGTATAAAGTGTTAGCTACCAACTGCACTATTAAAAAAAAAAAAAATCTATAATAGATTTTTTAAAAATAAATTAGAAACCTAATAACACTGAATTGGTTACCTTGGTATGAATGTTTGGCTTTCAATTGAACTATAAAAAAATCGCAGCAGCTGTACTATGAAAAAATCGCAGGTGGAGGATGGCGTTAACAAGATGGGATTGTCTAGGTTAATGGTGGAGGATGGCGTTAATGGTGGAAGAGGGCGGAGGAGAAGGGCGTTAATGGTGGAGGAGGGCGGAGGATGATGTTAACAAGTTGGGACTGTTAATGGTAGAGGAGGGCAGAGAAGGTGTGCTATATAATTTACTTATTAATTATTTAATTTACTAATTAAATCAATATTAATCCCCTAAATTAAGGAATCCTAATTGCATACTAATTCTCAAAATTAAGGAATTCTAATTGCACTAATATTGTAAATAAATATAAAAGTGTATTAATTGTGTAAATATTTTATGAGTGAATTATTGTTGTAATTATTTTTAAAAATATAATAGAATATATAATTGTTCCTTTAAGGGTAATACTACTATGTTCTAGTGGATTACCTAATTACCCCCACTTTCAAATGTATACCAACATTTTTGTATATTTCCTTTTGGTGGTAAGGTTCAAATGGAGCACCCAACAGCTTGAAGAATTTTCAAGCACCGATCATATTAGTGTTAACATCAATATTCTTAACATGGATTTAGAGAGAGAGAGAGAGAGAGAGAGAGAGTTGTAAAAAGGTAACGGAATTAATTAGGAAATTGATATTTTTATATGAAAATTATCGCTATACATCTATAGCTGCACTTTTTATGTGAAAATATCAATTTCAAATTAATTATTACACGATAGGTGAACTATATATATATATATATATATATATATATATATATATATTATGAGCTAGCAGTATAACCTCATTTGTTAAGATGGCCATTATTGATTATTTTGGTAGGCAGATGAATGAATGTTTTACAAGTTATACATCTAATAATCCTGTTCATTTTGGAACATTATTTTAAAAGAAAATGAGATGATATTTCAAGCGCATAAATTACTTTCTAGCAGAAGGTACAACATTTGATAGACATAGTTCAAATGTGTATTCCTGGAAATATCATTTCCCTGTTTTACTTGACTTCACCTTGAGAATAAAAATTTCAATTCCCCTTGTTGTCTCTAGTTTACACCTCAATAATAAATCTGACTGGTCTGTAACTTGTGTGGAATCAAAGCCCATTAGATGCCTGGGCTGAGATGGAATATGATTTGTTTATTTTGTTAGCCCATATGGGGCTTGAATGTTTGACGTAGCCTTGCAGTTTTCACATTTAGTTCTTCACTCATCCATTATTTTTGATAATTACTTGTGGGATGCATGCATGGGAAAGATTGAATATAATTATTATATATAAATATGGTTGTAATTGCCGCGTTTAAAGTAGCAACAATCTCAAATCACAATTTCGAGTAAAATGATGAAATAGTAGAACTGCCAATAATAAGATTAATAAATGACAAAATTATTATTAACTAAAATTTAAATGCTACGCTTGGATTGATAAATAAAGGTAGAAATGAAATGATTGATCCTTCCTATGGAATGAAGAAAAAAAATTTATGTTTGATTGCTCCATTAGAATAGAATGAATCATTTCTATTTCTCCCAAATTTATAAATTTTATTTCTTAAGAGAGGGTAATGAATGAATCATTCCAGCTGGAATGAGTCATTCTATTCTCTTTTCTATTCCATAGCTGGAATGAGTCATTCTATTCTCTATTCCATTCTCTTTTCTATTCCATTCATTCATCCTTTTCATTTTTTTTCAATTCAAACGTAGTATTAATGTTACGTTTGGACTGAAATGACTCATTTGTATGGAATAAAAAAAAAATGTCTTTGATTTCTGGGATAGGGAGAACATATGGAATTTCTCATTCCAACTAAAATGAAATGAATCATTCCACTTTTTATTTAATTCCTTCATTCCAAACGTAGCATAAATATATAATTGTTCCCACAGTAGTAGATGCCACTGCCAAATTGTCTTAGCAGAGGCAAATTTAGGAATTTTTTCCAGCAGGGGTAAATTTTAACTAATTTTTTTGTTAAAATTAAATAAAGAAAACTTAAACTAATCATAATAATATTTACAAATTGCAATAAATATTTAATCCAAATTAAAAAGGAATTTCAAATAAAAAATATTTAGATACAATTTAATTAGAAACTTACTTCGGTTATTTGTTATAGTTCAATTTGAATGATTCTCCAAATGCTCATAGCCTCAACCAAATTTGCTCTCTCTCTATATATATATTCAAACAAAATCATGAATTAATTTCAAATCATAAATTAGTTTTGGTATCTTTTTATAAGTTTCAAATAAGTTTTACTTGAAATAAAAGAAACAAACCATCCAAAATTTATACTCAGAACACCAGTTATCCAAAATTTACTCATAGTCATTTTTTATTTCCCATTATAAAATAAGGCAAAATCATTATAAGTTATCACAATAAAAGACAAAAAATACTTAACCAGAATGATCCCATTTTCAGTTGAAGATCAAACAACCCCAAAACAAAAATTCAATCAGACCAAACAAACAGTAACCACAGTCAACCAAATCAATAACAAAACTTGAATTAAGCAATCACTCACAGTTCGCACGCTGATGAATATTCAAAATCAAAAACTATACAAAAAATACTACTTAGATTTCACCAAGCCTTAAAACTAAGAAGATTTTTATACATGTATTTAGAATTGATTTATGAATTTTTGTTGGCCTCCTCCAAATTTAACACTTTCATTAATCTGCCTCTTTAAATTTTATTAATTTACATCTTTGTCATGCTCTTATACCTATAAAAAAATCTAATAGAAACAAATGACTATGCTACCACATATACAAATCCGCCTCTGCGTGTGCGTACAAGATAAAAAATATTCGCTCTGATTAATAATTAAAAAAAGGTTTTATTTATAAATATATATTTCACTGAAAATCTCCTTCAATAGATTGTAATATATATAATGCCAAAATATACTCGAGTTTGTTAATAAAATTTTATTATCATGAAACCATTACTAAAATACCATCTTATTATTTTTAAAATAGACATAAAATAAAATTTTATTTTTAATATTTGAAAATTTTATAAATAATTAATACATTTTTGTGAAAAGCTTGCTAAAAATCTTAGTTCTTCCGTTTCACAAAATTAATGTCCTCATAGTTTATTGTTATAATTTTATCACCATACTTAATTAATTCACACACACACACACACACACACACACACACACACACACACACACACATATATATATATATATATATATATATATATATATATATATATATATATATATATATATGAAATTAAAAATAAAATTTTATAAATAAGACTCTTTTGGTGACATTTTGATCCACATAGAAAATCTCTATATTTCACACTTCACTTCCCACGCATTAACTTGGAAAATAAACATTAATTATTTGATACGAAGGTTAATATTCACGTGAACTTGTCTTTTGGTGGTTTAATGCGAGGAAAATCGGGATTTCAATCGATAAAGTTTAAAACTATCTTTGTTAATAATTCTCATCTATTTTATTTCACATACTCAAATACATATTATTGAATGAATATGATAGTGACCCAATAAACTCATCTTCCTGTAATTTAGTAAATCATAATCTATTATTAATTATACATCCTATATTTTTTAACCACTCTATCATAAGACTAGTAGTTCTCTTTAATAACCTACAAAAAAATAAATTAAATACATAATTAGTAAAATTCACATACAATATATATTTAAATAAACCTAAATTAATATCTCAATGTAACATTATTCCCGTATCCGGTTTCGTCAATGAAATCGCAAAGGCTATAACTCAATGCATGGAGATCTTAATTAATTGGTACATATTCAAATCAATAGATTTTTACTTTTAACTACTATTCAAATCATGGACTTACGGGCATGCATAACTCAATGCATGGAGATTTTAATTGGCATCCATCCTTATAAAAAAAATTGGAAGTTACGTTCCTTAATTTTGAAATATTACTGACTTGAGAAAATTATGTCATTAATTTTATACTATAATTAATACTACAAAGCAAATGATCCAACTCTTTTTTACAAAAAAAAAACGGAAGAAGAAGATTGAGCAAATGTAACATGTAATTTTAAATTATTATCAGGCACGATCAACTAGTTTATATATATAACCATCGGTCTGATCATGAAAAGTTGAATTCGATCTGCTACGGTCACTGTAATTTTTGGTTTTTATATAGCCGAAATCCAGCCGAAATTTTGAATGACCTTGGAGTTGTCGGCTGAAAAGGGATCTATTTGTTTGGATTAAACATGGAGATCTACGCTTTAATAATTATTGGTTATCCATGTATAGGCTTTGATACATATTCTGGATGTTTCTGTAAGACTAGCTGGTATTAGATAGATCTGTCAATGGGTCAGATACTCACTCGGAGCAAATCATGCAATGATTCAATATACTATTTTACCAAATGTACGTGATAGACCTGTCAATGCATCAGAGCAACGATCTATCTAATTAATATATTTCACCAAATGTACGTGATATATAATAATTAATGCATCAATGATTTGATTCATTATATAATAGATCATCATCTCACTCATAATTAATCTATATGATCTAAATCCACCTATTAAAAATAAAAAATATTTGTACAATTATATTAATTTAAAAAATATTGTTATTTATAGAATTATATTAAGTTTACTTTGTTTTTTTCAACTTTCTCACTCTAAATTTTTTCACAATCTCCTTCTTCCCCCTCTCTCTCACCAACAAATAAGCTAAGAAATCAGAATACCCCCCTCCCCCCCCCCCCGCCCCCGTACTTCTAATCTTCTATATGCATAGCAGGAATATAACAAAACACTACTAGATTTATAAATTTATAAGGGACTAGTAATACATTGTTTTGAATCAAAGAAATAGCAGTCCTGACATAAATCCAATTTATACAATTTGATTTAATTAGTTGCAGTCATGCGATCGCAATCTTCATCTGTAAATCTGTGTAACTGGTTTTTTATATATATATATATATATATATATATGTTATTACAAAAAACTGAAATAAATAAATAAATAAAAGATGAACTTACAGCCCAATAATATGTATTTGTCGCAACTATTACTTTGTAGGTTTTGACTACATATTACGGACAGCTGGTTTTCACCTTAACTTTTAGCTTATTCTACCTGATAATTCAGTTCCAGCTTTGGCAGTATTTTTTAATTTATTTTTTTGAAAGCACCACTTTTTAGGGAATACAATATAACTAGCTTATTTTTAATTCTTTATTTATTCTATACATATATATATATATAATTATAATTATAATTATAATTTTTTGAATTTTAATTTAATTTATTGTATAATATTGACTACAAATTTTGGTCAAACAAACAATTATCAAATACTTGCAATTGAATGTTAGTAATATGTTTATTTTTTAAAAAATTAATATTCAGCTTATATAGCTTTTAAATTTAATATTTAATTTTTATTTTCAATCTTTCGAATTTATATATAGTTATTTAGAGGTTAAAAATTAAATGAGTGAACCTAAAAGTCTAAACTTGGTGTTTAAGGAATTCATATGACATAAAATTGTTATAAATTAATAAGTTGATTTTTTATTTTTAATAGTAACTTAAATTTTAATAACTATATATAAGTGAGATTTGTTTCTAACATTGATTAAGTAAAGATTATTTAAGTTTAATAATTAATATATTTTGTAATATATATTACACTTTAATATTAATTATTATTTTCTCAAAATATGTTTTTCTATATTTTTAATATATAGTTATTTCGGAATAAAATTATTCTAGAATAATAAGTTACCATTATGACTTTTAATTTTAAAAATTAACTAAAGTTAATCACAATATATAAGTCATAATTATTTTTAACATTAATTTATTAACTAAATGTCTCATATGTTAATTATTATGTAATTATAATATTTTTTCTATATTTTTAATATTTAGTTATTTATAGTCTAAAATTTAGTAAAGTAAAATTCTAAACAAGTTTTTTAAGTTAAATTTATTGTATGATCACTAATTAATTAAAGTACTAAAAAATGTGCACGGAACTCAAGTACTAAGCACGGAACCCAAGTGATAGGCACTGAATTCAAGTAATGAGATCCACTAAAATATATGCATATAACACTACTGAAATATGTATTTCAATGTATATTTTAGTGTACCCTATTCATTGAATTCAGTGTCCAACACTTGATTTTCGTACCTAAGAGCACATGTTAAAAAAATTCAAAATAAAATTATTATAAAATAATAAGTTAACATTAAAATTTATAGGATCATAAAAAGAATTTTTGTTCTCTAACATTAACTATTAATTTTTTTAATAGTGAATAATTTCACAATTTAACTTACTAATTACATATAATTTAGTTTAGTTTTATTATTTCATTGTTTATTATTAAAATCTTGTGATGTTGCGCAATAATCATATTCTGTTGGGGTTGGAAGAGAATTATCTCTTATAAATCAGATATAATTTAGTTTAATTTTATTATTTCATTGTTTATTATTAAAATCTTGTGATGTTACACAATGATCATAATTTGTTGGGGTTAGAAGACAATTATCTCTTATAAATCAGATAGATTTATATTCAAAAGAAATTCATTAAATAATATAATATTAATTATAATACACAATTGGATTGGATGCGGTAAAAATTATTGTTGAAAACATGTTTTTATTTGACTCAACGGTGAATTGCGCACTAATCATGCAAGTAAATAGAACTAACTATAAAGATCAAAATGAATAAAAGCATGATGATTCAAGACCATGAATATATCTTACTACTATTTACTCCCTCCGTTACTTAATATAGGTGATTTTAGGATTATGCACAAATATTAAGGTAATAATTATATAGCATTAACTATAATATCAATTGTCTATATTGCCCTTGTATTGGAATAAGAGATTGTTATTTATTGGACAGAAAATAGTGAGAGAATCAAAGTTATATTTAATACTTGGGATAATATGGGAAACTAAGCAATTAATACTTACTTGAAATTCTCAAACGACTTATATTAAGGAACAAAAATATTTCTCTAAAACGACTTATATTAAGGAACGGTATAATTTTAACCGGAGGGAGTATATAGTAAATATCAAAGTCGAGATCTTAAGGAGTACTTGGAATTAGTGTTTGACGAGTGGCTGCCAAAAGGTTCAGATAAAATGACAAGTAGCACATAAAACATGAAGGACCAAGTTGCGAAGGCAATGTGCCAAAAGAGATTTACAAGAGAGAGAGAGACGGCTAGCTTTAGATTTGGTTTAATCGCATGAGGTTATTATGAAATTAATTTTATAATAAATTGATTAATTAATATATTGATATAGTATTGATATATAGAGAGATCAACTTTCGATTTGTGTATAGACAATATCAGGAGTGAAATTAAAATATTTTTAGAGGAGATCAAAATACATCAGTAAAAAAATTATTTATTGATGTTTGAATTGCTTCTTTCAAATTCATTTTGCCCAATTATAGTATTTCACAACATTTTATTCTAACCATTGTCAACCTTTGAGTTATGAGTCTAATAACTTTATATATATATATATATATATATATATATATATTAATTTCTCCCGAACTATGAGACTATTAATCAGATTTTGAAGTTTTTAGTCAATTGATTAGCTACTTTTATAGATAAATTATAATATTATATATTCAAAACATTATATTGTGGTTCTGGTCATCTTCGTTGGAGACAACTGAGAGAAGTCACTCAAAGCAAGAAAATGAATTAAGTTATTCTTATTTATAAAAAATTGATACCAATGTATGATTAAGTCAGTAAGACAAATGAATACAATATTAATTAATTAATCATCAAATTTATTTAATATTATTTTATCTTATAGTAATATTGTTAATTTATTATAGGTGGAAGGATATGAAGAAGTTCTCCATCTATCTGAAAAGGAAAAGGAAAAGTTGGCAAGTAGTTCATTGAGATAATATTAATTGTTATTTTTTTTACTTTCAATTCTTATTGTTAAACAATTGTTTAAGTAAATACTTAAACAATAATTTCTTTATTATTCTTAAGTATAAAATTTAAATAACAATTAATAAAGATAAACATTAATAAAAAGAATTTCTTAAATTATATCCATCCCAATATTCATAGGCTTCAGATTTCTGGGTTGGGGGTTATATTACCCCCCGTCCACTGGTTCTGTCTCTGGACACTGTATTAATCAATTGACTAAAATTAATTTCATACTAACCGCTTCGCTCTCAAATGTATTACATGTTTTCTCCTATTTCCTTCAATTTATTAGTTATTTATATTTTTAACTGAAAAAGTGGTGTTAGCTCTCTCGTATATAATATATTTTCTCCAATTTCCGTCAATTCATTAATTATTTATATTTTTTGAATATTAAATTAATTTAAAAATTAGGGTTACACATTTTTTTCAATGCATTTATTTAAATATATAAAATTTTAAATTTTCATAATTGAAATCGACACCTATTATTTAATTTATGCGGATGAATTATATTATTATAAACAAACTAAGAGTATTCTAACATTTTTTACTATTTGATGCATGTATGTTTTATAACTATTTTAATAATTTATTTTTATATATAATTTTACTACATAAGAGGGATGCAAGCGCCTTCTGTTTCTGATTAATTGTAAGGGAAAAAAATATATACTTTAAATAATTCTATGTTTTTGCAACATTGCACAGTCCCTGATGTATCTCAAGGTTTAATAATTGCACAAAGTATAACGTGCAGGGTCACAATCCAACTTCTTACTTTAGTGGGATCAATTTTTTTTTAAAAAAATTCTCATAAAATATAAAAATATAATATAATAAATTCTAAAACTAAATAATATTAAAATATTATTTATGATAATATTTTGAGATTTTATTGTTTTTGTTGCATGATAGTCTTATTTTTAATAGTTATAAAAATATTATGTAAGACCCCAACTTTTTATAAATAAAGATTTAATTTCTCTAATTATTATTTTGAAATAATAAGGGTTTGATTTGATTAATGTGATTAGTTATGGGTAAAATGCGCAAATAATTTAAATAAGCAAGTGGTTATAAAATATTCATTGTTGTTGGGAAATATTCGTTTGGTCGTGGAATATTTTTGCTGTCGGGGAATATTCGTACGACGGCGCAACTATTTGTGGGCCCTATAACGAGAAACTGTCACATGAAGAAAACGACAAATATGATTTTTTTTATAAATAACGACGTAATTATTACAGATTAATCTTTGTTGGAATACTCTTGGTTAAAATACGATGAATGCTGGCGATGTTGTGATGATGGAATATACCTGATATTGCACTAATTATTGATTCTTACGTAAGAAGTCACTACTCCATAATTGTTACAATAATTACTGTTCAATATTTTATTTTATTGATTCAATAATTGTTACATTGATATTTTATATTATTGATTCAATAATTGTCACTGCACAATATTTTTCATTATCAGATCAACAATCATATTATTTGAATAATATTATTAGATAGCATTATTGGTAATGTCTAAGAAAGTTCTGTCTAGAAAAGGAGTTTGGTCACCTAATTACGCGTCAGTAATGAGAAATCCTTATCGGCAAGCTCCCTCTTTTCTGGGAACGACCTGGTTGTCATTATTGTGATTTTATAATATTATTTGTGAATAATTAATTATTGATAAAAATGATAAGGAAATATTTATTTTATGTGGATATAAATGAAGGAATTAATGCTGAGGTGTTTTATCAGTATTTTGTCGGAATAGAGGAAATTTTAGAAAAATGATAATTGTTAAAAATTGATATTTTATCTATATTATTATATTATATTATAAATGTATAATGTGATAATATAATAATATAATAACGGTGATATTTTTATAATGAATGTGCGATATATGAATAAATGAGGAGGAAGAGTATTTTTGTTACAATAAATGCTAAAAACATGTTAAACATGTTGGTGGGCCCCATTTTTGATTAAAATTTGATTATAGCCTGCAAGTTCATCTGTATGTGGATTTTAGTCATTTTTTATTTAGAATTTGGAAAAATATTCTTTTACAAAGTTGTAGAGAATTAAATTTTAAATGGAATAAGCATAAGATTCGAATTTTTCTGATAAAAGGGCTATTTATTATGAATTATTGAAGTTCCAGAATATTGAGTCCGAATTAATTTTGTTACAATAAATATTAAAAACATGTTTTGTGAGTTGGTGGGCCCCACTGGTTGGTGTAAAATTCTGAAATTATATTTTCAAAGTGATCGTCGAATTTTTTTTAATAAATAATAATATTTTATTAAATTTTCTACTTTGGTATTCTAAGAATTTTCCTATAAATAGGGTGCTTAGGTTAAAATTGAAAATCACACCAGAATCTGAAGTTTTTTCTCTCTATTATATCGAGTGTATTTTTGTGAGTATTTAGATATCTTGAGTGTTGCTATACAGTACAAGTTTCTTTCAGCATTATATCTGATATTCCAGTCAAAAGTACTTTTTTTTGAGGTAAGGGATGTTATTTTTTCATAAATGATATTATTTCTTTCAATATCATTATACCAAAATATTGGTATGAATTTTATTATAAAATTTTTACCTTTTCATGCCGAGGTTACTATTCACGTATACGACACTATTCACGAATACAGTACTATTCGTACAAGTATTATTCACGAAGTATGATTTTTCTTGTGAAATTTTTATCTTTTCGTGTCGGGGTTACTATTCACGTATACGACACTATTCACGTATACGACACTATTCATAAAAAAATTAAATTTTCTTTTCGTTGTCCAAGTTGTTTGTTATATATGGTTCCTATCTTTGATTGGATCTATGTTTTGAACTTTATTCTTGAATTTTGCTCTACAATTGATTATTATGTAGTATTCTTGAACTTGGATAAACTAAAGTACGAATCCCTAATCGTGTCCTTTATCTCACAGGATTCGTTCTTTAAAATATTTTTCATCATCCTTAGTCTTAAATGGTGATACTTGATGAATATCTTTGGCCTGTAGTGCAAAGATGAATAATTACCTGATGAATATCTTTGACCCGTAGTGCAAAGATGGACAGGTGTTGAGATGAACATTGTAAGACCCCAACTTATTATTAATGAAATTTAATTTTCTCTATTTATTATTTTGAAATAGTAAGGGTTGATTTGATTAATGTGGATTGTTATGGGTAAAATACGTAAATATTTCAAAATAAATAAGTGGTTATAAAATATTCATTATTGTCGGGGAATATTCGTTTGGTCGTGGAATATTAAATGATCGTCGGGAATATTAAATGCAGCCGGTGCGACCCGACCATGTGGGCCCCATAACGGAAAGCGATTGGAGGAAGAAAGCAGCAAGAATAAGTTGGTTATAAATAACGACGTATTCTTCAATTAACAACTTTGTTGGAATACCCGTGGTTAAAACACGATGAATGGCGTTGTTGTTGCGATGCACTTACGGTATTGCACCAATTATTGAAAGTATTTACTCAATAATTGTTATAGTAATTCTTGCTCAATATTATATTTTATTGATTCAATAATTGCTACGTTGATATTATTGTTGTTTTAATAATTGTCACTTCACAAGATTTTCTATTATCTAACAATAATTCATATTATCCGAATAATATTATTAGATAACATTATTGGCAATGTCTAGAAAGTTACATCAAGGAGAGGTTTTGGTCATCTAATTGCGCCCAAGTAGGAGAGATCCTTATTGGAAAGCCCTCTATCTGAGGAAGCGCACGGTTGTCAATAATGTGATTACGTAATATTATTTATGAATAATTAATTATTGATTTATATGATGAGAAAATATTGATTTTATGAGGATATAGATGGAGAAAATTTTAATGTGACAATTGTTGAAAATTAATCTTTTTTACGATAAAATAATTCATTTAAATATATTATTTTAATAATATATTAATGGTGATATTTTTATAATGAATGTGGAATATATGAGTATATGAGGAGGAAGAGTATTTTTGTGGCATTAAATGTTTAACACATGTTTTGTGTGTTGGTGGACACAATTATTGACCGAAATTTGATTATAGCCTGTAAAATCATCCGTTTGTGGATTTCGGTCAATTTTTATTTGGAATTTGGAAAAACTTTCTTCTGCAAAGTTGTAGAGAATTGAATTTTCTATAAAAATTCGTGAGATTCGAATTTTCTGATAAAAGGGCTATTTATTATGAATTATTGAAGTTCCGAAGTTCTGAAATAATTAATTTTTGGGAGTTTTAGTTAATTATTTTGAGAAAAACGTTTTTTGTACAATTAGTGGGCTCACATGTGTTATCAATGTGCTGAATTCAGATCATCAAAGGTGGGCTAAGGAAATTTATAATATATATTAATATTTTGTTAAATTTTCTACTTTGGTGTTCTAAGCATTTTTCTATAAATAGGGTGCTTAGGTTAGAATTGAAAATCACACCAGAAACTGAAGTTTTCTCTCTATTTCTCTCTCGATATATTGAGCGTATTCTTGTGAGTATACTTTGAGGGTTGTTATACGGTGAAGTTCCCTTGAAGATGTATCCGGTTTTTTCAAATAAGGCACGTCTTTATGAGGTAAGGGATATTATTTTTTCGTAATGATATTATTTCTTCAATATCATTATCTTTGAAATATTGATCTGAATTTTTATCAAATTTGGAACTTTTGTGTGTGAGATTCTTATTCACGCATTATGCAACTTTATTCACGATACGACCATTATTCACGAATACGGCCTTTATTCATCGAAAAATGAAAATTTTCCTTTTCGCCTCAAAAATATCTATTATGGATACTAGCTTTGATTGTATCCATGTTTTGATCATTCTTGAATTTTACACCACTATGATTATTTTTGAGGTATTTTTGGACATGGATAAAACAAAGTACGAATCCTTAATCCCTAATCCTTGTCATTTTGTTTCACTGGATTCGTTTTTAAAAAAATATTTTTCATCATCCTCGGTCTTAAATGATGATATTATTGAATATCTTTGCTTTGTAGTCAAAAAGATGAATGATTTTTTCGATAAATATCTTTGGCCCGTAGTGCAAAGATGAAGCAGTGTTTAGATGAACATGACCAATGATGAATATCTTTTGGCTGTAGTGCAAAGATGAATATTTGATTCGGATATATATTGATTGATGTTACGAGGGGATGAAAGATAGAGCGATGAACTTTTAAATTCATACATAGAAGATAGTAGTTTGCATTCTCTACTAACTCTTCTAATGAATTATTATTTCATTGCGAATATTGATTTAAAACTTGTTGTCTATTGTATTCTATTAGATTTTTCCTATTGAAGACTAACGATAATTTGTTGTATATTATCTTAGTCATAATATTTTTCTTGGGCTAGTTGAGCTCACCCTTTTCCTTTTTGTTCCATTTTTCTTCTCGGGAGGCGAGAATATAGCGAGATGCAGTGGGGTATGGAATGAAGGTTCTAGAGAGAGTTGTTTAGTAGTCCTCACCATTTTTATAAAATAATGTATCAATAAATGTGATGAGGATTTATTTGAGTATAGATATTGTGCAGAAGATAATATTTGTATTCAAACTTACGATTTCTTGTTGTAATAATAAAGTTGTAGTTGTTTACGCACCATGTATTGACAACTCGGAATGGGTGATGTATACCTATTTTGGGGCGCCACACCATCTTGTAGCAATAATTGAATAAAACCGGTGACTTCTCACGTAAGCATCAATAATCAAAATCGTGTGCTACTTATGCAACCCGCAGTATTTTTAAGACTTGTTCTAACAATACCATACGGTTCGGATGGATTTGTTATATCTGATGATGCTTTGGGCAAAAGGTTAGGATGTGTTCTCATGCAGCGTGGGAAAGTCATAGCCTATGCCTCGCGACAACTTAAAGAATTTGAGAGGAATTATCCTACTCATGATCTAGAGTTAGCGGTGATCGTTTTTCTTGTTAAAGATCCGGAGGCACTATCTATATATGGGAGAAAGTGGAGATATATTCGGACCATAAAAGCCTCAAATATTTCTTCACAAAAAGGAACTTAACATGCAAGAACGACGTTGGCTCGAGTTGTTGAAAGATTATGACCACACTATTCAATACCATCTTGGAAAAGCGAACATGGTAGCTGGCGTGTTGAGTAGAAGAACATATGCAGGAATGAGTACGATCTTTGTCAAGTATACGCGTAGAGCCAACTTTAATAGAAAAAGTTAAGGTTGCTCAAGCCACCCCAGGCCGGAAATGATGCGTATGAAGAAGAAAGTACAAGAAGGTGTTATTCCTAAGGCGAGAATCGATGAAGCGAGGAATACTTGAGTCCACCTCCGGACTTTGTGTTCCTAAAGACTACGATTTGAAGTACAAGATTATGATGGAAGCACACAATACACCATTTGCGATCCATCCTGGAAGTACCAAAATGTATCGTGATCTTCGACATACATTTTGGTGGAACAATATGAAGAGAGAGATCGCAGAGTTTATCTCGAGGTGTTTAACTTGTCAACGTGTAAATGTGGAACATCAAGTGCCAAAGGGTCCATTGCAACCACTTGAGATTCCGAAATGGAAGTGGGAACATATTACCATGGATTTCGTTACGAGTCTTCCCACAGTTTCTCAAGGCGTAAATGCTATTTGGGTTATTGTTGATAGATTAACCAAGTCTGCTCATTTCTTGCCCATACGGGAGACTTATTCCCTTGAACGTCTTGCTAGTATGTATGTGAATGAGATTGTGAGGTTGCATGGCATGCTAGTATTCATAGTTTTGGATCGTGACCCAAGATTCACTTCAAGATTTTGGGTTAGCTTGCAAAAAGCTATGGGCACGGATTTACGATTTAGTTCGGCATACCATCCTCAAACGGACGGACAATCAGAGAGGACTATGCAAACTCTTAAAGATCTATTAAGACTCTGTGTGCTAGACTTCAAAGGAGTAGGATAAGTATTTACCGATTGGTGGAATTCTCCTACAACAACAAGTTATCGAGCAAGTATAGGGGTGGCTCCATTCAAGCATATATATGGACGAAAGTGTCGCTCTCCAATATGTTGGGATGAGGTTGGGGAAGCAACATTGTTGGGACCCGATTTGGTACGTATGACTACGGAAAAGATCCAAATGATTCGACAACGTATACAAACGGCACAGGACGGACAAAAGAGTTATGCGGATCTTCATCGAAAGGACGTGGAATTTGATATCGGAGATCATGTATTGTTGCGTGTTACACCATGGAAAGGAGTTACAAGATTCGGGAAGAGAGAAAAGCTCAATCCACGATTTATTGGTCCATTTCAAATTCTTGACCGAGTAGGAAATGTAGCCTATAGACTCGCGTTACCTCCGAGTATGTCTCGTGTTCATAATGTGTTTCACATATCTGCACTTCGTAAATATATGAAAGACCCGAACCACGTTATAGAGTTAGAACCGGACGAGATAGCCGAAGACTTAACGTATGAAGAAGTACCTGTCAAGATCTTGGATAGGAAGGAGCATGTCCTACGCACAAAGGTCATACCACAAGTTAAAGTTTTGTGGAGGAATCATGCTATAAAGAAAATGACCTGGGAATTGGAAACGGAAATGAAAGCGAGGTATCCTCACCTTTTCGAAATGTAGGTTACTAAACAATTATTCATCCACTTATCTTTGATTTTTTTTCTTTGATGGGTCAAGATTGTTGAAAAAATATCACAATAGCCTCATTTTAAATTGTTGCAAAAAATAACAAGCAATTACTAAATTTATAAAATTATATAAAAAAAATTACAACATACTTGAAGAATTTCCTTTTGATGGGTCAATGTTGTGGCTAGAAGAGTGGAAGAGAAAAAGAAAAATGGGTACAAATTTGAGACATTTAATAATTTTTTAATCTAAAATTTCATATTTTTATCAAAAACTTAATATATATATATATATATATATATATATATAAATAAAATAAAATAAAAATATTAAAAAAAAAGAGAGAGAAGATAAATTAACCTTAAAAATTTATTGGGTCACTACATACTAGATTCTGAATCATTTTTTTGGTCTAAGGGTGTGTTTGATAAAAAATGAATGAATTTGAATTTGAATCTGAATATGAATTTAAATGAAAAAAGTTGTTTGATAATTGATATGTCTTAAACATCTGAATAAAAAAGTTTTATTATCAAAATTGTTATAAATTTATTTAATATATTAGTTAATAATGTAAAAAAAAAAACTTCATTCAGTCCATTCAGCTAAAAAAGGCTTAAATATGAATTAATACCCTAATCTATAGGCCATATTCTACTTCGGTGATTCACCTTTCAATTTTTTTAATCAGATCATTAAACTATCAATTTTTTTCATTCCAGTCTAATTGAACCTGCTATGTCATAAATTAATTACATGGCATTACCACGTGGCAATACAATGCTTATGTGTTAAAAGAAGACTAATTTTTAGATTATTTTATGGACTTGAAAGGGTAAAAGAGTAATATAATATTTTATATTAATTTAAACTAAATTTAAACAAAAATAAAAACCAAACTCAAATCTATCGAATAGTTGAGCTTGGAATAAATATATCCATATCAGATCGCGATCTAAACATTAAATAGAAGCTTGGAATCGGTGTTGAAGAAAGAGAAAGGCGTCGAGATCGCTTTACATGGCGGGTAGGCCGGAGATGACGTGGACTTGGCGAAGTGTTTGTAGGCTTGGGGGTTGTCGAAGAGCGGGGCAACGATTTGTTGGATCACGACAGAGCAACACTGATTTGGATCGACGGGGTGGTGCAGTAGAAGAGACGATTTGAGTCCGGAGTGGCCAAGGCAGGGAGGAGGCGTTCGTTGGTGAGATTGGCCGAGGTAAACAATTCGACGACCTGTTAATGGCGGCAGATTCAATGGCGACCTGTTAATGGCGGCCTGTTAATTCGACGATGTGAGACCCCAAATTTTATGAATAAAGATTTAAATTTCTCGAAATATTTTTTTGAATATTATGGTGTGGATTTGATATAATGTTATAGTTGTGGTTAGTATTTATAAATTTTGCAAGTTGTTGTATTATATTTTATTGGTCGGGGAATATCCGTACGATGGTACAATCATTGGTGGACCCCACAACGGAATTATTGTCGGATTGAAAAAACGACAAAAATATTTTTATGAAAATAACGGTAAAAGTTTTACCGTTAAAACTGTTGAACTACCCGGTAGTAAAAGTACAAAGAATCGTGTGGTTCAGATAGTAAGTAGCATACGATTGATTATTGATGCTTACGTGAGAAGTCACTCGGTTTTGTTCAATTATTGCTACGATAATTCTTTGATAAGTATCTCACATTATTTGATTCAATTATTGTCGATATTTTATATATATTATTAAATTAATAATTGAGATGAAAAGTTATTAATATTATTATTTGCAATATTAACGATGTCTAGAAGTTACATTAAGGAGAGGTTTGGTCACCTAATTCAAGCGCGATAGAGAGAAATTCTTATTGAAATCCCCTCTTTCACGGGAGCGACATTGGTCGATTAATATTGTAAATTATAATAATGATGATAAATGTTGTTAAATATATTGAGGTGTCTTTTTATGAAGTCATCAAGTTTATATATATATATATATATTATAGATAAATTTTGTTTTATTAGTATTATTAATGTAATAAAAACGAAAAAACTTTTATATAAAAGCAGAATATTTTTATAAAGTTATTTGTTTTATTAGACTATAAATAGAATATATTATATTCTATTATGCATAGTATTTTGCATAGTAAAATCTTTTTTATATAAAATGTAATACTTTTATAAAGTTATTTATTTTATTAGACTACAAATAGAATATATTATATTTTACTATACATAGTGCTTGTGATAGATGTCTGCATAGTATTTCAGATAGTAAAATCTTTTTATATAAAATGTAATACTTTTATAAAGTTATTTATTTTATTAGACTATAAATAGAATATATAATATTCTATTATGTATAGTATTTTCATAGTGCTCGCAGATAGTATTTGAATAGTAAAATCTTTTTATATAAAACATAATACTTTTATAAAGTTATTCGTTTTATTAGATTATAAATAGAATATATTATATTTTATTTTAAAGATTTTATTTTATTAGAATATTTTATTAATCTTGCATAGTAAATCAATATGGACCTTGATTTAAAATTAAATCAATAAGATAGTTCATGAATTAGTTCTTATTAGGTCCATTCTCCTATAAATAGAAGCTCATTCCTTCATTATTTCTTACGAATTCACTGAAACTTTAGAGAGAGAAACTATAGAGAGAAAGAAGAAAAGTATTCTGCTACTTCACTACTTCACTACTCCTATATTCAGTTTCTTCTAAGGTAAGGGATATTATTTATTGTACTCGTAAGGGGTGTTATTTCTTTCGTATTCATGAAGAGAATTATTTTCTTTCAATACTCGTAAGGGATATTATTTCTTTTGTATTCATGAAGAGAAAATTTTCTATTATTTCATTCTTTATTATTCTGTTGGAATAACCTGTATACGCGGACTACTCTATACTTGGTGAAATTCTTCTGTTATCCCATTCTTTATTATTATGTTGGAATAACCTGTTTATGCGAAGTACCGCATACATGGTGAAATTCTTCTGTTATTCCATTCTTTGTTATTCTGTTGGAACATCACATGCGTGCGTTTTACGCATGACCTGTTCAGATTATTTATTATTACATTGGAATATCCTATCATGCATTTATGCATGACACAGTTCCATTATTTATTATTACATTGGAATATCTTATGCATATGCGTTACGCATGGCTTTCGTTCCGTTATTTATTATTTTGTTGGAATAACTTTTATCGTGTGGTCTATCGCATGCCTGGTGATTTCTTTTGTTATTCCATTCTTTATTATACTCAGTTGGTTAAAGTTTTAGCTTTTAAACTCCATGAAATTAGTGGAATATCCTTGATATTTGCGTTTCATCCAGTTTCTTTTAATGGAAATATTCTTATGAGCATTCTTAAATTTTACACCACAAGGCAGTATCATGTTGATAATTTGGACGTTATTGGTTCCTGGATAAATTAATTCTTGAACTTGTTTTATTGAATTCTTATATCCCTTACCGTAAAATAATACTTGATATAAGAGTAGTGAAGTAGCAGAAAACTTTTCTTCTATCTCTCTATAGTTTCTCTACAGAGTTCAAGAATTAAGTAAAAGAAAATAATGAAGGAATGAGCTTCTATTTATAGGAAAATGGAATGCATAGTAACTAATCCATGAATGGTCCAGATTGATTTACTTTAATCTAACGGTCCATATTTAAAGTAAAATCTTTTAAATAAAATAAAATATATTTTATTTATATATATAACAATAATGCACAACTCCCTCCGTGCCTGACTCAAAATCTCCCCCCTTAGCTTCCCACTTGCACTTAATCATACATATATATATATATATATATATATATATATAATATAAATATACTAGCTAGTACATGTCACATTTATATATATATATATATATATATATATATATATATATATATATATATATATAATAATAACCTCCCTCCCGACCAAGTTAAGCCATCATCCCATTTTGTCAACTTTTCCAATTATATATATATATATATCATCCTAGTATAATAATTCACCCACCATCTTCTTTTTCTTCTTTACCCACACACATTCACATGCACATACGTCACACTCACACACGTATAATATATATGTTGTATAATTTTCTACCGACTATTTTGAAAAATGGGTAAATGGGTGTCTATAAAATAAGCAAAAGCGAGTGACTTTCTCCAGTAAACATCAATAATTAATAAGTGTGTTCTTATGCAACTCACGGCAGTATTCTTTGTTTCTTTACTAAGAGTAGTTCAACAGTATCATCGGTAAAACTTCCGCCGTTATTTCAATAAAATATTTTTTATCGTTTTCTCAATCCGACAATAATTCTGTTGTGGGGTCCACCAATGATTGTGCCATCGTACGAATATTTCCTGTTTAAAATGAATATTCCCCGACCAATCGAATATTATATAACAACTTGCATACTTTGCAAAATTTATAATTATTACCCACAACTATAATATTATATCATAATATTCAAAAATGATAATTATAGAAAATTCATTTTTATTCAAAAAGTTGGGGTCTTAAAGTCGGTTCTACTCGTATATTCGCCATCATCACGTGGGTCCCTGGAGTCTTTATCTCTATCTCCATTCTTTGCAAGTCACACAAAATGGGCCTTTGCGTTAACAATATCGCACTCGTACCCGTATATGATCTTCTACTCAATGCGTCAGCTACCACGTTCGCTTTTCTAGGATGGTATTGGATGGTATGATCATAATCTTTCAGAATTTCCAGCCAACGTCGTTGTCGCATGTTGAGTTCCTTTTGAGTGAAAAAATATTTGAGGCTTTTATGATCCGTAAAGATCTCTACTTTCTCCCCACACAAGTAATGCCTCCAAATCTTTAGTGCGAAAACAACAGCTGCCAACTCTAGACCATGAGTAGGATAATTCCTCTCATATTCTTTGAGTTTTCATGAGGCATAGGCTATGACTTTCCCATGTTGTATGAGAACACATCCTAACCCTTTGCCCGAAGCATCACTGTAGATGACAAATCCCTCCGAGCCAGATGGTATTGTCAGAACAGGTGCTGAAATGAGTCTCCTCTTGAGTTCTTGAAAAATCTTCTCACATTCCTCGCTCGAACCGAACTTTGTATCTTTTCGAGTCAGCTGAGTTAGTGGAGTAGCGATTCGAGAAAATCCTTCCACGAATCTCTCGATAATAACCAAATTAAACCGAGAAAGCTACGTCTTGATCATCGATTTAGAGTTGCTCCCACCTTTGAATAGCTTCAATCTTTCTTTGGGTCACGGATATTCTATGACTTGATAACACGTGCCCAAGAAATGCTACTTCCTCAAGCCAGAACTCGCATTTCTTCAACTTGGCATAAAGCTTATATTCACGAAGCTTTTTGAGTATCAGCCTCAAGTGTTGCTCATGATCTTCACGGGTTTTGGAATATATGAGGATGTCATCAATAAAGACGAGCACAAAGTGATCCAAATATTCCTTGAATACTCGGTTCATCATATCCATGAAGGCAGCAGGAGCATTAGTCAATCCAAAAGACATGACTAGGAATTCATAATGCCCGTAACGAGTTAAAAAGTCTTTGGAATGTCATCGGTTCTAATCTTCAATGGTGATATCCTAACGAAGATCAATCTTTGAAAAGAATTTGGCTCCTTGTAATTGGTCAAATAAGTCATCAATACGTGGCAATGGGTACCTATTTTTGATGGTGACATGATTGACTCCCGATAATCAATACAAAGTCGCATACTCCCGTCTTTCTTTTTCACGAGCAGAATAGGAGCACCCCAAGGAGAAGTCTTACTCAGACGAATAAAGCCAATGTCTAACAATTCTGCAGTTGGGTCTTTAACTCCACGAAGTTCAATAGAGCCATTCGATATGGGGCTTTAGAAATGGGTTTTGTCTGCAGGGTTCAAGGTCGATACAAAATTCAATTTCACGCCTGGGGGTAGGCAAGAAGTTCTTCGGGAATACGTCGGAAAATTCATTAACAATAGAAATATCATTCAAAACTGACATATTTTTGTTTAGATCCGTGACATGAGCTAAGAAAGCTTGACATCCGTTTTTCAATAAACGAATAGCTTTATGGCTTGAGATGACGGTGATTGATTTTAATGGTTTGGTTGCTTGAATTCGTATAATAGGTTTGTTAGGAATATGAAAGCTAACAACCTTACGAAAACAATAAATTTTTGCATAATGAGTAGTTAACCAATCAATCCCTAGAATTACGTCAAATGCAAGTATTTTCAATGAAATAAGATCGACAGGTAATGTGAGGGTACCGATTTGAACTAAACAAGACTTATAAACCGTGGATGTAATAAAGGTTTCTCCCAATGGATTTTCAACAGATAAATTAAAATCCAATTTCTCCGGAGTCAAATTTAAACGTTGAGCGCAAGTAGGAGAAATGAAAGAATGGGTAGAACCGGTATCAAATAAATTATAAACTTCGCTAGAGTTTATGATTAGCTTACCCATGATGACCTCGTTCGGGTTCCTTGCTTTCTGGGAGGTCACAACAAACGCTCTCCTTTGCACTACCGGCTTTGTCTTTTCTGGGACGGCCTTTGACCCCTCCATCCCAGCTGGACTTGTCTTCGGTGCCCGACAAAATCGGGCCAGGTGACCTTCTCTTCCACAGTTGTAACATGTTTTGGATGGCATCGCACAGTTGGGACTGATGTGTCCCTCTCCTCCACACTTGATACATATGATAGGTGGTCGTTCTCCTTCCTTAATGATAGGTACTGATGTTGATGTCTTTCCATCATTGTTGAATCTCCTCTTCTTGAAATGTCCATTCTTATTGTTTTGGCCATGATTACCACCAAAGTGGTTACCATTTCTGGCCCGTTGATTTCCTCCACGCTTGTTGTCACCGCTCGATGAGTGCGTCTCACTAGTATTATCATTTTACCGGCTGCTCTCCTTTGGTTGGTTTAACTCATTATCGCGTTCCAATAACTGAGCCCTATTAACAACATCTGAATACAAACACAGTTTATAAGAGATAAGATATTGACTTATCTCAGGTTTCAAACCTCTTAAAAACATTCGCATCATTCTCTTCTCATTATCAACCAAATGGGACGCAAACCGGGACAACTCGGCAAACTTGGCTTCGTACTGCGATACGGTCATGTTGTTTTGTTCCAGCTCGATGAAATCTACCTCTTTCATGTGACGAATACTTTCGGAAAAGTACTTGTCGTTGAACAGTTCTTGGAACTTCTCCCAAGACATCTTCAGTGCGGCAAGTTGAAAAGACGTTTACTGATTCCCACCATGTCTGCTCACTGCACGCAACATGAAGGGTGGCAAAGGGAACCTTTTTCTCCTCGGAGCATCCCAAAACATCAAATATCTTGTTAATCTACTTTATCCACGTCTCCGCCTTAAGTGGTTTTGGCTCTCCAAAAAACTCCGGTGGTCCCAGTTCCTTATACTGCTTCACGGTGACCATCCAAGAATTGCCAGTATTTCCACCTGCATTTTGTACAGGAGCCGCCCTCGCTTAATGTTGCATAAATTGCATAAAGCCTCTGAACATTCCATCGTTCATTATTTGGTCATTGTTGTTGTTTGCCTGAGGAATGTCACCTTCCTGATACACATTATCCTGATTATTGATCTGTGGAGACTCAACGGTCTCCTGTGCTCCATTGATGTTCTCAACATTCTCGGATGCCATTTTCAAACACTGCCACAAAACAAGGGTTAAATAACATATCACATATTATCCCTATACTCTGACTGACCAATTTAAATATCAAATAAACTTAGGTAGGTCATACTAGTGAAAGAATTCCCCGTCTCTCCCCTCCTAGTTCTTGTCTCACATCTTAGCCAGGGATCATATCCCTAAGCTTTGATACCAACTGTGATTGCCCCAAAATAGGTATACATCACCCATCTTGAGTCGCCAAATACATGGTACAAAATTCAAATACAAACTAATAATACGATGATCGTGTAAAATACGACAAAACATATCTTCATGAAGTTTAAATACAAATATTGTCTTCTAGAAAATATCCATTCTCAAATAGAGTCCTCGTTACATTTATTATCACACTATTTTACAGAATAGTGAGGACTATTAAGAAACCATCTCGGATCATCACTCCGTTCCCCGACTAGTCCCATTTACGTTTCTCATTTCACCGGAAAACGGTGAAAGACAGGGTGAGCTCAACTAGCCCAACAAGAAATATTATGACTAAGATAATGCAGAATAAATTATCATTAGTCTCTAACAATGTTAAACTGATAAAATACAATAGACATCAAGTTTAACTGCAGCGGATCAAACAATCCATTAAAAAGTCAAGTAGAGAATAAAATCTACTATCTTTTATGATTTAAAAAGTTTTTCATCACTTTTATATTTGAGACTCAAACAATAAATAATTCACATCATCCACGCACTACGACCAAGGATATTTATTAGGGGTCGTGACCACAAATTCCATGCACTACGGGCCAAGGATATTTGTGTATTCATCAATGGTCATGATCATGCCAACAACTGTCCATCAATGGACTACAAAATACTGGATGAAGCGCAAATATCAAGGATATTCCACTAATTTCATGGAGTATAGAAGTCAAAATTTTAACCAACTGAGAATAATAAGGAATGGAATAACAACAGAAATCACCGTGCATGCGGTGCCCGCAGATGACGAGTTATTCTACGAGAATAATAATAACGGAACTAGTCGTAAAAAAATCACACGCAAGCGGGATATTTCAACAAAATAATAAAGAATGGAATAATAACGAAATCACCATGCATGCGGTCATTGCGTAGACAAAGTTATTCAATGAGAATAATAAATACTGAGAATAATAAAAGACGGAACCGAGTCCGGTGTAAAACATATAGGCGAGGATATTCCAACAAAAGTTAATAAAGATGAATAATAAAGAGGCGGAACCAGTCCGGCGTAAAGCCTGATGACGAGGATGTTCCAGCGGAACAATAAAAACAGAATAATAAAGGCGGAACCAGTCCGACGTAAAAGCCGCGAACAAGATGTTCCAACGGAATAATAAAGACGAGAATAATAGAAGAATGTCACCAAGTATAGGGTATTCAACGTATACAAAGTTATTCCAATGAGAATAATAAAAAATGGAATAATGAAATTTCTTCTTGAATACAAAAGAATAATATCCCTTCCGTAGTAAAATAATACTTGATATAAGAGTAGTGAAGTAGAAATAGAAAACTTTTCTTCTATCTCTATAGTCTCTCTCTATAGTTTCTCTCTACAGTGTTCAATTGAATTAAGTAAGAAAATAATGAAGGGAATGAGCTTTATTTATAGGAAAATGGAATGCATAAGAACTAATCCATGAACGGTCTAGATTGATTTACTTTAATCTGATGGTCCATATTTAAAGCAAAATCTTTTAAATAAAATATAATATATTTTATTTATATATATAACAATAATGCACAACTCCCTCCGTGCCTGACTCAAAATCTCCCCCCTTAGCTTCCCACTTGCACTTAATCATATATATATATATATATATAATATAAATATACTAGCTAGCACATGTCACATTTATATATATAATAATAATAACCTCCTTCCCGACCAAGTTAAGCCATCATCCCATTTTGTCAACTTTTCCAATTATATATATATCATCATAGTATAATAATTCACCCACCATCTTCTTTTTCTTCTTTACCCACACACATTCACATGCACACACGTCACACTCACACACGTATAATATATATGCTGTATAATCTTCTACCGACTATTTTAAAAAATGGGTAAATGGGTGTCTATAAAATAAGCAAAACTGAGTGACTTCTCCCGTAAAGCATCAATAATTAATACCATGTCTTACTTGTCAACTACTCAGTATTCATTGCACTTTTTACTAAGAGTAGTTCAATAGTATCAACCAGTAAAACTTCCATAGTTATTTCAATAAAATATTTTTTGTCGTTTTCTCAATCCAAGCAATAATTACATTATGGGGTCCACCAATGATTGTGCCATCGCATACGAATATTTTACATTTAAAATGAATATTCACGACCAATCGAATATTATATAACAACTTGCATACTTTTTGCAAAATTTATAATTATTACCCACAACTATAATATTATATCATAATATTCAAAATGATAATTATAGAAAATTCATTTTTATTCAAAAAAGTTGAGGTCTTCTGATTGTCATCATCCTCGTGTTTATATTATGTTGAAAGTCAATACGTGGCTGTAGTGCATAGATGGACTTGGTATGATTATGACGAGGATTATCGGTATAATCATGGCCAGTAATGTTATAAATGATGTGGTAAAAGTCCTTATTGGCGCGTAGTGCATTGATGGGATGATTGTTGGCATGATCGTGACCATTAATGAAAACATGAATATCCTTGGCGTAGTAGCATGGATAATTTGTGGTCGTGATATCTTAATGAATAACCTTGCACGTAGTGCGGGGATGATGTGGATTATTTATTAAAGGTGAGTCTCGTGATAAAGTGATGAAAAACCTTTTAAATCACATAAGATAGTAGATTTTATTCTCTCTTGACTCTTTTAATGGATTAACTTGTTCATTACTTGATTAAACTTGATGTTTGTTATATTGTATCGGTTTAACCTTTATTTAAAGGCTAATGATAATTTATTACGCATTATCTTAGTCATAATATTTCTTCTTAAGGCTAGTTAAGCTCACCCTTTTGCTTTCATTGTTTCTCTTGAGGAAATGAGAGCGTAGTAAGGGACTAAAGGGGAATGGGTAATGGTCAGGATGATAGCATTAATAGTCCTCACTATTTTATGAAATAGTGTGTTAATAAATGTATTGAGGACTTATTTTGAGTTTGAATACTATCAGAAGACAATATTTGTATTAAAACTCACATTTCATATTGTATATTTAAGATTGTATTTGTATTACATACGTACCATGTATTTTGTGGCGCCCCAAAATAGGTATACATGACCCATCTTGGGTGCATGAGATACATAGTACGTAATACAAATACAATCTTTAATATACAACAAGAGAGCTGTGAGTTTTAATACAAATATTGTCTTCAGACAATATCCACTCTCGTAATAAGTCCTCATTATATTTATTGTCACACTATTTAATGTAATAGTGAGGACTACTAATGCTATCATCCGGACCGCTACTCGCTCCCCGACTCGTCCCCAAATTTATATTCTCATTTCACAGAAGAGAGCAGTGAAAAAAGGGTGAGCTCAACTAGCCCAAGAAGAAATATTATGACTAAGATAATGCAGTAATAAATTATCATTAGCCTTCAACAATGTTAAACCGATAAAATACAATAGACAACAAGTTTAACTGCAAATTAATAAGCAATCCATTAAAAGAGTCAACTAGAGAATAAAATCTACTATCTTTTATGATTTAAAGGTTTTTCATCACTTTTATTCTTTGAGACTCAAACTAATAAATAAACCACATCATCGAATCACCCCCGCACTACGTACCAAGGATATTCTTTAAGTATCACGACCACAATTATCCACGCATCACTGAGCCGTGAATATTTGTGTATTCATCAATGGTCATGATCATGCCAACAATCGCCCATCAATGCACTATGGGCCAATGAGGACTTTTATCACATCATTTGTAATATTACTGGCCATGATTATACCAAATAATCCTCGGTCATAATCATACCAAGTCCATCTATACACCATGCCACATGATGACTTTCAAAAATATAAACATGAGGATGATGACAATGATATAAAAATTCAATAAAACAAGTTCAAGAATTAATTTATCCAGAACTAATAACATCCAAATTGTCGACATGATACTTCTTTTGTAAAGTAAAATTCAAGAATGCTTAGAAGAATATTTCTATGAAAGATCTTTGGATGAAGCGCAAATATCAAGGATATTCCACTAATTTCATGGAGTATAGAAATCAAAACTTTTAACCAATGAGTATAATAAAGAATGGAATAACAGCGAAATCACCGTGCATGCGGTACTTGGCGTAGAAAAGTTATTCAGCAGAATAATAAATAACGGAACCAGGTCAGGTGAAATTCACACCGACAGGATGTTCCAACAGAATAATAAAGAATGGAATAACAATAGAAATCACCATGCATGCGGTACTTCGCATAGACAGGTTATTCCAACAGAATAATAAATACGGAATAATAAATAATGGAACCAGTCGTGAAATTCATTGCAAGCGAGGATATTAAAATGCGAATATTAAAGAATGGAATAATAGAAGAATTTCACCATGTATGCAGTACTTTGCATTTACAGGTTATTCCAACATAATAATAAAGAATGGAATAACAGAAGGATTTCACCAAGTATAGGGGAGTCCGCGTATACAGGTTATTCCAACAGAATAATAAAGAATGGAACAACAGAAGGATTTCACCAAGTATAGGGGAGTCCGCGTATACAGGTTATTCCAACAGAATAATAAAGGATGGAATGACAGAAGTTCTCTTCATGAATACAAAAGAATAACACCCCTTATCGTAAAGAAACTGGATATCGAAGTAGTGAAGTAGTAGAAAACTCTTCTTCTTTCTCTCTATAATTTTCTCTCTCTAGAGTTTCCAGTGAATTCGTAAGAAATAATGAAGGAATGAGCTTCTATTTATAGAAGAACTGAGAGTGGCTCTTGGTTTTAACGAAGGGTTAAAATGACTCTTGATAATATTGAAGAGACAACTACTATTTACGAAGGGGCAATTAACTCTTGGAACACCGAAGAGGCAAATAACTCTTGGAAAGCTGAAAGGGCAAGTTACTATTAAAACTTTAAATCAACGATCCATATTGATTTACTATTATAATTTCAATCAATGGTCTGAAAAATTAGCACATCTCCTCATGGAATAATATTGTACCCTAATACCCGAATGCATAATACTAGAGTGAATAGTAATCAGGTGAATAGTAACTCGTGAATAGTAACTTATGAATAGTAACTCGTGAATAGTAACTCGTGAATAGTAACTTATGAATAGTAACTCATGAATAGTAACTCATGAATAGTAACTCTGACACAAAGAAAGTGCCCTGAATACCCGATTGAACAATATAACCTCCAGACATCAATTATTATTGAAATAAATGTCAATTTCTACTAACTCAAATAATCTCAACACAATGAAACTATCAAATTTATGTTTAATCAACATGAACTTATCCATCATTAATATCATAACTCACAATATTTAACAACCAGGTTATTCCTAGGAAAGAGGGGGCTTTCCAATAAGGATTTCTCCCTATCGTATGCCATGAATTAATTAGGTGACCAAACCTCCGCTTGATGAACTTCTAGACATTGTAAATATTGCAATTTAATAATATGAATAACTTTGTCGTCTCAATTATTGATTTAATAAAATAACATATTATGCACATGATACTGTGACAATAATTGAATCAATAATATGAGAGATATGATGCAGCAATTACTGTAGCAATAATGTAGTATAACTGAGTGACTTATCACGTAAGCATTAATAATCAATACTGCAGTGCTACTACTCTTACGCAACAATGCCAGACATCGCATTTCTTTTACTACTAGGGTAGTTCAATAGTATTAACGGTAAAATCTCCGCCGTTATTTTCATAAAATATCTTTGTAGTTTTCTAACTACGACAGTACTTTCGTTGTGGGGTCCACCAATGATTGTGCCGTCGTACGAATATTCCATGACAAAAAGAATATTCCCCGACCAATCGAATATTTTATAACAATTTGCATACTTTGCAAAATTTTCAAATACTACCCACAACTATAACACTATCTCAAATCCACACCATAATATTAAAAAAAAAATATTTCGAGAAATTTAAATCTTTATTTATAAAATCTGGGGTCTCACATATTTGGCGACTCAGAATAGGTGATGTATACCTATTTTCGGGGCATCATACCATGAGCGCGAAAAAATTGAAAGGTGAATCATCGAAGTGGAATATGACCTATAGTTTAGGGTACTAATTCATATTTAAGCCCTAAAAAAATGGCACTAAACCATTCCGTCCAAATCGTTTGAATGGCTGACTGATTCAGCCATTCAGACGATTTTTTTTCTCCAAAATAAACGCACTTAATGACTGACCAATTCAACCATTCTAAAGGAAATTGTTCCGTGGTGTATTTCATTCATTGAGATCCCTAATATACATGGGTTATCAGAGTCATCAAAGGCTAGAAACTAGGAAAGAGATATAGACTAAATACAACAGAATAAAGACTATCCTAATATATAAGATTTACACTTAATATAAAATATTTACATTAATAATTACAGATATTCTATTATACCCCCGCAAAATAAAGCGGGAGGAGGTTCGGCGTATCTTTGAGGTGTCTACGAAATCTTGAAATAAAAACCAATGGAAGCCTTTTGTGAAAATATCAATAATCGATGGCGAAGGATATGTAAGAGGCAGCGACGTGTCCATGAGCCACGCGTTCGCGAACAAAATGAATATCCATCTCGATATGTTTAGTGCGTTGATGCTGAAGAGGATTTCCGAAAAGATATATCGCGCTAACATTATCGCAGTAAACCAAAGTGGCTTTATGAATAGGACAATGTAGCTCTAGAAGAAGATTGCGTAGCCAACATGATTCAGAGACGACATTGGCAACGCCTCTGTACTCTGCTTCAGCACTAGAGCGAGAAAGTGTGGGCTGGCGTTTGGAGGACCATGATAACAAATTGTTACCGAGGAACACACAATAACCAGAAGTTGACCTCCTGGTGTCTGGACATCCACCCTAATCTGCATTGGTATAGGAAACTAGAGTGGAGATCGAAGAAGGATAAAGATGTAGACCATGGTTAATAATACCATGAATGTAGCGCAGAATGCGGCAGAGAGCTTGCATATGTTCATCCATCGGGTTATGCATAAACAAGCAGATCTGTTGTAGTGCATACGATATGTCGGGGTGTGTGAATGTGAGATACTGTAGAGCCCCTGCAAGACTGCGGTAATGAGAAGCATCTTCATAAGGATTGCTGGATGTAATACTGAGTTTCGGTTTGGTGTCAACCAGAGTAGGACAAGGCTTACAAGAGGACATGCCAGCACGGTCAAGAATCTCTTCTGCATACTTTTTTTGAGACAAAAATAGACCACCTGCATGACGAGTGACAACTATACCCAAGAAATAACTTAGTGGACCCAAGTCTTTCATAGCAAATTCTGAGCTGAGAAGTGTCATTATGGACTTGCGAAGAGTATCAGAAGAAGCAGTTAAGATAATATCGTCCATATACAGAAGAATATAAGCCATATCAGTACCGTTGCGAGAGATAAAGAGAGAGTTGTCAGACTTGCTGTAAGTGAACCCAATGTAAGAAGCATAGTCGACAAATCGTTTGTACCAAGCGCGGGGAGTTTGTTTAAACCCGTACAAAGATTTCTTTAGAAGACAAACATGATTAGGGCGAGCAAGGTCTTTAAAACCCAAGGGCTGATGCATGTATACTGCTTCGTTGAGGTCACCATGCAAAAAAGCATTTTTAACATCCAACTGATGAATGGGCCATGCCTTAGAGAGAGCAAGATTGAGTACTGTGCGAATAGTTGCCGGTTTGACCACCGGGCTAAAAGTGTCTCCATAATCCACACCAACCTGTTGACCTGCACCATCACCTACAAGACGGACTTTATGCCACTTAAAAGAACCGTCAGAATTTTCTTTATGTCTAAAAATCCACATAGACCGAATAACATTAACATCAGGCGGACGGGGCACTAAATCCCACGTCTTATTTTTAATAAGAGCATCGTATTCATCGTCCATAGCCATTTTCCAATTCGGGTCCTTGAGTGCAGACACTGGGTTACGAGGGAGATGTGACTTTATGACACGAGTGAGAAGACCATGATGATATTTTTGATTTGGTTTAAAAATACCATGTTGACTTCTAGTAACCGGTTTGAGGTCTGAACTCGAGGTGGGCTGGAAAATGGGAGGGAGAGGTTGATGTTGTGTGTGGTCTGTGGTTCGGCGAGAAGATGAATGGTCCAACGGCGGGATAGGGTCGCTGATTTGAGGAGGTGGCAGTGGGCAGGTTGTGGTTGATGAGATGGGCTGGGAATTTGGGTTGCCTGGCGGGTTGGATAGCGAGGTGGGCGGGTTAGTGGGTTGGTTGGAGTGAAGATGATGAATCACGTAAGGTGATATATTTTAATCCAGAAAATCATATATAGTAGATGTAGGAGTATGCAGCTTTGCAAAAGGAAACCCTGTCTCATCAAATAATACATGGTGACTAATGATTATTTTATTAGAGGATAAATCATAGCATTTGTAACCACGATAATTTGATGGGTAACCCAAAAAGACGCAAGGAGTGGAACAAGGTTGAAGCTTATTTATTATAGAGGACGGAAAGAGGGGATAACATAAGCAACCAAAGACTCGTAAGTGAGAGTACGACGAGTCTTTTTGGTATAAGATTTTGAGAGGAGATTGATAGGCGAGAGTTTTAGTTGGTAAGATGTTAAGGAGATACGTTGCCATTTGTAAGGCATGGTGCCAGAATGAAGGAGGTAGTGACACATGAGCTAACAATGTGCGAATGAGATTATTAATAGATCGAATTTTTCTTTCGGCTTTTCCATTTTGAGATGAAGTATGTGGGCATGAAAAACGAAAAGAAATACCATTAGCTTCACACAAACGCAAAAAAGAACCATTGTCATATTCTCTACCATTGTCACATTGGATATTTTTTAATTCCCTTTCGAATTGAGTGTTGACATAGGCTCGAAAGGTAAGAAAGGTGGAGTATACTTGAGATTTTTTGGAAATGGGAAATGTCCATAAAAATTTTGAATAATCATCCAAATACAGTACATAATATTTGTGACCCAAAGAACTCACAACATGAGATGTCCACAAATCACCATGCAAATTATCAAATGGCATAAAAGTAGAGTTATGAGAATCAACAAATGGAAATTTAACATGTTTACCAAGAGGGCATAAATGACAAAAATGAGAGTTTCTAGTTTTATTACATGAAATCAAATTATTCCGCCTAAGGGAGTCTAAAACAGGTGCTCCCGGGTGACCCAAACGGTTATGCCAAAGAGAAGAAGACAAAGCTGCAAAAGGTGAAGGTAAGATGGCTTAATTTTTGGTGGAGGTGGTGAGAGGATAAAGCTCGCCCCGACTATCACATCTCATTAGTGCCAGCCCCGTCTGAAAGTCCTTCACAGAAAACCCAAAAGGATCAAATTCAACAGAAACTTGGTTATCAGTAGTAAATTTTCGAACGAAAACCAAGTTTTTAATTAAATTAGGGGCATGAAGAACATTTTTTAACTCCAATGGAGGGTGAGGGGGAGATAATTTAACACTACCAAAACCACGAATAGGAATAGAATGGTCTTTTCTGACAATTATACCACGATCAGTGCTCAATTTAAAATAAGATGAGAGATTACCTTACGCGGATGTCATATGAGATGTCGCCCCGGTGTCCATATGCCACAACGGATCGGGTTGCACAAGGCTGAGAGTGTGAAGAGCTGCTTCAATGTCAGTTGGGCTAGGTGCATTGGCATTGAGGGCCTGCGGAGGCCTTGGACCCAGAATTCCAGGTTGGTGCATCTATGTGTAGGGAGCATTAGGCCGAGCCCAATTGAATGTGGGAAATGGGCAAGGAGGTACAGCCTAAGAAGCACCCCCTTGCTGCCAAGACCACGGCTACCAAGGCCATGGTCATTGGTCTTCTTATCTCGGTCCACCACGTCCATGCTTGGAGTTTTTCACTTGGCGAATGATATCGGCCACCCTTCTTGGGTTTTAACCACTATGTTTATTATTTTTCTTATTTTGTCCCTTATTCCTGCGATTATTATTGTGAGTATTATTATGCCGATGATGAGATGAATGACCTTAAGATGGAATGGGGTAATTCATGTCATCATCGGACTATTGGGAATTAGCGACAAGAGCAGTGGAACCCGACTCACGAGCGGCCCGTTGAAGGATCATTGTCTCCTCCAAAGCTAACTTGGATTTTGCCGTCTCAAAACTCGATAATGGGTCATGTTGTTGAATGTGAGTCACAAAACCAGCATAAGCATCTGTTAATCCAGCAATCATTTTCAACACCAATCGAGTATTAGAGACTGGAGCATCAACATTCGTCAATTGATCGGCTAAAAGCTTGAGTCGATTGCAATAGGCAGTGGTGGCGGAAAAATCCTCCAAATTCGTATTTGTGAATTGGTTTTCGAGGTTAACAGCTCTCGAGTGTTTATTGTCCTGAAAAATCGCCGCAATACGTTTCCAAGCATTCTCAGCCGAGTCATCGTTCACAAGAATGGAATTAAGGATGTCTTGTGATACGGTTGCATACAGCCACTGTGTGCCAAAGGACGGGATCGGCTGCCTTTGCATCTTGTGCCATCTTCTTGGCCGTCTCATCCAGTGGGGGGATGATGTGATCAAGCACATTATGAAGTCGTGCGTGAACCTTGAAGAGGGCTGCCCAAGAATGATATTGGCTAGAATCATGATCTAATGTAATAGGGATGAGAGATTTGACGTTAGTGATAGCCAAAACAGGATGAAATTTGGGATGATCGGCCATGATGATGAGGAGGCACGACGGAGCAAAGGGAAGGGAGGAAGAAGAAGAAGGCTAGGGTTGAGATGGGGAGGAAGGAACCAACTTTGATACCATAAAAGAAATTGTTCCGTGGTGTATTTCATTCATTGAGATCCCTAATATACATGGGTTATCAGAGTCATCAAAGGCTAGAAACTAGGAAAAAGATATTGACTAAATACAACAGAATAAAGCCTATCCTAATATATAAGATTTACACTTAATATAAAATATTTACAAGAATAATTACAGATATTCTATTACATTCATCCATTCAATCCTAAACAAAGAGTCCCTAAAAATTGTTAAGCTCTATCCATTCTTTCTCTCCGTCTCTCTTTCTGTATTTTATTTTTATTTTTTATTAATTTCAATTTTCATGAAGAAATTGCTCACACATTTATAGAGGCGCGGACAACTCTAGCTAACCAAAAACGTCAGGTTCTGGGTTCAGGTTGTAATGTGTATGTATTCATTTCATCATTTGTATTTAGAACTCTGTATTCATGTCCACGTAAAGTTTTTCTTTTATTTATTCAATTTTGGATGCAAGAAATATATATAATCCAGCCCACTGAATATTTCAGGTGTTAGGGGCCGGCCCGGAACTGCATGCTTTGCTCCTGTTTAATTTATCTTTATTCTATAACACTGCTCGATATTGCTCTACTTGTTTCATTCATTATCCATGACTTGTAATTTTTTAAAATTTTAAATATAAATCACGATATATATATATCACCCTAGCTCTAAGAGGGAAACGAAATGATATCTGACACAATATTGGTTGATAATTAGCATCCTTAATCAACATGATATGTTACAGACCAAGAGCTTAATTAAGAAGATGGAGATGATACATTCCTAATTGTTGAAGCATGCATGCTTTTTTATTTTTAATAATCCAGATGGTTATTTTTTAGAATTTAAGTTAACTTATGCAAGTAGGTTTGGCGATTAACTTCTAATCATTTTGAGTTTGTTGGGTGTACGTACATGTGCATGCATGACTATGACTAATATATATTGCCTCCGATGGATCCTTTGACTGCTGCCCTGCCATGAACACAAATTAATATTCATGTTTTTTTTGGTTCAAAGGACGCCTCAATCTAATAAAACTTCATTATAATTATTCTCTAGCAATGCCAGGATATCAATAGGAGAATTCGTACTACTAATAGATCTTCAGCAAACTTATCCGTGCATTTATTTTCTTCTCATGAACTTCACAATTCAATGTTTTTTCTATCTCGAGATGCAAGTATTGATCTTGAATGGTGTAGTTATCATCTCTTTGGAGGCACTACCTCCAGTCTCCAGACACACCTGCACGACTCCCTACGAGTCCATAAGAAGTGATCTTATTTTTTTTAATCAGGTCCGTGTAGAGACCAAAGATCTTGAGTGACCGATCCGTCAGAATTATAACTCAAAAGATAAAGAAAAGAATTATAACTCAAAAGATAAAGAAGTATCGTTAATTTCTTCATACTCGTTCCAAGTTCGACTACCATTTGCACAAATAATTATCCCCTTAGTTACTTGATTTCTTCATATAGATAGATATAGGATTTATGTGACAATTATTAGAAATAGATTTTGTACTACAATCTTTCCTATATGATAATAAAGGATCGCATGGCTGATGGCACACCTATAATTAAATTAAAATAATAAAAAATGAGAAAATTACTCTATTATACAGAAAAAGTCTCATTTGTAATATATATAAATAATAATAATGTATTTTTATTTCATTTTTACCATTAAATATATATTGAGTTGTAAATTTAATAGTAGTGATCTGTAATGAAATTATGATAATAAGTTTGAAGATATTATGTTATTCTGCACTACTAGTAACAAAAAAGAAAGAAAAAGGAATCTATTTTGTGGGAGGAAAAAATCACAAATGAGACCCTTTTATTGTGAAATATAGGAAATAATAAAATTCATCAAATATAAATTTTAAATAAAATATTTCATTCTAATTTATAAGAACCAATTTTGAACTTTTAAAAGGTAATTTTAGATATTTTCAAGCTTAAAATTAATGAGATTCATTAAAATTATAAAATAATAAATCTTATAATTAGTAGTATTTATTAGATAATTTATAATATTTATCATATTCTATTGACTAAAATTAAATCAATCTATGTTAATTTTAATTTTAAAAATATCTCAAATTAACTTTAAAAACTATCTTATATTTTAGAACAAAAGTGACACAAATTATTATAAAATCATTTTTTGAATTTACTATTTTTTTAATATTTTTAAGTAGAGCACTTTACCTAACTACCCCTATACAAACAAAAACTTTCAAAAATCAAGAGCGGGCACACCTTGCCATATTGTGCATCCGCCCCTGGATATATCAGTCACCACGCACCCGGCCTACCCGTGAGGGGTTAGCAATAATTAACTCCATGATCAAACTGAACGTACGCGTCCAACTGTAAATAATTAATTAAATCATATATATTAGTCCTCTTCTTATACCAGTCGGACCACATTTAGTGACGAATAAAATTGTCGTTAAACCTGTCGCCATATGGTCTAAACCGGGTTGTAGTGATGGTTCTGGACTATGACGACGATTCATACACTATGACAATAATTTTAGCGACAATTTTATCCGTCACTAAAAGTGATCCGCATGTGAACCACCCACATAAAAAGCTATATATATATATATATAACAAACATTTTCTATTCTAAATTAAAATTAATTAATACTTGCAAATAGCATATAGAAAGAAAATTTCAAGAAAGCTAAAAGTGAAATTTGGCGCTTTACTTGCCTTCCATGTAGAGAGAGATTCCATGCACATGCGGATATATGATATGTGGTGGTGAATGACTACTGTGCATGGTGCTGAGTGCTGACCCAAGATATGATTGAAGTAGCAAAGTAAAGTCTCACTTATCAAATTCGCCATATATTTTTATTTTGATGTTTATTTTTAAATAATATATCATTAATTTAATATTATATTATAATAATAAAATTATGATGATAAATTTAAAAATTGTCAGTGTTTTATATATTATCACCAACAAATAAACTCTTTTTATAAAATGATATATTTTCTTCTTTATTTATTTATTTATTTATATAAATACAACTCTTTTTATTCAGCAGATTGAGTATTATTATTTATTTATTTATTTATCCTCCCTAGGTTTTTTCCCAATTTCATTGGTTTCCTATCATGTGATGATCGTATCTTAAGAAGAAGAACATTACACAAAGGCCATGCAGAACTGCGCGCAGTAAAAACTACACATGCCTAAATTAACTGCTATGTATGTAATGTGTACATATATAGGCTTTTAATTACATACATCACTTTCCCTTGTTGAAATTATCATTTATAAAATAAATTAATGAAGATGGAATACGTACATGCATGACGAAGAAACGAAAATACTTAACAAATACTTGAATAAATACTTGATTACTAATGAAATTAACTTGGTTATGATTTGCGCCAATACACTACAAGAAGAAAGTCCATCAGCAATTCAAAAAATCTGTGATCGCAGTATTCGGTCGTTCATAATAGATTTAGCGACCGGTATTTAAATTAGTTGTTATTTTATAATAACAACCATGTTGCGGTTGTTAAATGGTCGCTAATTTAAATTTGTCGTCTTTAATTTTGGCGCGTGTGTTGGCTGTTAAAATCAATGAAAGTCTGCGACCGTACGCGGTTACATATAACGGATCGCAGATCTGTTTGACTTTCTGAGTAGCCTGATCGTCAGATCAATTTAAATCAGCGATCGCATGCGGTCGCTAAAAACGGTCGCTGATCCTTTTAAAAGCTAAAAGATTATGATCCCTTGATCTTTTCTCATTCATCCGTTGGTAATATATACAGAGTATAGACAAATATTATGCCTACAAGTTAGGCTAAGAATAAAGAAACAATTTGAATTTACAACAGAATAATCTCCTAAATCAAATATAAAATATTTACAACAATAATAAGAATAATTACATATATTCCATCACACCCCCACAGTTGAAGCAGGAGATGGTCGAACGCTTAGACTGTCCCGAAAGTCATCAAAAAATATGCGCGAGAGCCCTTTGGTAAATATGTCGGCAATCTGATAACGTGACGGAACATGAAGGACTTCGCCACGTTTTACCTTTTCACGAACAAAATGAATGTCTATCTCAATATGTTTAATGCGTTGATGTTGTACTGGATTGCCGGAGAGGTATATTGCACTCACATTATCGCAGTATACAAATGTTGCCTTGTGGACTGGACAATGAAGTTCCAGGAGTAAATTTTGGATCCAGCATGATTTAGAGACAACATTGGCAACCCCTCGATATTCAAATTTCAAAGACTTGATTTAGATAGTATGGGTTAGTTTAGAGGACCATGAAATCAAGGTTGTCATAGATGAATGACAATAACCAGAGGGGAGCGCAGCGTGTTAGAATGACCCCAATCAATCGAGATCCAGTATAAGAAAGGAGAAAGACAAGTTTAAACTTATACAGATACAAACCATAATTAACCGTTCCGTGAATATAGCTAGCGTAATATACGTTTGAGAGCATCCATGTGCTCGACTTTCAGATCATGCATATGTAAGCACACCCGTTGAACCACATAGGAGATATCTGGCCTGGTAAAAGTAAGATATTGTAAAGCACCAGCTAGACGATGATATTTAGTTGGGTCCTCATAAGGCTTACCAGTGGAAACACTGAGTTCCCCTTTGTGTCAACAGGAGTGGGACATGGCTTATGAATTACGCCAAACTCGCTCTTTCAAGTATTTCCCTCGATATATTGTGTATGTGAGAGAGAAAAAAGGTCATGGGCGATGCGGGTGGCTCGCATATACCGAAAAATAACTCAACTGTCCCAAATCCTTCATTGCAAACTCGGAACTGAGAAGAGACATGATAGATAATCGAAGAGCATCGGAGGAGGCCGTGAGAATTATATCATCAACATATAATAAAATATAAGCAATGTCAGATCCATTTTTGTAGATGAACAAGGAATGATCTGACACACTGTGAGAGAAACCAATAGTGGCCACATAGTTTGCAAAACGTTGGTACCAGACACGAGGGGATTGCTTAAGACCATAGAGTGATTTCTTCAACAAGTAGACATATATAGTCAGGATGAACTGCATCCTTGAAACCCAAAGGCTAATACATATAAACAGTTTCAATTAGATTACCATGAAGAAACACATTTTTAACATCCAATTGATGAATGGCCCAAGATTTTGATAATGCAATGCTCAAAATAGTATGAATAGTGGCCGGTTTAACAACCGGGCTGAACGTCTCATCACAGTCCACTCCAGCTTTTTGAGACCTGCCATCACCTACAAGACGGGCTTTATGCCTCTCAAAAGAACCATCAGATTTCTTTTTATGTCGAAAAATCCACATTGAACGAATAACATTAACATCAGATGGACGAGGTACTAATTCCCACGTCTTATTTTTAATAAGAGCATCATATTCATTTTTCATGGCCAATTTCCAATTTGGGTCATTAAGTGTACTCACGGGGTTGCAGGGTATAGGAGAGATAAATATAGTGATCGAGAGGGCACTTAAGTTATGGTATTTAGGGTTGGGCTTGTGTATACCATGTTGACTCCTAGTTCCCATTCGATGGGCTAGAGGATGAGGTCGAATGGATGTAGTGGAAATTGGATTAGGTTGAATGAATGTTGTGGTTTGCGTGGCAGTGGGAAAAGGGGAGCGAGTGGGCTGGGGAGTGGACTGTGTTGCAACGCGGGCTGGGGAAGAAGGGGGGGATGTTTGTGTGGACGAAGAGGGAGGCTCAGCAGGTGAAGCGGGTGGCTGAGTCTGCAGATCTAATGAGGTAGGTGCATGCAATTGATGAAGGATTTGGGGATGCAGACCATCATCTAAAAATTCATAGGAGGTAGGAGAGGGAGTATGAAGTGTTGAAAAAGGAAATTTAGATTCATCAAAAAGAACATATCTGGAAATAATAATTTTTTGATTCAAAAATATCATAGCATTTATAACCCCGATGGTTTGATGGATAGCCCAAGAAGACACATGGAGTGGAACGGGCTTGTAATTTATTGATGGTGGTGGAAGGAAATAAAGGGTAACACAAACATCCAAAAACTCAAAGATGGGTATAATCTGGAGTTTTTCCATAAAGAATTTGAGTAGGAGAGTAGTAGCTTAATGTCTTTGAAGGAAGAATATTTAAAAGGTATGTTGCTATTTCGAGAGCACGAGGCCAAAAGGAGGGTGGCATGAAAGCATGAGCAAGTAAACACTACAACAAATAGGCTTATTTCTGACGGAATATTTCATCGGTAATAAGGATATTCCGTCGAGGATAACCTCATTTCTGACGGAATTTTCGATCGAAACTTCGGTCGTATATAAATACGTCGAAATTAAGTCTGTCGGTCGAGGATACTTACTGTCGACGAACTTTTTTATCGACCGAATATTCAGTCGGTCTTACTATAAGTCCGACTGAAAAAAGTCTGTCGAGGAAATTCGGTCGAGATTAATCATGCCACGTGGGCTGTGTTTTTCGTCGACAGTAACAGGATATTTCGTCGACCGTAGTGCTGGTTCTGGCAGGAGAGTTTGGCGCCATGATGGGCTGTGTTTTCGACAAAAGTCCATCAGGAATGCTTTATGTATGACTGAACTATTCTCGACTGACTAATCAGTCAGAAGTATACTAATCTCGACTGAATGTACTCCGTCGGAGTTACTTCTGTCGGGGATAAACCCTTTTCTTGTAGTGAAAGTACAAACCATGTTATTTATAGATTTTATTTTTCGTTCGACTTTACCATTTTGAGGAGAGGTGTGGGGATATGAGAAGCGAAAATACATACCATTTAATTCACAAAATTTCCTAAAGGGACCATTGTCATACTCGCGGCCATTAACACATTAAAATTGTTTAATGTCTCTTTTGAATTGGGTTTTGAAATATGCTCTAAATGATAAAAAAATGGAATAAACTTGTGATTTTTTAGATATAGGAAAAGTCCACAAGAAATTACTATAATTATCAAGAAAAAGAGCATAGTAACGATGACCAGATGAACTTAATATAGGAGATGTCCATAAGTCACTGTGAATTATATCAAATGACATAATAGTAAAAAAACGAGAATCATTAAATGGCAACTTAATATGTTTTCCAAGAGGACAAGATTCACAAAAATAATTGCGAGCCTTTTTATATTTAATAAAATTGCTGTAACGAAGAGAATTCAAAATGGCATTTCCAGGGTGCCCTAAATGAGAATGCCACAAATTAGAAGAAGTAACAGGAAAAGCTGAAGGTAAAGCTGAAGGTGGTGGGCCCCGAAGTTTGGTGAAGGGATAGAGATTGCCCTAGCTATCACATCTCATTAGGTGTTTCCTCGTCTATAAATCCTTCACAGAAAATCCAAATAGATCAAATTCAACGGACACCATATTATCATTAGTAAATTTGCGAACTGAGATGAGGTTTTTTAATAGTTTAGGTGTATGCAACACATTTGTTGGAAGAATGCATATTTTGATTTGATGTTTTAAAGTAAATGCTCATGATTATATGTAAAGTCCTTCAAGGAATATATGTACAAAGGACTTAGTGATAGATCAAAATTGTTAGGTTGATCTTAGCCTTTAATGTTCATTTGTATAGATAAAGAGATCAAAAATGTTAGGTTGATCTATGACTAGAAAGAAATAGATAGGCTTTGAAGAGAATCGTAGTCTATCAAGCTGATCAACAGAATGCAGAAGCTAAAGCAGAATCGTAGAGCTTAAAAGATCGTAGTGTATCTGCCTCGAAGGGCCTCTCTATAAATCGTAGAGTGGTCCAGACGTTTGCTGAAACGTAGTGTGCTCTCAGAAACGTAGAGTCTGCAAGACGAGCAAGCAAAGATCATAGTGTGAAAAGATCGTAGCATGAAAACCCTTGAAAGAAATCGTAGTGTTCTATTCAGATCAAGCACAAATAAGACAAGACACCACGATATGCATCGTAGAGTATCATCTGTCTTGTGTCAGAAGCATCGAGCCTTATCTTTTGTTTGGAAACAAATTCCAACAAATGTGGAATGGGTTTTGAACGTTGAAGCACTCACCAGTCCCAACGGTACAAAAGATATCCTTAGTATTAATCAAAAGGAACGTATTCAAAAAGCTAAGAAAAGGACCATTGGGAAGAGGAAAACACCTTTTCAGGTGTTAGGTGAGAAAGCAGTCTGCCGTGTCAGTGGGCCAGATTGCAATTCAGAAGACGTGCAAAAAAGTCTCCATCAAAGCTCAGAAATGTTAAACGCATTTAATGCCTCATCAGATGACTTCAACGGATAGATTTAAAAAGATCACATATATACAGAACATAGATAGATGAGAGAAGTAAGCAAGTATTGAACAAAAACGCACAAGAACACTCAACGCTCAACTCTACGAACTGAGAAAAAGAGAAAGCTTGTTTCATTTACTCGATTCTCTCGAACAAGTGCTTAATAAAGAATCGAAAGTAGCACCAATCACGATCTCAACAACAACCAATCAACTGAAGTGAGAGTTCCAAGTCTGAAGGACTTGAAGAGTTCTAAGTGAACTGTGAAGAACCAAGTCTGCTAGACTTAAAGAGTTCAAGAGTGAACTAAGAAGTGCCTAGAGCTAACATTGATGCAGAAGGAATCTGTGAGATTCAAGAAGTGTAATGAGTACATCCTTAGTGGATTTCCTACTCAAAGAGTAGAAGAGTGGATTAGGAGCTTTAAGTTCTCTGAACCACTTAAAACTGCTGTGTCCATTATAACTGTCATAACTGCCTCACTCTCATTAATTCAAGATATCTAAAAGAAGGTTTATCAAATACTCTTTCTGCTGTGCATTAATCACCATCATACTAACTAGTTTATAAGAAAAGTTTTTAATTATTTATTCAACCACCCTTTTAGATATCTATTGTGCCTTCGGGAACTAATAATTGGTATCAAAGCAGGTTCTATTATATAGCCTACAAAGCTTAAGTAGATCCAATGGCACATTTACCAAGCGAATCAAAGACTGGAGGAGGCAACAATCCACTTATGTGTAACAAAGACAAATTCGCTAACTGGAAGGTTAAGATTCAAGCTTATATGGATTCAATAGATGAAGATCTATTTGAAACTGTTCAAAATGGGCCCTACATTCCTACAAAGCTTGCACTAACTACAAACGACCCAAACAGAATACAGATCAAGGTCAAAGAAGAATTGACAAAAAATGAGAAGAGAGCTGTCCAGCTTGATAAAAAGGCCAAGAACATCTTATTTCAATCCCTAGAAGATGATCTGTTTGAAAACGTGGTTAACTGTAAAACAGCAAAGGAGGTTTGGGAAGCATTACTTATCATGCATGAAGGAACAGAAGAAGTCAAAAAAAATAAACAATCTCTCTTGACTCAGCAATATGAGATGTTTACTCACGTTCAAGGAGAGAACGTCACTGCCACATACGAGAGATTTAATATTCTTCTCAACTCTCTACGAGCCTATGGAAAGATCTATCCAAACAAAGATCTAATCATAAAATTCATGAGAGCCTTCGCAAGCAAGTGGGATGCCAAAACCATCGCCATTAGAGAGTCAAAGAATCTACATGAAATGACTATTCAACAATTTATTGGCAACCTTCTTACATACTGAACTCGAACCGACACAACGAAAGCGTAAACGTTATCTGAAGAAAGAAAGAAGGACAAAGGTGTTGCTCTCAAAGTAATCGAAAACACCTCCAAAGTCAACACAAGTTGATTGATTCTGACTACGATGAAAATGGTGATGAGGACTTTGCAATGCTGGTGGAAAGACTAAGAAGATTCATGCGACAAGGCAAAACCAGCAAGCTAAAGAAAGTCAAGAACTTCAAAGATGACCGAGAGCAAATGAATGACCAATGCTATAATTACAAGAAACCTAGCCACTTCATTGCCAACTGCAACAAATCTCTCAGAGAAGAACTCAAGAAGAAATCACATACAAAGAAGGAATACAAAGGCAACAAAAGGTCACTGAAGAAGGACAAAGGCCTCAGTAGGCTGGAGGATCGTGGAGTCGACTCGCATAATGACTCAACTCCTCGAACTGGAGATGATGAAGATCCTCAAATGGCAAATCTCTACCTGATGGCCAAAAATACAAGGGACAAACAGAACTCCAACATACATGAAGTAAGTATCGATGAGGTATTTGACTTCAACTCTCCTGATGTAGATATTGATGACTTTAGAACTGCATTACATGGCATAACATCCGATCCGCGCAATACATGAAGTGGTTTAGAGTTCGTCTAAAAATTATTCACTTCTTCAAAAGGAGAAAGAAAAGTTCAAGAATAACAGGAAACAACCTTTTCAAGATTTAATTTCTCTCCAAGTTTGTTCGAGAATAAGTTCTTGAGACAAGCAAATGAGCTCAGTGCTCAAAGAGAGTCTAGTCTAACCTCCAAGATTGAGGATCTAAAAAAGACAGTCTCTACATGGAATAAATCCTCTTCATCCATGGACTCCTTAAACCTTGCTCAGTTGATTCAATTCATATTCCCAGGAGTAAGGGATCTCATGCCGGTCTAGGTTTCAGAAAAGAGAAGAGTAATCTAGCTACTACTCATCAACCTCGAAGGATCGTAGAGTCCAATAAAATCAACTCTACAAACCAACCAGGAAGGTACAACAGAAGTAAGATATACTCCTCACAAGTCATGAAACAAGAGAACACATGGAAGAGGAAATATCAGCCTAGCAGAAGAATGACCAATAACCCACAAAAGTCCAAATAGAGGAAGAACTTTCACACACACACACAAACATACATCATATCAAATGTTTTGTGTGCTACAGAGTTGGCCACAAGACTGCAAAATGTCATTATAATTCCATGTATGTGAGATCCAAAATCAAGCCGATTTGGGTCCCCAAGGGTACTAACATAATAGGACCCATACAAGTATGGGTACCAAAATGAAGGTTTAATGTTACCTCAGGAAAAGAGCTCCACAAATACAACCTGGTATCTGGAAAGTGGATGTTCAAGGCACATGACTGGAAACAAAGCCCTTCTATCTAACTACATAGAGAAGGAGGGTCCCTCGGTCATCTTTGGAGACACCAACTCTGGAAAAATAAGAGGATATGGGTCAATTAGAAATGGTGTAGTATCCTTCAGTAGAGTGGCCTATGTGGAAGGACTACAGCACAATCTTCTAAGCATTAGCCAACTTTGCGACAAGGGTCATTAAGTAACATTCCTCAACAATCAATGTTAAGTCCGAGACCTGAAGACATCCGCTGTGAAGCTAACCGGAACAAGAGAAGGAAATGTCTACACAGTAAATCTTGGACAACTGAGCTCAGACGAGATAATATGCTTTATGGCTAAAGCATCTGAAGAAATGAGCTGGCTATGGCATCGAAGATTATCTCATCTGAACTTCAAAAGCATGTCCAAATTAGCTTCAAAAGATCTAGTTGAAGGCTACCCAAGTTCAACTTCGTTAAAGAAACGTCGTGCAATGCACATCAACTTGGGAAGCAGGACTGTAAGCACATTCAAGAGCAAAGCGCAAATTCAATTGACAAGCCTCTACGGTTCTATACATGGATCTTTTGCGCCAATTCCATCGACGAGCCTTGGAGGAAAGAGATATTCTCCGGTCATAGTTGATGACTTCACCATTTACATACGGGTGTTCTTTTCAACCTCAAAAGATGAGATAAGTTCCCGGTGATCAAGATGTTCAAACCGGTGATGAGCGAGAAATGAGAGAAAATCAAGGCTATAAGGAGTGATCATGGCAGAGAATTGACTTCTCGAAATGGACCCGATTCTGCATGCAGAATGATGGCATTAGTCACAACTTCTCAGCTCCACGAACTCCTCAATAAAATGGTGTTGCTGATAGAAAGAACATGACATTAATAGAGGTTGGAAGGACTCTACTAGCAGCAGCCCATCTGTCTGAGTACTTTTGGGCAGAAGTTGTCAACACTGCATGCTATACTCAGAACAGATCACTCATACACTCTACGATTGAGAAGACTCCTTATGAACTGTGGAAAGGAAGAAAACCAAGTGTCAGCTACTTTCATGTTTTCAGTTGTGCATGCTACATTCTCAATAATGAAAAGCAGTACTTGACAAAGTTTCAACCAAAATCAGACGAAAGAATCTTTCTTGGATATGCCACAGACAGTAAGGCCTACAGAGTGTTCAACAAGAAGACACTGAGTGTTGAAGTCTCAATTCACATCATCTTTGATGAGACAGACTTAAACAAAATAATGCCTCAAGACACTACGACCAACAGTTCAGACACTACGACGAGGTCGTCAAGCTCAATACTACGATCATAACACCAGACAGTGAAATCGTTGAGCAAGGAAATGAGATCGTAGAGAGGCCTATGCCAGATAACAAGCCTCCACACCAAGAAGAAGAAATAGATCTTGAAGATCTAAGACAAGAAGGCATAAGAAGGCGATGTCTAACAGAAAGACAGATAAGCAAGAGATCACACTCAAGATCTAATCATTGGAGATCCAAAGTGCAAGAGTCAAAACAAGAGGCTGCTACCCAAAATGAATGCTTTTATCTAAGCTTTCTATCACAAATGGAACCGAAGAAGATAGAGGATGTTATGGAAGACTCCAGCTGGATAGAGGCCATGCAAGAAGAACTTAATCAGTTCGAAAGAAGCAAAGTATGGAGACTGGTTCCAAGACCAAAGAATCATCCTGTTATTGGAACCAAGTGGGTCTTCAGAAATAAGATGGATGAAGACGGAGTCATCACCAGGAATAAGGCAAGACTAGTGGCCAAGGGCTACTCTTAGGAAGAAGGCATTGACTACGATGAGACATTTGCACCTGTTGCTAGACTAGAAGCCATCAAAATATTCCTTGCCTTTGCTGCTCACATGAAATTCAAGGTCTTTCAGATGGATGTCAAAAGTGCATTCCTGAATGGTGAACTTCAAGAAGAAGTCTATGTAGAACAACCTCCAGGTTTCATTAATCCATCTTTTTCTAATTATGTCTTTAGATTAGACAAAGCCTTATATGGTCTTAAACAAACACCTAGAGCATGGTATGAAACACTAACTAGCTTTCTTATTGAAAATAGATTCACTAGAGGTAGAGTAGATACCACACTATTTCTTAGAAAGCATAAAGACAAAGTCCTATTAGTTCAAATATATGTTGATGATATTATCTTTGAATCTACTGATGAAAAGCTATCAAGAGATTCTCCAAGCTTATGAAGAAGCAAGTTTGAAATGAGTATGATGGGTGGTGAACTTCTTCCTTGAGCGCAAGTAAAACAGGTGATGAAGGAATCTTCATCAACCAAGCCAATACATTAAAGACTTACTTAAGAAGTATGGCATGGATTGAATTTCTCCCATGAAAACCCAATTGCTTCCTCGCAACCAAGCTCGATAAAGATGAAAAAAAGGTAAAAGTATTGATATAACTCAATACAAAGGTATGATATGCTCTCTTTTATATCTAACCGCCGATAGAGCCGGATATAATATTTTTGAATGCATTTGTGCTAGATTTCAAAGCTAGTCTAAAGAATCTCATTTAAGCTTCTTTGTAAAGAGGATTTTCGTGTACCTCAAAGGTACATCCCACTTGGGGCTTTGGTATCCCAAGGAGACCTCATTTGAGCTAACGGGATATACGAGATCTGGATTTTGCGAAGCTACAAAATTGATAGAAAAAGTACAAGTGGCTTTTGTCAATTCTAGGAAAGCAGACTTGTGTTCGGTTTAGAAGAAGAAGCAAAATTCAAAGATCTCACTTCAACAAAGAAAAGATGAATACATTCTTCTTTGGCGGTTGTTGTGCCTTTCGAGATCTTATGGATGAAAAATCAACTAGCAGATTATGGGTTTGAATTTAAATCCATACCTATTCACCGTGATAAACACAAGTGCAATTGCCATAACTCATAATCCATCATGCATTCGTTAGGACTAAGCATATAGAAATAAGGTATCACTTCATTAGGGATCATGTGCAAAATGGAACTATATCTTTACAATATATCCCTACCGAAAATCAACTTGGCGATATTTTTACAAAACCTCTAGATGAATCCAGTTTAACAAGTTAATAAGTGAAAGCTAGGCATGCTTAACTTGCATGACCATGAAATATGCTTTATAGTTTATGCTAACCATGGAGTTTTAAATGCTATATTCGAAATCATAAACATGATGAAATGAAGTCCATGATCGTAGAGCTGAAACGTCATAAGAGAACGATCGCAGTACAGACTCAACGATAGCAGAACTTCATCAACAAAACCAAAGGAGCACCCTATGATGATCAAGCACAAAACAAAGCAATCTCTCTGATAAGAGCCTCAGGGACAAACCTAACCCTTGATTCATTCAATGAGGTTGGCCCTTCCTGAGCTATCTTAAGCCAAGAAGAATGCTAAGTCAAAAGATTCATCACAAGGACTCGGTTAGACTCAACGATTGCAGCTCAGACATGAAAATTGCCGAACAGACTCAACGATGATAGAACAGACTCAACGACTCCAAGGACCATCTCCACGATCGTAGTCCTCCCGAAGAACATATTAGCTCAGAAGAAGTTAAGGGGAAATCAGTACAATCCTCCTAAGTCAGAATTTGTAGAGCCAAGCAAAACTTGACACCTGTCCCACTAAGCAAAATATAGAGAGGGAAGTTACAAGTACAAATTAAAATCGCCTTTGTGAAATCTAAAGTTCAAAAGATCGTCTCTCTTTTCCTCTCTCAAGAAGAAACCCTAAACCAGAAGAAAGCTCAGTCAGTCACACTTTCTGCAAGAAAATCAATGGCGACTTCCAACGTCATCTCTGGCTACAGACTTTGCTCTGACGAGTTCAAAATATCTGAACCCAAATTTCACAAGACTTTGTCGTTACTGAAGAAGGCGGGTCTCGAAGAAGCTTTGGGTACAGACACATTGATCTACCCTAAGCTGGTAAAAGAATTCTATAATAATGGTGTATTTGAAAACAACATCATCACTGCGAAAGTCAGGAACGTAGAAATCAGACTAAAGGCTGAGGACATCAATCTAGCCCTAGGTCTCAAACCTGAAGGGTATCCATCCATAGATGGCATAAACTTCCATAAGGGACTCAAAAAGATGCATCACAAGAAATCACCCTCTGTCAAAGGATACAAGAAGAAGGAGTTTCCACAGAGGGTTGTTGGAAAATGTATATGTTGCAAGTGCTCTGGTCATGACTCTATAAATGAGGTGCAACTTAAGCTCATAACTGCCATATGTTATGAAATACAACTTAACTATGGGGCTCTATTGCTTGAATGGATTAGGAAGTGGTTAATTAGCTCAAAGAAGACAAAGAGATCTCAAAAGATGCTCTACGGGTGATTTATAAGCATCATTTTACATGCTGCTCTGGGTGACTTAATTGAGGAAGATGAAGGAGAAGCCATTAATCCAAACCGTCGAATGACTCAGTAACTATTCGAGAACTGGAAAAGGAATCCAGCTGAAAATGTGCGAATGATGTCTGAATCTAGTGGAAAAACTGGTGAAATAAAGGAATCAAGAGTGCCAGGAAATATGTCAGTTATCAGAGAAACTGAAGAAGAAGAAGAAGCTAACAAGGAAGAACCCATTGCTTTGATCAAAAAAAGCAAGGGCAAAAAAAAGCTGAAATCCAGAACTACAGAAGAGCCTCAAGGATCCACTACCGATAAGCCCGTAGAGTCCTCGGACATTGAGACTCTATAGATCCTAAGAAAGAAGTAACAGCAGGCTGAGGCAGAAGAAGATAGAGCTACCATATCTCAACTGTTGAAGAAGAATAAAATCAGCCACAAGTCCAAAAGGCCATCCATCTCTTCGATCGTAGAGTCTCTACCGATCATAGAGATCAGACCAAATACATCAAGCAAGGAAATAGCTGAATCAAACATTCTGGCTAGTCAGCAGGACAAAACTAAAGTTCAAGAAAGTCCTGAGGCTATGGCTCAACCTAGAAAACCAAGAAGAAAACTGGTCAAGAAATATATTCTTGTCAATGAAGAAGTACTAAAGAGGGAAGATAAAGAATTGGTTTCTGAAAAAGAACCAGCAAATGAAAGCCAAAAAGTCAAAGCTCGAACTGAGGAGGAGACACCTGAAGATCTGATAGAGAATACACCTGCTGAGGGGGAGATGCCTGAAGCTCCCATCTTAGAAAGTGATCTAGTTGAGGGGGAGCTATTGATAGTACAAGAAGATGATCAAGTTGAGGGGGAGGCTCATGACATCTCTATGATAGAAAAAGAGGTCCCTGCACGAAATGAAGCGGAACCAGTGCAAGAACATTATGAGGCTATTGAGATAATGGAATCCTCCAACGAAAGCAGAGAAAAGGATGAAGGGGACGAGGTTGAGATTATAGCTGTGGGCATTGATGGATACAGAAGAGCCAACTATGAGCAACTGTTTATATATCTACCTATGATGCCTTTCCATCAAGCTCAAATTCTAAACTCTTGGAGTCACATGTTTTGGAGCTTCAAAGAGTATTCGGCCGTCTCAGTGATAGCTAATGGATTCCCAGGAAGATTCAACTTTGCCAAGAAGTTACTCATAAACAACTCTACCTCAAAGAATAAACCCGAGGTACTGTCTATCGCAACCCTCTTCAGAGTTAATCACTTGCCATCATCCTCATTTAATCAGTTTTATGAATTCCCACAATGGTTGGAAGTAATTCTTCATCCACTAAACCAATTTCCAGTTGAAGAATCCCAAAATTCTGTAACTGAGGAACCAAATAAGATCAACTTCATAATGCTCCCACATCCCACCATCTCCACGATCACTGACTTTAGCCCCATTGTAGGGTCTCAACCTCAAATTGTAGAGCTACCAAACTTAAACATCCAAACCCAGGCCCCTCCATCAGATATTCCCTCCTTATCCAGACATGAATACTTCAATCTTGATCTTTCTCTCTATTCATTACAAGATCAATTCAACAGCACACCACCTCCTTCACAAATTCCCCAACTGAATGAAATTCTTTCAGAGTTATCCACAAAGGCTGATTTGTCAGCAATGTCTGTGAATGTGATCAAGGAACTAGATGAGAGTCTTGAAGATCACACTGCACTTATTCAGCTGAGATTAACATCAATGATCAATTCTGCAAATAATCTCCCAAGCTCCCTAAGCTCTGAGCTCTCTAAAACGCTTAAAGAGATCATCAAATAAATGCTTCAAAGCATTAAATACAGGGATGACATCCACTTTCTCACAGCTAAAAGACATAGGGATGCTGTCTTGATCTTATAAAAGACTCAAGAATCTCAGAACGAACTAATGATAAAGAGTATCACAAGTCTCCAAAGCGCAATCAAGGAATTTCAAGACTTCTCCATGGGTCAAAATGCAAAGAACCGAAAAGCATCACGAACATCCTTCAACGACGTGAAACTCGTTCTGAAGCTTTGATCCAAGAAAATCGCGAGGACATTTCTCAAACTTAGAGTCAACTCAACGAGCTTGTCCAAGGAGTCACTCGTCTCTCTGAAGACATTCGAACCCTTGATGCTGACATAAAGGGGGAGAATAAAGGGAAAGGAGATCAGGAAGGCAAGGGCAGAGGCAGAGGTCAATCCTCGAGGAATCCTTCTGCAAGGCAAATCCACCAGCAGACTCCACGATCCAGCCATCAGACCCAACGAGCTAATCAGCAGGAAGTTTTAATGGCTCAACCATTAAGGAGTCTAGGGCTAACTACTAGTTCTCATGAGGTGACAACAACAGGCCTAAGAATGCCAATTGGAGATCCTACATTCATAAATAAGCATGATCACAATCCTAGACTAAGCCCAAGTGAGCTAGAAGATTGCCAGAAGAGATGAAACAAGCAGAAAAAGGAGAGCTGAGGAATATGGAAATCCTCCAAGAAGCAAAAGGCTGAAGAAATAGAGATAAGTTGAATTTTAAGTCGTATTGATGTAGTCAAAATTAAATGTAATATCTTTCTTCATACATAAATAAATTCATGCTTATTCTCTAGAAATTTCAGTTGCTTACTGAAATACTAAGTCATGTTTACTTTGCTGCAACTGCATATAAAATTTAATAATCATGACAACAAATCTCCTTGGTTATGTCAACATCAAATATTGGGAGATTGTTGGAAGAATGCATATTTTGATTTGATGTTTTAAAGTAAATGCTCATGATTATATGTAAAGTCTTTCAAGGAATATATGTACAAAGGACTTAGTGATAGATCAAAATTGTTAGGTTGATCTTAGCCTTTAATGTTCATTTGTATAGATAAAGAGATCAAAAATGTTAGGTTGATCTATGACTAGAAAGAAATAGATAGGCTTTGAAGAGAATCGTAGTTTATCCAGCTGATCAACAGAATACAGAATCTAAGGCAGGATTGTAGAGCTTAAAAGATCGTAGTGTATCTGCCTCGAAGGGTCTCTCAAGAAATCATTGAGTGGTCCAGACGTTTGCCGAAGCTAACTCAGAGATCGTAGCGTGCTCTCGGAAACGTAGAGTCTGCAAGATGAGCAAGAAAAGATCGTAGTATGAAAAGATCGTAGCATGAAAACCCTTGAAAGAAATCGTAGTGTTCTATTCAGATCAAGCACAAATAAGACAAGACACCACGATATGCATCGTAGAGTATCATCTGTCTTGTGTCAGAAGCATCGAGCCTTATCTTTTGTTTGGAAACAAATTCCAACAAATGTGGAATGGGTTTTGAACGTTGAAGCACTCATCAGTCCCAACGGTACAAAAGATATCCTTAGTATTGATCAAAAGGAACGTATTCAAGAAGCTAAGAAAAGGACCATTGGGCAAAGAAAAATACCTTTTCAGGTGTTAGGTGAGAAAGCAGTCTGCTGTGCCAGTGGGCCAGATTGTAATTCAGAAGATGTGCAGAAAAATCTCCATCAAAGCTCAGAAATGTCAAACGCATTTAATGCCTAATCAGATGACTTCAACGGATAGATTTAAAAAGATCTCATATATACAGAACACAGATAGATGAGAGAAGTAAGCAAGCATTGAACAAAAATGCACAAGAACACTCAACGTTCAACTCTACAAACTGAGAAAAAGAGAAAGCTTGCTCAGCTACTTAGTTCTCTCGAACAAGTGCTTAATATCAACTGAGTAGCACCAATCACGATCTCAACAACAACCAATCAACTGAAGTGAGAGTTCCAAGTCTGAAGGACTTGAAGAGTTCTAAGTGAACTGTGAAGAACCAAGTCTGCTGGACTTGAAGAGTTCAAGAGTGAACTAAAAAATGCCTAGACTGCTGGTCTAGAAAGAATCTGTGAGATTCAAGAAGTGTAACAGACATCCTTAGTGGATTTCTTACTCAAGGAGTAAAAGAGTGGATTAGGAGCTTTAATTGCTCTGAACCACTTAAAACTGTCGTGTCCAATATAACTGCTATAACTGCTATAACTGTCATAACTGCCTCACTCTCATTAATTCAAGATATCAAAAAGAAGGTTTATCAAATACTCTTTCTGCTGTGCATTAATCACCATCATACTAACTAGTTTAAAAGAAAAGTTTTTAATTATCTATTCAACCCCCCCTCTTCTAGATATCTATTGTGCCTCCGGGAACTAACAACATTTTTAAGGTTCAAAGGTGGATTTATTTGGGTTAGTGAGGCACTTCCATAACCAAGAATCAAAACTGTATGATCATAACCAACAATAATGCCATTATGTTTGCTCAAATTTAAATAAGACGAGAAAGTACCATGATTGGTAGTCATGTGTGAGGTGTCACCGATATCCATGTACCAATTTGCATTCAGTTGATGGAGTAAGAGAGTGTGCATAGCCGCATCAATGTCTGTAGGTTTGTAGTTCACACTTGGGGCTGCTGCTGTGTAGTGGACTTGGGAAGGTTGAGGCCCAAGAACTCCTTTTGTAGATGATGGACGAGTCTCCCAGCCTGTAGTGGGAAATGGGCAAGGTGGGCTGGCCCGAGTGTGAGGTGAACAGTGAGCCCAAGGAGGCATGTAAGCCCATTATTGCAGTCATGACGGTGCTGAGGGTCTATGCTGTCCCCAGCCACGAGATCCACCACGGTTGCCACTACGGCCACTACGACCACCGCGGTAGTTGCCGCACCGCCCACCATGGCTACCATAATTTTGGATACCATAATTATTATGCCCATTTGCATTTTCTTGCTGTTGTTTGGAATTATTGCCACCAGAAATATTATCATTAGTTAAATTCATAAGCAAAGCGGAATCTGAACTAGATTCAAGAGCGGAACGTTGTTTCATGCTTTCCTCTTCTAATAAAAGCATCGAACGGGCTTGTGCAAAGGTCGGAAGAGGACTACAGTGTTGAATGATGGTGACGAACCCCGCGTAATCTTATGTCAAGCCATGAATCATTTTGAGAACCATGCGCTCGTCAAATACTTTTGCTCCCATGTTGGCCAATTGATCAGCCAACACTTTAAGTCACTGGCAATATGCAATAACATTTGGAAAGTCTCGAAGGTGAGTTTTGGTGAATTGGGTTTCAAGGTGAACGACCCTCGTATTCTTGTTGTCTTGGAACAAATTTGCTACACGGTTCCAAGCATCTTTTGCTTCATCATCCGTAGCAATGATAGTGTTGAGAATATCCAAAGAAACCGTGTTATAAATCCATTGCGTGACAATGACATCGATCCTCTTCCAAGTCGCTGTTTTGGCATCCGTCTTGGTGGCGGCAGCTTCCGTAGGAGGGATGATGTGGTCAAGGACGAGGTTGGCGTGGGCATAGAGCTTGAAGAGAGTTGCCCAGTTGTTGTATTGGCCGATTTCGAGATCGAGAGTGATGGGGATGGCTATTTTGATATTGGTGACGGTGGTGGCGGGATGGATTTTTGAGTCAACCATTGATAAGGTACCGCATGCGGTCGCTAAAAACGATCGCTGATCCTTTTAAAAGCTACCAGCATCGTCTGCAGAACACAAAACAGAAAGAAAAAGTCGACAAAGAAAAGGAGAAGGAGACGCCGCCCGCCTTCGCCATCCGCCGTCCATTACCGCCTGCTACCCCACCTAGGTATTCAATCTTCCTCTTTCTCTCTCATCTATATATAGTTTTCAATTTGGGTTTGATTTGAATTATATATATTGCATACTTATGTATTTATATGAGTTTGATTGGTTTATTTAGTTTAAATTTGGGTTAGATTTATGCAATGTTAGCTAACATGTTGATTATATAATAATAGTGTGATATTTAGTTTCAATTTGGCTTTAATTTGTACAATTTCAGTGCATGCATGTTCATAATATGATATTGAGTCTTATGTTAGTGTATTGAATCAGATATTCAATTTGAGTTTTTTTTTTGCATAGTGTATAAATTTAAGGTATAATTTGTAGGTTGTTTAAGTGGTTAGACATAAATTAAAATTAAAATAATATAATGTCCATTATTATAGAATATTACTAAAATACATAAATTAAATATTAAACTAAATTAAATTAAATATAATAACATATAAATAAAATAAAACAACAAATAATAATACAAACTAAAGTAAGGAAAATAAAAAAAAAATTCCTTAGTTTACTTAATTTTTTCCTACTAAAATCAACTAAGTAGCATTTACTTAGTTTTCACTACTAAATTTATATATATCAACTAATTGTAGCATTTACTTAGTTAATACCACTTAGTTTCCCAATACTAATTTAAATAATTTAAGTAGCATTAATTTACTTAATTTTACACAACTAAATAAAATAAAATAATATAATAACATAAATTTATATTACTTTGTATAATATAAGATAATATAATATAAAATAAAATAATATATCATAATATATCATAACATACCATAATTCATGGCATACCAGATTATATAATAAGTTAATTAACTTAATTACTGATGAGTGAGTTTTATACACATGAATTGAGTGCGTTTGGGCTTAATTTTTTGGATGTTTTTAAGTATTTGTGTCTATTCATGCATATTTTACGTTGTTTTGTAGGAATTGGGACAAAAGTTACTTGGAACGACGTTTGGAATTGCTAGATTCGCGTTTTCGCCTTGCCATTTACATAACATCCACTTCAGAGTCAAATTCAGTATTTCTTTGGACCTTATTTCGAAAACCTCAAATAATGAAAGTTGTATATCTACGTCTCCTCTTTCCGGAACATCTTGAATCATCGAAATTGGAGTTCGGACGAAGAAGTTATGGCCATTTTCCCAAAGGACGTCGGAGTAGAAAATTTCCAGACATGAAAGGTTGCACGGCTGCCCCCAAACAAGGCCTATGCCCAATTCCAGGGGGCTAGAATGCGATGTTATTAAGATGCCATACCCAGCGCTTGCAGTATACTGGGGAAGGAATTTAGTCGAGCTTGGGACGCGTTTTGGGCCGAATTTTAACACTTTTCTGACTCTAAATTGTCGGGTTTGTTCCTAAGCTAAAAATTGGACTTGTAATCTATAAATACATGATGTAAGGCATAAAATAAATGGGGATTACATAGATTAGCTTAGATAAAATACTTCATTAGATTAGAACATAAACCCTAGTTTATATTGGATTGTTGGAGATTGAAGCAACTTGAGGATCATTGAAGATTCAAAGCAGGAGCGGAAGAGGAGTCTCAAGACCTACATCGACAATGATTTTATTCTCTTCTCTTCTCTTACTTTTATCTTTTAATGTTTATTCAGTTGTGGATTCTTGATTTTAATTCAATGACAATGAACTAAATTTCTTTTATTAAGACTACAAATTGAACCTTTTATGTCTATGAATTAATTATTTAATTTATTCCAATTATTTATGTCAAGGTGAATTGTTTATTATGTCTTGTGCGTTTTTGATTAATTATTAGGCCAGTAATTACCGTGTTACTCTAGAAGGATTCGGGAGATGAAATCTAGGGTTAGAACTGGACATGATAACAAGTAGGCTTAATTATTTGCATGAGATGAATAATTAGGGTTGTGAATTGAATAGGAATATCTGTTCACTGCATGTAACACATTGGGAATTGGAACTTAACGGGTTTGATTTAATTATTTTGCATAGGAATATCGTAGGATTAATTGAATTGAATTGAATAAAAGCTATCTGTTTACTTGGGAAAGGGCTTTTAACAACTAGAATTCCTGTTAACAATTCAGGTGGCGTAATAATTGGGTTAATTGGATAATTGGTTTATAGTTCATAATTGGGGATATTGTAGTCTTAACCTTTATTTATTTGAATTCATTTATAAAGTAATTCAGTTTAATTAGTTAATTTAGTTTGCTTAATTTTAAAAATCACACTTTGTAATTGTTTAAATAAAATTGATTTGGTTAAGAGTTAGTACTTGGTATTTTTTATTAAATAATTCCTCGTGGGAACGATACTTTTCTTATCACTTTATTACTTGTTGACTGTGTATACTTGCACGTATTCATTGATTGTGAAATTGATCAACAATTACATTCCTTAAATTTATTAGTTTAAATAATATAATATCATATAATATATTACAAAATAAATAAAATAAAACGATTTAATTAAAAACAAGAATGACAATGATTTAATTAAAACAAATAAAAGAGAGAACATACTTTATCAATAACTCAATTGGAACATCCTTAAGACCGACTTATTTCGAATATTTTGTAACCAAATATCAGTATTTTATTGGAAAATATTTTATCTCACAATCTCTATAATGAAAGTATAATTAATATGAATCTGCGATCAACCTAATTAGTCTTGAATTTGACTCCATAAATCAGTATTTCCGAGATATATACAACAAATTAGAGAAAGATGAAAGTGGGCACTTAGTGAAAGATAACTTGTCACAATTAGATGGAAACTTCAAGTTATAATGTAAAACAAATACCTTCATCATCGCCCATGAGTAATAACTACTAGGAGAAGAGTCGAGAACTTCCTTGTATACATGATTTAATATAACAGTTGCATCTAATACTCCAACTGATTCCTCGACAGCAAAAAAATAATGGGTCGTAGTTCTTGTTTGTATCCCATACTCGAATAATAAGGTTAATTGAATTACTGCGGACATTCTTCACTGTTCCATCATAACAGATGACAACATCCCGAAGGAAGGCCATTAAGCTGTTGAACAAAGTTCCAGGTTAAACAACCTTCCAGATGAACGAATGATCACTTCTCTACTAGGAATGAATCATCGCCTGATATGGGTCCAATCCATGAAATAGACAGCTTCTCAGCACTCTGAATTCCTCAGATGGGTAGTTCTCACAGCACTGAATTCCTGATGATATCACCATCACAAGATTCTCTCTATCTCCCTGTGTTTCTAGCTTAGCCTTAAGAAAAACACGTAAACCCACTACACTGATATACCAACATACGCAACCTTAAGTCGTCAGGTAAAAAAATCCAATAGTTCAGCTGTTACAAACACCAAGAGACACAAGGCCAAGTTTGGCTAATCTCAAATATGTAAAAACCGAGGATGTTTCTCGATTTCATGGAGAGGTGGGCCACAACTAGCTTACACTTCTCAAGGAGTATTGGAGACAAACTTTATCGACGACGACCGACTATCAAGATCGTAATCTACTTCTTACACTTGACGGACATTAGCTTATGCAGTGGCGAGAGCAACGTTAACACAAGCAGGATGATGATGCCGAAGTAATTTTGTCATGAATTTTGCTTTATGTTTAGTTATTTATGGTTCTTCTATTGTATCTTTTCTTCAGGAAGAGTTTCTCTTTGCAAGAGGTCTATAAATATGACTTCTAAGAATAGTTGCTGATGCTATATATATCTAGAAAGAAAATTGCAAATCTGTAGATTGTAATATTCCCTTTCACTACGACTAATCGTTTGATTTTTGAGTTATTTGATGTCAAAGGCAATGGAGTTAATTATAATTTTAGATTCAATATATAATTTGTATATAAATTTTAGTCGCTCGGTTTGTTTATTGTGTTGATTTTATGCACGTGTATCGATGAATTTGTATAGTTTTGGTGATTTATATATATTGTTGTGTGTTGAGATATAAAACAGGTACAAACATGTATTGATTTTTTGAAAAATCCACAAAATAGACAATTTTTTTTAAAAATTTATAAATCAGCGACCGCAGACAATCGCTATTACGTATCAGCGACCGCGTGTGACTTGAGGATATCAGCGACCGTGGTGGTCGTTGACACGTGAACCACGTCACCAATGAGACCTGACTCACAGTGACTTAGCTAAACGACGACATTGGTCGCTATATGTCGGTCGCTAATATTAATCGTGAATGTGCAGTCAACGTTTAGAATACATGCAACCTCTATCTATAACCATATTCAATCACAGATAAAATTCGAACAATTGTAGATCGCTAATAAACTTTTTTCTTGTAATGAAACATTTGAATTAGGCCTGAATTTCATTCCCTCACCAGGGGCAGTAAGACTTGCACCGCTATAAAACCGTACTCTCTTTCTATATATAACGTAAGAATTTTTTTCTGTTATTTTATTACATTTTAAAATAAAATTCTTGTTTTATTGTTATTTTTATTATATTTAAACAAAATTGCTAGGGAAAGCCTCTCAACCGAGAAAATTGGGAGTTTACGTACAATATGGTATTAGATATTGTTGGGTCATAATATTTCTCCTATCTTGGGCCGGATAGATTGGGCCCATTTATCAGTATAATCTATTGGGCTTTTATTATTAAGCCATGGGACTCTTTGAGCCCATTTATTGTGTCAACTTTATTTAATTCTATTGGAAGGTCGGACGGTGGATCGACCCATTAGATATTTTAATATCATTATTTTGACTTGTGATGATGAAAAAGCATGACGGTTGACCAATCCTCCGCCATGCATTAATAATGGATGGGATCATAACCGTACGTGAGGAGAAAGCAAAGTGGCCAAAAGCGGTGAGATAAACACGATATAGTTGGCGAGGTCCATCGGATCGAGAGGGGTGTCGAAGTAGTAGTGGGTGGCACAATAATCCAAGCAAAAGTAGTATAACTTAGTAAGGAAGCCATCGATTAGAGGTAACGTTCTCTCATATATTGATTATTCATATCCTCCCATACACACGATTGAGATTTTAATTCTCTCAATACACTAGACCATATATTCCTCCATTGTTAACCTTGTGAACACGCATTTTAATTCTCACGCTCGAGCTATATCCCAAGCCGGAACCGCCGTCAAGCTTTGTGTTATTTGTTTTTGTCGTGAGGATCGGGGCGTCTTACGTGATTGGGACGTGGAGAAGGATCTTGGCGTTAACATTGGCGCTAGAAGGAGGCGCTTTGAGTTCTAGTGTCATCAAAATTTTCAATCACAATCGTTTAACCTACTTCAGAAGATGAGGAGGAGTAGGGATGGTACACCAGAAGGGCAGGCGATGGCTGTTAGCTCGTCACTGCCTCGTGTTTCGGTGAAGGATCGTCTGGGTCCTTCCAAGAGTGCTCACGAGAGCACGGCTTCTAAGCATAATTCAGGGGATCTCCGTCTCAAGAAGATTCAAGCGGCATGACGAAGATTGGTTTCGATGCGAATGAGGAGGCGAGATCATGGTCGAGGGCAGGTGGAAGGCTCGCCAACCAAGATTCATCATAGAAGTAGCCAAGGAGATAGAGCTGCCAAGTTGGCGAAGATGGCGGACGAAGCAGACAGAGCCATGGCGGTCCTATTAAAGCAAAGAGAAGATATAGCCGAACAGATGCTTCGGGTGGCGGAATTACAAGACGAAGCATCCAGCCATGATCAATACGAAAGACGCAGTGGGCATAAGGAGGAGACTCGACGAAAGGGTAAGGAGCCGAAGAGGTCCCCGCGGGTTTCTAGGGATCATTCTCGAAGTAGGAGAAGATCGAGAAGCAGAACTCCCATGGCCTCGAAGAAGGCGATAATGGCCGTTACTTCTCAGCATCGAGATGATCATCAACAAAGGAGTAGGTCGAAGGAGGTCATACCCGAAGTCCGGGTAATGGACTATCAACGTGATCATTCTCACCACAAGGAAAGAGTTGTGTACCGAAGCAGATCAAGAAGTCCCTCTAGGGCAGTAGGATCGGCAGGAGGGGGTCGATCCTCTCAGAGACATAATATTGTTCGTGAGAAAGAGGCTTCTCCGCAGCCTGAAGGCGTTGATTTTCTAGTAAAGGAGCTTAAAGAGCTTAGAAAACAACTGGCTGAGGTCCAGCAGGTGAAGGACGCTCCGGGAAAGAAAGCATCCCCTTTTTCCTCAGCTATTCTCAAGGAAAAGGCGGATATCACTAAAAAAATGCCTCGCATGGAAAGTTACGATGGAACCGGAGATCCTTATGACCATAGCGAGCGTTCAATCGACTAATGGACTATTACGACTTCACCGATCTTTGCCAAGTGCCACACCTTTGTTACAACGCCTTTCGGAAAAAAAATGCGAGGCAGTGGTTGGGAACTTTGCCTTGATTCCATATCCTCATGGACCGAACTTTGTGATAAGTTCAATGCTCGTTCGAGAACAGCAAGAAGAAGAAAGCCCACGGGTTCTTTTTAGCGCAGATTCGGCGGTTGCGGTGAATCTTTGGGCGATATGTAAAGAGGTTGAGAAGAAAGCGATCGGTCGGTGTCCGATCTTAATGACCTCAGTTTGTAGGTTTGTTCGAGAATGGATTGGATCGGTCAAGTCCAGAAAAGTTGGTGAAGAAGTTGATGTTCAATCATCAGAAGAGCTTGGCGAAGCCTTTGACAAAGCGAAGGCTACATCGTTGTGGAAGAAGCTATGAGCGACTGAAAAATCCTCTTTTGGTCGGGGGAAAGAGTCGGTGGCTCTAAGCCGAAGTTGAGCAGAGGAGAAGCGGGGGGTATAATGATCGGACGGAGGTAGTTCAAAAAGTACAACAATTCTGGGCGGGGAAGCGGTCATCCCTCCGTTCCCCGAAGGTGAATAAGATCTACACCAAACTAAACAACGATAGATCGATAATTTTGGATCGGATCGAAACCAACCTTTCTTTGAGCCACCCCGTGATAATTACCGAGGCTGGCGGGGTAACTCTCGTAAGTATTGTGGCTATCATCAAGCGGTGGCCACGACACTAACGAGTGTTGCAATTTGAAAGACTTTGTGGAGAGGAAGATTAAAGGCGGCTTGTTGAGTACAGTATGTGGCGTAAATAATCAATGAACGTTAACCGTCTTTATTCGAGACGGTTGAGGGCTCGAAGATCGCCGCCAAGGCATGTTATCGATGTGATAACCGGTGGGTCCATGGGGAAATTGATAGGGAAGAAGAGAAGGGCTTACTCGAATTCGGTCATGACTATGACAGATGAGATCTCCCCGAAAGCAGATAGACCATTCCGGGGATGTCATATCATTCACAAACGACGACTCTCCTTACGAGCCCATCGAGCCGCATGAGGGGCCTTGGTGATCACCGGTATGATGGGCGCGGTGGATATGAAGCGCATGATGATAGACAATGGATCTTGATGAGATATCACTGTATGCCCATGCCTATCGGAGGATGCACCTCGTGAGGCGGAAAATGGAGGTCGGGCAGAAGCTCCTTTATCTACGGCCAATGAATGATCCCGTAAAAGTAGCGAGCATTATTGAACTCCGGTTGTCTTGACAATACTTCAAAGAAGTCGAAATAGTGTGTAAATTCTATGTTGTGCACGTTGATTGACTTACAACGCTTATCTTTGGGAAGACCTACTTTAATCGCTCTCCAAGTTGTGACCTCCATCCCTCATTTCAAAATCAAGTTCCCCACGGCTCATGGAGTAGGAGAGGTGGGGGGGGACTTGGATGCGCCCGACGATGCTATCGGAATCTTTGTTATTTCCTCCGGAGTGGGGGTCGACAAGCAAAAAGCGGCGATGGCAATTGAGATTGAGCCCTTTACCGAAAGTAGTTCGAACCGATGGTGATTCTCGGAGGAGGCGGAGGAGGTCGAGTTGATCATTGGAAAGCCCGACAAGGCCGTGAAGATCGGTTCGGGTTTACGAACCTCTTCGGACAAACCTTATAGAAGCATTCTTGTTACTTATATGCGGATATTTTTGCATGGGAAAGAAGGACATGCACAGAGTTAAGCCGGAAGATGGTGAGCACAACACTGAATGTAGATCCTCGAAGAAGCGGTTAATGGCGAAAAAAGCGGATCTTTGCGCTTGACTTGACGAAAATCATTGATGAGGAAATAAGAAAGTTTGTTGGTGCCGACTTCATCTATGAAATTGATTATCCCAGTGGATGGCGAATGTGGTGTTGGTGCGAAGCCAGAATGGAAAATGGCGGGTTTGCATCGACTACACCGACCTCAATAAAGCTTGTCCGAAGGACTTTTATCCTCTGCCCCATATTGATCAGCTTATCGATGCCACTTCGGGGTATGTATTACTAAGCTTTATGGATGCTTTTTCAGGTTATCACCAAATATCCATGCGTAAAGAGGACATCCCAAAGACCGCGTTTATTACACAGATTCGCTTGCAGCACGCCTACAAGAAGATGACTTTTGGCCTTATAAATCTTGGAGCCACTTACGGAGAATGATGAACTTCATCTTCGATAGCAATTTGGGAAGGAACATGGAGGTATCGTTGATGACATGATTGTGAAAAGCATGCACATTCAGAGTCATTTGGACGATCTAGAGGAATGCTTTCGGGATCGTCTCGTCATCGTCAACTAAGGCTTAATCCTACCAAATGCACTTTCGGCCTCGGTGCGAGGAAGTTTCGGGTTATCTTGTTAGTCAAAGGGTATCGAGGCCAACCCCAGAGAAGATTGAGCCATTCTTGATATGAAGACTCTCGGTCATTCAAAGACGTCCAACGTCGGTGGCGAGGATGCAAAGATTAAGGAGGTTAAATCGCCGCCAAATCTGCGAGAGAGGTGCCTTCCTTTCTTTGATACTTTAAAAGGGCGAAGAATGCGAAGGCGTTCCGGTGGACTTGAGTGTGAAGACGCATTCCGAGCATAAAGGCGTATCTTTCCTCGGCTCCTTTATTGGTGAAACCCATTCCGAGAGACCTATATATCTATATCCGCGGCAAGTTCGTTAAGCGGTTGGAAGCGAGTCTTTGGTTCGGAGATCGGTGGAAGGCGACATCCGATCTATTATGTTAGTCACGTCTGCGAGATCTTTGAAACCAGTATCCAAATATTGAAAAATTTGCCTTCGCTTTGATAATTGCTAGTAGGAAGCTTGGCGATATTTTCAAGGTCGGGCTCTGATTGTCTACACACCGATCAACCATTGAAGAAGGTGATGGGCAAGCCGAAGTTTCGGGAAGGTTAGCGGCGTGGACAATGGAGTTATCACGATTTTTTCATCGAATATCATCCACGAACCGCTATCAAAGGCCAAGCTTTGGCCGATTTCATAATAGAATGTTCGTTCGCGAAGCGAGATGCCGAAATTCCGGAAGCTGAATCCTCCGTCAGCGATTCTGCGATTCTTCAACAGAGATCGTAATGTTTGGACCCTATATGCAGATGGTTCTTCTACCCTAATTGTTAGTGGGGGCGAGAATTATCTTGACGAGTGGGGACGGGTTCAAAGTTCAACGAGCCATCGATTTGGATTTAAAGCGACAAACAACGGCCGAGTATGAAGAAGTCTTAGCGGGTGTTCGATTGGCAAAGAGTCTAGAGGTCCGGAACCTTATCATCTCTGATGACTCTCGGTTAGTTGTCAAGCGACTATCGAGGACTATGAAGCTCGTGGGAATCGAATGATCAAGTATTTGGCGGAGTTAAAGGACCGACTTGATATTTCGCTTCGCATTTAATTTGGGGCAAGGCGTAATGACAATTCTATCGCCGATGCATTGTCGAAATTGGCTACTACGGATGATGAGATGTTTTTAACGGATCGATTTACTTGGAAGTTACACAGCACGGAAAGTGTTGACATGAAGGTGTGATGTGTATCGAACGAACTAAGCTTCTTTGGATGACCCCTACATCGAATATTTGGCGAGATGGCGTCCTTCCTTTGGATCGGATGTTAGCAAAGAAGATCAAATACAAAGCGCCTAACTTTACTCTTATTGATGGCGATCTTTACCGATTGGCCTTTTCTTCACCATTCTTGAAGTGCTGGTCCCATCCGAGGCGGAATATGCTCTGGGGAAGTTCACGAGGGCATTTGCGGTGATCATATGGTTTGCTAAATCTTTGGCTTACAAAGTACTTGACAAGGATACTATTGGCCTACAATTTTCAAGGAAGCTACTGAGTATGTCAAGAAATGTGAAAAGTGCCAACTCAGCGGTCAGATCCCACATCACCAACCGGGAAGAGCTATATTCGATTTTATCTCCTATACCCTTCACGTGCTGGGGGTAGATATATTGAGTCCATTGCCTAAAGCTAAAGGTCAAGTTAGCTTTGTCATAGTTGCTATTGATTACATGACTAAGTGGGTAGAAAGGCGAAGCCGCTTGTTAATTACGAGCAAGAATGCTTGAAGTTCATAAAAGAATCAAGTAGTGTTTCGCTTCGGGATCCCTAGAGTATTAATATCGGACAGCGGACGTCGGGTTTGTGGGATCAAAATTTGAAGCATTTTAAAGGAGTTGGGGATTCAACATAAGAAGACTTGGTGGCTCATCCACGGTCAAATGGCCAAGTTGAGGTGACCAACGGACGACACGAAGCAGGATCAGCTTGCAGACTAGATGAAGCTAAAGGAAGATGGCGGAGGAGCTGCTTTCGGCGTGTTGTGGGCTTCTAGGACTACACCAAGGACTGGCTGAGGGATTCACCCTTTCGGTGGCCTATATAATGCTGATGCCTTAGTCCCTCGTCGAAATCGGATCTCAAGTCTTGGTCGATCAATACAAAGAAATATACAATGACGAAGGACTGAAGGCCAATTTGGATCTACTAGAAGAAGTTAGAGAGGTTGCTCTACTTAAATTGGCTGCTTATCAACGAAGAGTAGCGAAGCATTACAACAAAGGAGTCAAACTTGTGATTCAAGTAGGAGATTTAGATCCTCAGAGAAGCCGAAGCTTCTACACCTCAAAATACGGGAAAGTTAATGCCAAACTGGGAAGGACCATATGAGGTGATCGAAGTATCCAAACCAAGGCACTTAGGTTAAGGGCATTAGATGGTTCGAAATCAAAAACACTTGCGCGCCGCTGGCAGGCTTCGGAAATACTTTCAATAAAGATCAAGTTAATTCATCGGAAGTCTGTATATTATTGTTCATTATCAATAAAAAGACACTTTTTCACTATCGATCCTGGTCCTATTTTGTCCTATGGTCACTATGGTGTAAGGAGGTATGGTAGGACTCGCTGGCCATTCGATGGCAGCCCATTTGTCGTTCTACCCCGAGTGGTAGACGAAGGATCCTATATTGATTTTACCAGGGTGGTAAATCAATGGTCACTATTGATCCTGGTCCTATTTTGTCCTATGGTCACTATGGTGTAAGGAGGTATGGTAGGACTCGCTGGCCATTCGATGGCAGCCCATTTGTCGTTCTACCCCGAGTGGTAGACGAAGGATCCTATATTGATTTTACCAGGGTGGTAAGTCAATGGTCACAATTGGTCCTTATATCTTGGTCCTTATATCTTGGTCCTTATATCTCGATCCTTATATCTTGATCCTTATATCTCGATCCTTATATCTTGGTCCTTATATCTTGGTCCTTATATCTTGGTCCTTATATCTCGATCCTTATATCTCGATCCTTATATCTTGATCCTTATATCTTGGTTTTCGTATAATTGTTTCATCCCGAGTGGTAAACATATGACCGATCTCACACTTCGGAGCCGATGAGTATGTGGTACTTTATTTTATTTAAGTGTTGAGTTCGGAAGGCCTCGTCCCTTAACATCACTTTATCTGTTATATGACATGCTTATCTGTTATATGACATGCTTAATCATTTGAAGTTAAATCCTCGAAAGGGTTTTTTGTATACTTGTCCATATAAATTCATATTGAAGTATTGACATAAAAAAAAAAAAGTACTTTGAAGTCATAAGGAAGAAAATCATTTCTCATTAATATTTAAGTTCATTTACAAGTAAGGAAATAACATAAAATTTCTACAAATATTCATAATAAGACCTAAGACAATCCATAAGCTGGTGCTTCAGGTAGCTCCATCATCATCCGAAGAGTCCAGCAGGTAAGGATCTAAGTTAGCCTTGATCAACCTTTCCTTGTCAAGACTTCGGCAGAGCTCGTAGCTTTCTTTGTGAATTCTCATGATTTCTTCATTTATTTCGTCTGAAGTTCTATACTCTTCACAAATTTCTTTGTGAAGAGCATCGATTAGAAGGAGGCCCAAGGTCTGAAGAGCCTTGAGTTCTCGGATCTCTTGCTCGAGCTGCTGCCGTATATTCAGTTGAAGCTTTTCATCCTGCTCCAACTTATGGATCGTCCTGGTCAAGATTTTGGCGTCGGACTTCAACTCCTTTATCTTATTCATCCTCAGTTCACTCCTCCGAACTAAGTCGGCGTTCATGTTGACAATTTGACATCTTGAGCCTTAGTCGACTTTAGTTCTTCCTTGGAGGCCTTCACTTCTCCCTTAGTTGGGCCAACTCTTTACGAAGACCTTCATTAGTATGAAGAAGGCCTTCACGATGAGTCCTTTCGAGCGAGGAAGTGATTTCGGGAGGAATTTTCCTTCTTCAACGCTTCTCCTCGGATTGACTTGAGAGATCTGGGGCCTTGACGTCCAAGAAGGCGACATTTACTGTTCATGTTCGGTGTTATTCAATCGACGGATGTATGAATATGAAAGTAAGTAAGCAAAGGAAAGAAGAGTCATTTACCTTAGCCAAGTAGCTCATGCCTTCGTTGAGCAAATCCGTTGAAGCTGTTCCGAACAGATGGTCATCGGTCTCACGAACAAAAGCCTCAAGCAGTTGAAAGGGAAATTGGCATTGAACCGAGGCCACATAGTCGGTGAACCCATGGCATCATCTTGAAATTCGGATGTCATTGGTCCTTGAGGAGGGCATATAGGTGATTGCGAGCCGGTGAACGATCCGCATGCATGCATTGCCTCTGGAGAAGGTGGTCGGTGGCATTGGCTCGGGGAGTTGAAGAAGGTTCGAGAAGTCGAACCGAAATTTGGCCGTCAGAAAATTTATTTTCTTTTTGGGGACCCGGAAGGCTCGGCTTCAACTTCTTTCGCCGCTAGGTGTTGGGGTTTCATTTAATGGAAATTTGGATGTTGAAGGAGGGGAGCGGAGTTCGCTTCGGCGATGAAGAGGAATTATTTTGCTTCTCAATTTTTTAGCACGAAGGACTTTCGCCGATCGTGTGGAGGAATGTCGAGGAGACTCCTCTTTCTTAGATTTGGTTCGAGAGGTTGGTGGAGTTGGTTCGAGAGGTTGTTGTGGGTTCGATTGAAGGAATTTTTTGTGGGTTTACCTCGGGAAGTACCTCCTCGTCGCTTTCGAGATTTATCTCATGAGAGTCCGGCCTTTAGGCGGCCTTCTTCCTTGGCGAGGTCGGAGGACCGCCGGGGATGATAGGATTGTCGACTTGAGGTCATCATCCGAGAAGAGTTAGTGTTGGCTTCGGGGGGGGGGGTTCGATTCGGGAAGGCTCTTCATTAGGGAGTTCTTCATTTGCATCAGCAATCCTCCCCCCAAGAAATCTTCCAAGTCTTTTACCTCAGGAAGTTGGTTTGATCAAAGACAACGCAAATAATCACAAGTTAAAATCCGTACCACATAAACATTTCAAAAATTATATCACAGAATGGTCCAAGACTTACGTTTATGGTCATACAACCATGCTTGCTTGGTCGATGAGAGTGAAGCTCCACTCTTAAGAAGGATTTTATTCATGAAGTCGCCCATCTCTCCTCGCGCGCCCTCGGGGATGTCACAAGAAGTCGCAGAGATATGCTCAAAGTGGTCCAATCGGGAAGGAGGAGATTCGGGACCGATGACGAAGAACCATTTCTCGTGCCATCCTTTGTTGCTCGAGGGTGCTCATCGAGGGGGCCTCTTCTCGAATTTCGAGTTTAGGCGTGGGGCTGTTTGCTCAACATTTTGAACCCTCGTTCTCGGGATCTCGCCCGGTAGAGAAGAGGGTAAAGAAAGATCAACAGAGGGTAACCCCTAGTTCATGATGAAGCGATGAGCGCCGGTATATGGATATAGGAGTTGGGCACCGGTTGCATGAAGCCTCTCCAATAAAACCCTAGGAGGTAACTATGAAGGCGTGGAGGGTAGCGAACCCCTTTTCTAGCAGAGTAGTCGGCATGGCGACCCATCCGTCTCAGTCATTTGGTACATTCGCTCCTCGCCAGATGGAGCCATCATAGTAAAGTTATCCGGAACATGATACTAGAATCAGGAGAGTTCATGATTCAGATTCGTAAAGCGGTGGAGGTGATGTTGGCATGAGGAAATTGTTCCCCATTCTTGAAGAAATCGGTGGGAGATGGTGGATTGGCACTTGAACCCCCTTGGTTGGGGTTTGAGCGAGAAGAACTTGAAGGGTTTTGGCTTGGATTCACCATTGTTAAGTTTGTGAAAGCTAAAGAGAGGTTTTTCTGAGAGAAGGAAGAAAGCTCAAAGGTTCGAATTTCAAATCAGTAGGTAAAACCGTCAATTTTGGTGAGGTTTACCTTTTATCTTGTGATCGGTTACATACTGCGAATGGTAGGCGCATTTAATGTCGATAATAATGGGAATTAAAGTGGAATACGTTTGGATGACCTTTGAATATCTTATCAGATTAGGCCTGATTGTTGGATCTCTATCTTATTGGCCCATGCCGTTCAGATTCAGATCCTTTATCAAATTGGGCTTATTGCTCGGGGTATCCACTATCCAGTCCTCCCTTATTCCACTTTGTATGATAAAGGGGTATGATCCACTTATTTCCTATTTTGAGCCTTTATTAAATTCTAAATATCATGAATCTTATATAGTTTTCCATTAAACATTTTGTTTAACTAAAAACTAGGGGGTAATGTTGGGTCATAATATTTCTCTATCTTGGTAGGATAGATTGGGCCCATTTATCGATATAATCTATTGGGCTTTTATTATTAAGCCATGGGACTCTTTGAGCCCATTTATATTGTGTCAACTTTATTTAATTCTATTGGGTCGAATCAGGACGGTGGATCGACCCATTAGATATTTTAATATCATTACTTTGACTTGTGATGATGAAAAAGCATGACAGTTGACCAATCCTCTGCCATGCATTAATGTGGATGGGATCATAACTTACGTGGGAGAAAAGCAGTGGCCAAAAGCGAAGAGATAAACACGATATAGTTGGCGGGGTCCATCGGATCGGAGGGGTGTCGGAGTAGTAGTGGGTGGCACAATAATCCAAGCAAAAGTAGTATAACTTAGCAAGGAAGCCATCATTATAGAAGTACGTTCTCTCATATATTGATTATTCATATCCTCCCATACACACGATCGAGATTTTAATTCTCTCAATACACTAGACCATATATTCCTCCATTGTTAACCTTGTGAACACGTCTTAATTCTCACGCTTTGAGCTATCCCCGACGGAACCGCGGAAATCGTCAAACTTTTGGTGTGTTATTTGTGTTTTTGTGCGAGGATCGGGACGTCTTACGTGATTGAGACGTGGAGAAGGATCTTGGCGTTAACAGATATTTTAACTAAAAATGTGACAGAGTTGGCTAATTTTCAATTTGTGTATGCTTGGTGGAGCAGCAAGTTAAAAGTACTTTTTTTGTTAAGTGTTATTTTTTAAGAAAAAATAATTATTTTTATAATACTTCACTTACATACATGAATGTGGATTTTATTTATTGTTTTGATAAAAATATTTTTAAATAAAAGTAAACCCAAGGGGATGATATAGTGTGTACAGGTCATGGGTATAATTAAAATTAATTTCATGAGGTGCAGTGGCTGATGGTTTTTCTGAAATTTTGTAAAAGTACATTTATAAAAAAAAAGTATCAAACTTAAATACAACTATACCTATATGGTATGAGTTTTAATTAAGTTTTTCTTCCATAGAACTTGTATAGTATTATAATTTATTGGCCTAACACAGTCAAAAGTACAAATATTTTAATTTTGCAAAAAGAAATTTGGAGTCAGTTTAGAAATGGATATTTGTGATATATAATTTATTTATTTTTTTGCTCATTGCAGTTCAAAGGTACAAAATTCTCGTGTTAAAAGTATTTTTTAATAAAAATCTTTGCTTGTTAAAAATATTTATAAATTGTCACTAAACTAAAAAAAAATCCAATTTTTAATTTAAAAGTACTTTTAATTCACTACACTGTACATCCAATCAGATTATCAGACCCCATAACTTCTGTATTGCTGTAAATATAATATCACATTAAAATATGACATTATTGACAATAGTTTACAAATGCAATTCTTCATATTGCATGTTGCTATTGGATGGTGTGAAATATTAATTTTATATGTTATTTTTATATAATTTATTCTCTAAAAGTATATATATATATATATAGTCCGGATTCAGTCCGGGATCTCAGACTTTATAAAATACAGACCTTTTTTTTTTTTGAAATAACTAAAAATAAAAATAAAAATTATGAATCCAAAACACTGTATTATGTAAAAATTTCAGTTCCATAATTTTTTATCTTTTTTTAGTTGTTTCAAAAAAAAAAAACCAAAAAAAATAATTAAAATTGGGGTTCAGATTTTAGATCTTGTCCGGAGTCCGGACAGATCCTTATTTTTATATATATATATATATATATATATATATATATATATATATATATATATATATATATCAAGATTATCAAAAAATAATGTTAAGAGCAATTAAATACACACCATGCATTAACTTAAGAGTATTGAAAACACACAAAAACTCGAAATTCATAACATTTCCGTTGAAATTGGGTGGCATGGGGATAGTGTATAACATGTGATTCTTTCAATCTCTAGTCTTGGATATGAGTTATATAAGGTAAGAACTCTCTTTTTATTATGCAAATTAAGGTCATTAATTATATTCCAACCTATTCCTAGGGTTTCTAGTTTCTTCCCTCAATCTCCCACTTAAAGCTCCCTAAAACTTAAATACATCCCTAAATTTACTCAAGTTCGACCAAAAAAACATATTAAAAATTTTACGGGCATGATATTTGGAGCTGATTTTTTTATATTATAATTTCACTTATTTATATTTTGACTTCTAATGGGGGTAAAAATATAAATAGTTATAATTATAAAACACTCGTGTCTAATTTTCATGTTCAATTATCATGTCTGGATAGAAGAGCTCAAAACATATTATTGAGTTAAGAATTATAACTCCAAGGTGTCAGACTTGAAATTGCTAAAATAACAGAGAGAGATTTGCAGCAAGATTTTCTTCATTACACATTCACAATTTGATATAATTGAATTTGATATAATTGCTAGGCATCTCATATATATATATATATATATATATATATATATATATATATATATATATATATATATATATGAGAATCGTTGAATGTTCATATTCAATATTAGATTGAATGGATAATTTACTTCTATAGATATAGAAAAAGGGTAAAAAGAAAAATAAGCCTTATTTATTTTATTTTAATTGGTTACAGATAGATATAGAATATTAATTCTTATTATATATTATTATTGTTAAAATTAAAATAATATAATTAAGTTAAACAAGGTTAAACATGAAATTAAATTTAAAAGGTTAAACATGAATTAAATTTAACGTTAACTAGGTATAGCACAGGATAAGATACTGACGTCATGAATATTCCAACCTATAGCTAGATTGAGAATCATCTTATCTGATAGATTTCTAAATAGCAAAAGAATCCTACTGTTCTTATCCTTTATATCAGTAAATTAATTAAATCATTTGTAACTTTAAGCCTTTAACAAAAGGGTCTTTCTACACAAACCGGTTTATTGGATATTTTTAATTTTTTTTTGCTTATGACTCCCAAAAAATATATACTATTTATTTTAACAAATTTTTTTACAAAATATAGTATTTTAGGCGTAATTTGAATACATATACAAAATTAGGGTTGTACAGACTGTATAACCCTATTTTTGTATATATATCTAAATTATACCTAAAATATTATATTTTATAAAAATTCCTGTTAAAATAAATAGTATATATTTTTTGAGAGTCACAAATTAAAAAAAATTTTAAAAATGTCAAATATTCATGTCCAAAAAAATGTCTGTCAAGACTTATTCTTAACAAAAAGTAGAAAACGGTGGGATCGCGATATAAGTTCCAGATATGGAAATCTATCGGGCACATTCATTATTTTTTATGTGAATATCGCTTGCAAACAAGCAAGACATGTAGGATTGATCATTCATTTTGCAGTACCTACTACTGCTAGCTACTTGATGAATTCCTTTTGGCTAATTTCCAAATTCAAAATTTATGTGAATAAAAATAATTCATCAATAGTAAATTATCATGTGTTAGATCCTTATTTATTAATAAAAGATAATATAATAATTTTACTCACAGAATATTTTAAAAGTACATTAAATTTAATTAAAGATAAAATTCTCATGATATTTAACCAATTAAAGATTTACAACTTGAAAGGACTCTAAAATCAATTAAGATTTTAATTCATAACTCCTAAAGGAGATGACTCTCGTACTATAAATAATTGATGTCCCAGCATATTAAGGTACACAATTTCGACTCCTATAATAATTCTCCACCTTATATCAACGTTTTAACTTACACATCAGTGAGTCCTCCTAGAGCCCCCAACTCCGGTGGACATTTTATAGGTTTTTCGATGAATTCAAGACAGTTAAACGACGATCAAAGTCAAGTTTTATGGACTGATCGAAACCCTAGTTTGAAGGTTACTGATTGACGTATCTGATTGACATCGTTTGTGAGAAACGAACAATTTCTTAAAATTAAATAAATCATGGTGATCAATACTCGCGTTTCAGCACCAAAGCAATCTACAACTATGATCATTTTTTTGGTTGCGAAATCCCTTTCATCATACAATATAATCCTTATAATCCTTAGTAAGATATGACTGAATATATTTAAAGGTATCCCCTCTACGTATCATATGAAATTGAAGTTTCTAACAACGTGTGGAATAGAGGAAGTCAATGGTGATCAGAAAGTGGTTTGGGGACAAATTTTGCCTATTGATATGTGAGGGAGAAGAATAAAGAGCAAACAAGAGAACCTGCAGAGGAACTAGTCCCAATCTTATTGAAAGATGTAGACCTATAAATTAAAGAGACCCATAATACTAAAAACAGAGGAGTTTTGCAATGGAAATACATTAGGCCATCAATAAGGAAGTGGAGAAGTTGTTCGAGTCCATAATTAAGGCCATGAAACCCAAAATCAAGGTCTTAGAGCCCAAAATCAATGCCATGAATACCCAAAATTAAGGTATTGGAGTCCTGAATCAAGGTCATGAAGGTCCAAAATTAAGGTCATAGAGGCTAGAATCAAGGCCATAGAGCCCAGAATTAAGGCCATATAGAGGTCGAGAATCAAGGTCATGAACCCCAGAATCAAGGCCATAGAGGCCCAAAATAAAGGCTATGAAGTCTTAGAGTCATGAAGCCCATGAAGGCCAAGAATTCAAGTCATAGAGATCCAGAATTATCGTCAACGCTAAGAATTAAGATCATAAATAAGGTCAATAATTAGTGCTATAGATGTCAAGAATTAACACTATGTAAGCTAAAGTCAAAGATATTGAGGTTCATATTTAAGACCATGAATGCCTAAATTAAAAAGTCATGGAGGACAAAATAAAGACCATGGATGTCCATAATCAAAGCCATGGAGCCCATATTCAAGACCATGGAGGTCCAGAATTAAGGTCATAGAGGCCAAGAATTAAAGTCATAGAGACCCCAAATTAAGGTCATGGAGGCCAGAATTAAGATCATGGAGTCCAAAATTAATCTCATGGGAGCCAAGAATTAAGGTCATAAATCCCAGAATTAGCGCTATGGGCTCTAAAAATTAAGATAAAGGAGTCCAGAATTAAGGTTATGTAGACCAAGAATTAACGACATGTTTAAGACCCCAACTTTTATGAATAAAGATGATTTTTCTATGAATGTCATTTTTGAATATTATGGAATGAATTTGATATAATGTTATAGTTGTGGGTAATATTTATAAATTTTGCAAAATACGCAAATTGTTATATAATATTCGATTGGTGGAAATATTCATTTTAACAGGAATATTCGTGATAACTAAGACAATCATTGGTGGACCCAGAATGTAATTATCATTCGGATTGAGAAAACGACAAAAAATATTTTATGAAAATAACGGCGGAAGTTTTACTGTTAAATTGTTGAAACACCCGATGTTAAAAGAAATAAAGAATCTGGCGTGGTTGCATAGTAGCACACGGTTTTGATTATTGATGCTTACGTGAGAAGTCACTCAGTTTTGTTCAATTATTGCTATAATAATTGTTGCATAGTATCTCACGTTATTTGATTCAATTATTGTCGATATTTTATATATTATTAAATCAATAATTGAGATAACAAAGTTATTAATATTATTATTTGCAATATTAACGATGTCTAGAAGTTTTGTCAAAGAGAGGTTTGGTCACCTAATTGCGCGCCAATAGGGAGAAATCCTTATTGAAAAGCCCCCTCTTTCGTGGAAACAACCTGGTCGATTAATATTGAGAATTATAAAAAAGGTGATAAGTTTTGTTTTATTATTATTATAAATGTAATAAAACAGAAAACTTTTTTATATAAAACAGAATACTTTTATAAAGTTGTTCGTTTTATTAGACTATAAATAGAATATATAATATTCTATTATGCATAAATACTCGCGTAGTGTTTGCAGATAGTAAAATCTTTTTATATAAAAATGTAATACTTTTATAAAGTTATTCGTTTTATTAGACTATAAATAGAATATATAATATTCTATTATGCATAAGTGTGTTTGCATAGTGCATACATAGTATTTGCATAGTAAAATCTTTTTATATAAAACAGAATACTTTTATAAAGTTATTCGTTTTATTAGACTATAAATAGAATATATAATATTCTATTATGCATAGTGTTTGCATAGTACTTGCATAGTGTTTTCATAGTAAAATCTTTTTATATAAAACATAATACTTTTATAAAGTTATTCGTTTTATTAGATTATAAATAGAATATATTATATTTTATTTAAAAGATTTTGTTTTATTAGAATTTTATTAATCTTGCATAGTAAATTAATATGGACCGTCCGTTTAAAAAGTAAATCAACTGACCGTTCATGAATTAATTCTTATTAGGTCCATTCTCCTATAAATAAGCTCATTCCTTCATTATTTCTTACTTAATTCACTTTGAAACTCTAGAGAGAGAAACTATAAAGAGAAAGAAGAAAAGTATTCGCTACTTTCTACTACTCCTATATCCGATTTATTCTAAGGTAAGGGTATTATTTCTTTTGTATTATATGAGAGAACTTCATTATTCCATTTTTATTATTTCGTTAGAATAACTTTTGTATATGCGGACTAACCTATACTTGGTGAAATACTTCTATTATTCCATTATTTATTATTATGTGAATAACTAACTTCATGCCAAGTACCACATACGTGGTGAAATTCTTACGTTATTCCATTCTTTATTATTCATTTGAAACATCCACATCTCATGCATTTACGCGTGAATTTGGTTCCATTATTTATTATTTTGTTGGAATATCACATGCATGCGTTTACGTATGACTGGTTCCATTATTTATTATTCTATTGGAATATCACACGTACATGCGTTACGCACGCGTGACCTAGTTCCGTTATTTATTTTTTTACATTGGAATAACTTTATCATGCGATTCTATCGTATGCCCGGTGATTTCTTTTGTTATTCCATTCTTTATTATACTCGGTTGGTTAAAGTTTTGGCTTTTATACTCCATAAAATTAGTGGAATATCTTTGATATTTCAAGGCTTCATCCATTATCTTTTCAAGGAAATATTCTTCCGAGCATTCTTGAATTTTACTCCACAAAGCGAAGATCATGTTGACAATTTGGACGTTATTGGTTTCTGGATAAATTAATTCTTGAACTTGTTTTATTGAATTCTTATATCATTGTCATCATTCTCATGTTTATATTATGTTGAAAGTCATCTCGTGGCACTGTAGTGCATAGATGGACTTGGTATGATTATGATGTGGATTATTCGGTATAATCATGACCGTAATGTTACAAATGATGTGGTTAAAGTCCTCATTGGCCTGTAGTGCATTGATAGACAGTTGTTGGCATGATCATGACCATTAATGAATACACAAATATTCTTGGCCCGTAGTGCCTGGATAATTTGTGGTTGTGATACTAATGAATATCATTGGCCATAGTGCAGGGATGATGTGGTTTATTTTTTAAGCTAAGTCTCAGCAATAAAAGTGATGAAAAACATTTTAAATCATAGAAGCTAGTAGATTTTATTCTCTACTTGACTCTTTTAATGGATTACTTATTCCGCTGCAGTTAAACTTGATGTTTGTTATATTGTACCAGTTTAACACTGTTGAAGGCTAACGATAATTTATTCTGCATTATCTTAGTCATAATATTTCTTACTGGGCTAGTTGAGCTCACCCTTTTACTTTCATTGTTATCTTCAGGAAATGAGAACGTAGCATGGACTAGTCGGGGAACGGAGTGACGGTCCAGATGATAGCATTAGTAGTCCTCACTATTCTATGAAATAGTGTGTTAATAAATATATTGAGGACTTATTTTGAGTTTGAATACTGTCTAGAATATAATATTTGTATTTAAACTCACAGCTCATGTTGTATATTTAAGATTGTATTTGTATTCTGTACCATGTATTTGGCGACTCAGAATAGGTGATGTATACCTATTTTGGGGGCGTCACAGTTGGTATCAAAGCTTAGGGATATGATCCCTGGCTGAGATGTGATATAAAAACTAGGAGGGGAGAGACGGGGAATTCTTTTGCTAGTATGACCTACTTAAGTTTATTTGATATTTAATTGGTCGGTCAGATTATGGGGATAATATGTGATATATTAATTAACCCTTGTTTTATGGCAGTATTTGAAAATGACATCCGAGAATGTTGAGAATATCAATGGAGCACAGGAGACTGTTGAGTCCCCACAGATAAATAATCAGGATAATGTGCAGCAGGAAGGCGACAATCCTCATGCAAACAACAACACTGACCAAATGATGAACGATGGAATGTTCAGAGGCTTTATACAATTCATGCAACATCAGGCAATAGCGGCTCCTGTCCAAAATACAGGTGGAAACAATGACAACTCTCGGACGGTCACCGCTAAGTAGTTCGTGGAACTGGGACCACCAGAGTTTTTTAGAGAGCCAAAACCACTTAAGGCGGTGACGTGGATAAAGCAGATCTGCAAGATTTTTGATGTCTTGGGATGCTCCGAGGAGCAAAAGGTTCCCTTTGCCACCTTCATGTTGCGAGCAGAGGCAGATTACTGGTGGGAATCTGTAAAGCGTACTCAACCTGCCGCACTGAAGATGACTTGGGAGAAGTTCCAAAAATTGTTCAACGACAAGTACTTTTTCGAAAGTATTCGTCACATGAAAGATGTAGAGTTCATCAAGCTGGATCAAAACAACATGACCGTATCGCAGTACGAAGCCAAGTTTACCGAGTTGTCCCGGTTTGCGTCCCATTTGGTTGATAATGAGGAGAGAATGACGCGAATATTTTTAAGAGGTTTAAAACCCGAGATACGTCAATATCTTATCTCTCATAAACTGTGTTTGTATTCAGATGTTATTAATAGGGCTCAGTTATTGGAGCGCGATAATGAGTTAACCCAACCAAAAGATAGCAGCTGTGACGCCCCCAAAATAGGTATACATCACCTATTACGAGTCACCAAATACATGGTATGTAATACAAATACAATCTTTAATATACAACAAGAAAGTCGTGAGTTTTAATACAAATATTGTCTTACAGACAATATCCACTCTCGAGAATAAGTCCTCATTACATTTATTATCACACTATTTAATGTAATAGTGAGGACTACTAATACTATCATCCGGTTCATCACTGTTCCACGACTCGTCCCAAATTATATATTCTCATTTCTTGAAAAAAACGGTGAGAAAGAAAAGGGTGAGCTTAACTAGCCCCAAGAAGAAATATTATGACTAAGATAATGCGTAATAAATTATCAATAGTCTTCAACAATGTTAAACCGATAATATACAATAGACATCAAGTTTAATGCGCAATGAACAAGCAATCCATTAAAAGAGTCAAGTAGAGAATAAAATCTACTATCTTTTATGATTTAAAAGGTTTTTCATCATTTTTATCACGAGACTCAAATTTTAATAAATAATCCACATCATCGAATCACCCCGCACTACGGCCAAGAATATTCTTTAAGTATCACGACCACAAATTATTCATGCACTACTACCATGACATTCGTGGTATTCATCAATGGTCATGATCATGCCAACAACTCGTCCATCAATGCACTACGGGTCAATGAGTACTTTTATCACATCATTTGTAACATTACGGTCATGATTATACCGAATAATCCCTGGTCATAATCATACCAAGTCCATCTATGCACTACAGGCCACAGATGACTTTCAACATAATATAAACATGAAGATGATGACAATTATATAAGAATTCAATAAAACAAGTTCACGAATTAATTTGTCTAGGAACCAATAACGTCCAAATCGTCAACATGATACTGCTTTGTAGAGTAAAATTCAAGAATGTTCAGAAGAATATTTTCATGAAAAGATACTGGATGAAGCGCAAATATCAAGGATATTCCACTAATTTCATGGAGTATATAAGTCAAAATTTTAACCAAAAGTATATTAAAGAATGGAATAACAAAAGAAATCACCACGCACGCGCAGATTGTGATGTACAAAGTTATTCCAATGTAATAATAAGTAACGGAACTAGGTCGGACAAAATTTAATCGGATGTGATGTTCCAACATAATAATAAAGAAAGGAATAACAACAGAAATCACCATATGCGATGCATGTAGAAAAGTTATTCCAACATAATAATAAATAACGGACCAGTAAGGTGTAAAACACATGATAGGATATTTCAACAGAATAATAAAAGCGGAACCAGTTCTACAAAACGCATGAGCATGAGGATATTCCAAATGTAATAATAAAGAGCGGAACTGTGTTGGCCAGATAACGCATTGAGCAGGATGTTTCAAAAGAATAATAATAACGAAATAAATAACAATGAAATCACCAAGTATAGGGTATAGCGTATACAAAGTTATTCCAATGTAATAATAAAGAATGGAATAATAGAAGTTCTCTTCATGAATATGAAAAAATAATACCCTTACCGTAAAAGAAATCGGATATAAGAGTAGGAAGAAGAGAATACTTTTCTATAGTTTTCTATAATTTCTCTCTCCAATTTTCAATGAATTCGTAAGAAATAATGAAGGAATGAGCTTCTATTTATAGGAGAATGGAAGTAATTGTTCATGAACGTAAATTATTCTGCAGTAATTATTTTCTTCAATCAAGTACAATTAAGTCAATCAACTAACCAATAAAATCACAACAAAAATTAAAATATAATACATATATATAAACACATGTTTTCAATTTATATATATCATTATTATATATACACCACATGATTTTTCTCCCCCATAACCAACATCAATCCCCCCCAAATCACTTTCACTCTACCCACCACTTTCCACTCACACACATCACTATCACTCTTTCTTTTTCCCCACCACTCACACATATATATATATATACACACATATACATATACATCAATTTCTCCCCTATACGTAACTCCTCTCACCCCCATTTCAAAAATCATTTTTCAACACATATGGGCCCCATATATATGGGGCCCCACCTTTAAAAAATTTTTCATCGATTATTTTGAAAATGGGTAAATAGGGTCCATAAAATAAGCAAAACTTTATAAAAACCACCTTAATAATTTTAACAACATTTATCACCTTTATTATAATTCACAATATTAATCGACTGTGTCGCTCCTCAGAAAGAGGGCTTTCAATAAGGATTTCTCCTGTGATTGGCGCATGCAATTAGATTATCTAACCTCTCCTTGACAGAACTTCTAGACATCGTTAATATTGAAAATAATAATATTAATAACTTTGTCGTCTCAATTATTAATTTAATAATATATAAAATATCAACAATAATTGAATCAAATAACGTGAGATACTATGCAATAATTACTATAGCAATAATTGAACAAAACTGAAAGACTTCTCAGGTAAGCATCAATAATCAATACCGTGTGCTACTATGCAACCACGCGTATTAATGTACTTTTAACACTGGGTGTTTCAACAATTAACGGTAAAACTTCCGCCGTTATTTTCATAAAAATATTTTTGTCGTTTTCTCAATCTGACAATAATTCCGTTATGGGGTCCACCAATGATTGTCTTGCGTCGCATTTAATATTCCTCGCTAAAACGAATATTCTCCCACCAATCGAATATAATATAACAACTTGCATACTTTATGTAATTTTAAATACTTCCCACAACTATAACATTATATCAAATTTATTCCATAATATTCAAAAATGATAATTATAGAAAATTCATCTTTATTTATAAAAGTTGGGGTCTTACAACCTCCTTCTTAAGAAATTTCGCCCTCAAATTTAGTGGTACGCACTGGTATGTCAAAGAGGTAAGGATACCTTGACTTCATTTCAGATTCCAACTCCCAGGTCATTTCCTCAACATCGTGGTTTCTCCACAAAACTTTGACTTGAGGTATAACCTTGGAGCGTAGAATATGTTCTTTCTTATCCAAATTTGAACAGGAACCTCTTCAAACGTTAAATCTTCCGCTATTTCGTCCGTTTCTAACTCAATAATATGGTTCGGGTCTTCGACATATTTACGTAACATGGATATGTGAAAAACGTTATGAACACGAGACATACTTGGCGGTAAAGCGAGTCTATAGGCCACAGTTCCTACTCGATCGAGGATTAAAAATGGGCCAATGAATCGAGGATTAAGCTTTCCTCTCTTTCCAAATCTTATAACTCCTTTCCATGGAGCAACACGTAACAACACATGATCTCCTATATCGAATTCCACATCCTTTCGATGAAGATCAGCATAACTCTTTTGTCGATCTTGTGAGGTTTTTATATGTTGTCGGATCGTTTGAATCTTTTCCGTAGTCATACGTATCAACTCCGGTCCCCAACAACGTTGCTTCACCCACCTCATCCCAAAGATCTTTGGAGAACAACACTTTCTTCCATACAACGCCTCGAATGGAGCCATGCCAATGTTTTTTTGATAAGCTGTTGTTGTAGGAAAACTCCACCAACAGAAGAACTTGTCCCAACTTCCTTGAAGTCAAGGACACAGAGTCTTAATAATCTTCCAGAGTTTGAATAGTCATCTCTGATTGTCCGTCTGTCTGAGGATGATATGCCAAACTAAATCGTAAATCCGTGCCCATACCTTTTTGCAAACTAACCCAAAATTATGAAGTGAATCTTGGGTCACGATCAGAAACTATGGATACTGGCATACCATGTAGTCTTACAATCTCATTTATGTACATACGAGTAAGACGTTCAAGTGTATAAGTTTCTCGTATTGGTAAGAAGTGAGCAGACTTGGTCAATCTATCAACAATGACCCAAATTGCATCAATGCCTTGGGAAACCTTGGGAAGACCAGTAACGAAATCCATGATAATGTGTTCCCACTTATATTCGGAATTTCAAGTGGTTGCAATGGACCTTTTGGTACTTGATGCTCGCCTTGACTCGTTGACAAGTTAGACACCTGAGAGATAAATGCTTTCTCTCTCTTCATATTGCTTCCACCAAAATGTATAGCGAAGATCACGATACATTTTGGTACTCCCGAGATGGATTATAACTGCGGTGTGTTGTGCGCCTCCATCATGATTTTATACTTTAAATCGTGGTCGTTAGAACACAAAGTCTAGAGTTGACTCAAGTATTCCTTCTTCATCAATTCTTGCTTCCAGATAAGACCTTCTCGCACTTTCTTCCTCTCATGCGATCACTCGTGTCCGTAGTTTGAGCGACTTTAACTTTATCAATTAAAGTCGGTTCTACTCTTATGTTCGCCATCATCACATGGGTCCTCGAGTCTTTAACTCTATCTCCATCCTTTGCAAGTCACACAAAATGGGCCTTTCGTTGACAATATCGCATTTCGCACCGCATATGATCTTCTACTCAATGCGTCAGCTACTACGTTTACTTTTCTAGGATGGTATTGGATGGTATGATCATAATCTTTCAATAGTTCAAGCCAACGTCACTGTCGCATGTTGAGTTCCTTTTGAGTGAAGAAATATTTAAGGCTTTTATGATCCGTAAAGATCTCCACTTTCTCCCCATACAAGTAATGCCTCCAAATCTTTAGTGCGAATACAACAGCTGCCAACTCTAGATCATGAGTAGAATAATTCCTCTCATATTCTTTGAGTTGTCGTGAGGCATAGGCTATGACTTTCCCATGTTTCATGAGAACACATCCTAACCCTTTGCCCGAAGCATCACTGTAGATGACAAATCCATCCGAACCAGATGGTATTGTCAGAACAGGTGCTGAAATGAGTCTTCTCTTGAGTTCTTGAAAACTCTTCTCACATTCCTCGCTCCAACCGAACTTTGTATCTTTTTGAGTCAGCTGAGTTAGTGGAGTAGCGATTCAAGAAAATCCTTCCACGAATCTCCGATAATAACCAATTAAACCAGAAAGCTACGATCTTTGATCCATCGATTTAGGTTCTTCCCTACTTTGAATAGCTTCAATCTTCTTTGGTTCAACGGATATTCCATGACTTGATACCCCGTGCCCAAGGAATTCTACTTCCTCAAGCCAGAACTCGTATTTCTTCAACTTGGCATAAAGCTTATATTCACGAAGCTTTTAGAGTATCGACTGAAATGTTGCTCATGATCTTCATGGGTTTTGGAATATATGAGGATGTCATCAATAAAAAGACGACCACCAAGTGATCCAAATATTCTCGAATAATACTCGGTTCATCATATCCATGCAAAGCGGTGCATTAGTCAATCCAAAAGACATGACTAGAATTCATAATGCCCGCATCGATTTAAAGCCGTCTTTGGAATGTCATCTGGTTCTAATCTTTAATCGGTGATATCCGGAACGAAGATCAATCTTTGAAAAGAATTTGGCTCCTCATGGCGGGTCAAACAGTCATCAATACGTGGAAATGGGTACCTATTTTTGATGGTGACATGATTCAACTCCCGATAATCAATACAAAGTCGCATACTCCTATCTTTCTTCTTCACGAATAGAACAGGAGCACCCCAAGGAGAAGTACTAGGGACGAATAAAGCCAATGTCTAACAATTCCTGCGCATTGGGTCTTTAACTCCGAAGTTCAATAGAGCCATTAGATATGGGGCTTTGAAATGGGGTTTTCTAAGGGTTCAAGGTTGATACAAAATTCAATTTCACGCCTGGGGTAGCCGGGGAAGTTCTTCGTGGAATACGTCCGAAAATTCATTAACAATAGAAATATCATTCAAAACTCGACATATTTTTGTTTAGATCCGTGATATGAGCCAAGAAAGCTTGACATCTGCTTTTCAATAAACGAATAGCTTTATGGCTTGAGATGACGATGATTGATTTTAATGGTTTGGTTCTTGAACAGTATCCAAATATTCCTTGAATACTCGGTTATCATATCCAAAAAGACATGATTCAGGAATTCATAATGCCCGCACGATTTTTTGAAAGCCGTCTTTCGAATGTCATCTGCTCTAATCTTCATTGGTGATATCCAAACGAAGATCAATCTTTGAAAAAGAATTTGGCTCTGCAACTAGTCAAACAGTCATCAATACGCGGGTAATATTTTTGATGGTGACATGATTTAACTCCCATAATCAATACAAAGTCGCATACTCCCATCTTTCTTCTTCGTAATAGAAAGAGCACCCCAAGAGAAGCACGGAACGGAATCTTCAATGTCTAACACCCTCGCATTGGGTCTTTAACTCCTCAAGTTCAATAGTTTATTCGATATGGGCTTTAGAAATGAGTTTTCATCGGGTCAAGGTCATACAAAATTCAATTTCACGCCCTGGGGTAGGCCAGGGAAGTTCTTCAGAATACGTCGTAAAAATTCATTAACAATAGAAATATCATTCAAACTCGACGTATTTTTGTTTAGATTCGTGATATGAGCTAAGAAAGCTTGACATCCATTTTTTAATTTTATGGCTTCGAGATGACAGTGATTGATTTTATGGTTTCGTTGCTTAAATTAGCGATAATAGGGTCAAAGTTAGAATATGAAAGCTAATAACCTTATTTAAAATAATCAATTTTTGCAATGATAGTTAATCAATCCTCGTAATCACATCAAATGCAAGTATTTTCAAAGAAATAAGATCGACATGTAACGTTTGTAGTCAATTTGAATCAAACAAGACTTATAAACCGCGATTAACGAGGTTTCTCCCAACTGAGTTTGATAAGTCAAAGTCTAATCTCTCCCAGTCAAATCTAGACGCAGAGGTCAGTAGAAATGAAAGAATGGGTTCAAAGATCAAACTATTAAACTTTTTGCTAGTTTATGATTAGCCACCTGCGATTTTCGTCGTTCCTTGCTTTCAGAGGTTCAACAAATGCCTCTGACTCAAGACTTTGACTGACTGGGACGGATGGTTCTTCCATTCTATGAACTTGTATGAAACGAAATCGGTTAGTGACCTTCTTCCACAATTATAACATACTTTGACTAAGATCACGCAGCTTTAGACTAATATGTCCCTCCCTCCACATTTCAAGCATATGATAGTGGTCGTTCTCCTTTTTTAACAATGGGTGATGGTGCTATCGCTCTTCCATCATTGTTGAATCTCCTCTTCTTGAAATGACCACCTTAAGGAAGCGAGAATCACCACCTCATCATATGCTTTAAATGCGAGGGGACTACACATCACCAAACCGAGCGATGCCTGGCCCAAAGCATGTTATAATTATGGAAGCAGGCGGCACCTAGCCCGATTTTTGACATTCACCAAGACAAGTTCACTGCAGGATGGAGGGCACCAAAGGCCGCCCCGTAAAAAGTCAAAGCCTAGCAAAGTGCAGAGGAGAGCGCTTTGTCGTGACCTCCCGTAAATCAAGGAACCCTAACGAGGTCATCACTTGCTAAGCTTTATCATAAACTCTAAAGAAAGTCTATACCTTATTTGATACCGGTTCTACCCATTCTTTTTATTTCTCCTACTTCAAGGCCAACGCTTAAATTTGACTCTAGAGAAATTAGACTTTAACTTATCTGTTGAAACTCCGTTGGGAGAAACCTTCATTACATCCAATGTTTATAAGTCTTGTTTGGTTCAAATTGGTACCCTCACATTACCTCTCGATCTTATTTCATTGAAAATACTTGCATTTAATGTGATTCTAGGGATTGATTGGTTAACTACTCATCATGCAAAAATTAATTATTTTCGTAAGGTTGTTAGCTTTCATATTCCTAACCAACCTATTATGCGGATTCAAGCAAATAAACCATTAAAATCAATCACTGTCATCTCAAGCCATAAAGCTATTCATTTATTGAAAAACGGATGTCAAGCTTTCTTAGCTCATGTCACGGATCTAAACAAAAATACGTCAGTTTTGAATGATATTTCTACTGTTAATAAATTTCCTGATGTATTCAATGAAGAACTTCCTGGCCTACCCCCAGAGCGTGAAATTGAATTTTGTATTGACCTTGAACCCCAGACAAAATCCATTTCTAAAGCCCCATATCGAATGGCTCTATTGAACTTCGTGAGTTAAAGACCCAACCGCAGGAATTGTTAGACATTGGCTTTATTCGCCCTAGTACTTCTCCTCGGGGTGCTCCTGCTCGCTCGTGAAAAGAAAGACGGAGTATGCGACTTTGTATTGATTATCTGGAGTGAATCATGTCACCATCAAATAATAAAAGTACCCATTTTCACGTATTGATGACTTATTCGACCGCTTGCAAGGAGCCAAATTCTTTTCAAAGATCGATCTTCGCTCCGGATATCACCAATTGAAGATTGTAACCGATGACATTCCAAAGACGGCCGTAACTCGGCAGACGGACATTATGAATTCCCTAGTCATGTCTTTTTGATCGACTAATGCTCCTACTTCCTTCATGGATATGATGAACCGAGTATTCAAGGAATATTTGGATCACTTTGTGGTCGTCTTTATTGATGACATCCTCATATATTCCAAAACCCGTGAAGATCATTAGCAACACTTGAGTCTGATACTCCAAAAGCTTCGTGAATATAAGCTTTATGCCAAGTTGAAGAAATGTGAGTTCTGGCTTGAGGAAGTAGCATTTCTTGGGCTCGTGGTATCAAGTCATGGAATATCTGTTGACCCAGCAAAGATTGATGCAATTCAAAGTCGGAGCAACCTAAATCGATGATCAAGACGTAGCTTTCTTGGCTTAAATTGGTTATTATCGGAGATTCGTGGAAGGATTTTCTCGAATCGCTACTCCACTACCTCAGCTGACTCGAAAAGATACAAAATTCGGTTGGAGCGAGGGATATGAGAAGGTTTTTCTAGAACTCAAGAGGAGACTCATTTCAAGATTGCTCGGACAATTCCATCTCGCCTGGAGGATTTGTCATCTATGATGATGCTTCGGGCAAAGGGTTAGGATGTGTTCTCATGCAACATGGGAAAGTCATAGCCTATACCTCTCAACAACTCAAAGAATATGATAGGAATTATCCTACTCATGATCTAGAATTGGCAATTGTTGTCTTCGGACTTAAAATTTGGAGGCATTACTTGTATGGGGAGAAAGTGGAGATCTTTACGGATCATAAAAGCCTCAAATATTTCTTCACTCAAAAGGAGCTCAACATGCAACAACGACGTTAGCTTGAACTGTTGAAAGATTATCATCATACCATCCAATACTATCCTGGAAAAGCGAACGTGGTAGCTGACGCATTGAGTAGAAGATCATATGCGAGTACGAGTGCGATATTGTTAACGCAAAGGCCCATTTTGTGTGACTTGCAAAGGATGGATATAGAGTTAAAGACTCCAGGGACCCATGTGATGATGGCGAATATACGAGTAGAACCGACTTTAATTGATAAAGTTAAAGTTGCTCAAGCTACAGATCTGGAGCTGATGCGTATGAGGAAGAAAATGCAAGAAGGTGCTATGCCGGAAGCAAGAATCAATGAAGAAGGAATACTTCGAGTCAAATCTAGACTTTTTGTTCCTAAAGACCCTGATTTAAAGTATAAAATCATGATGGAGGCGTACAACACACCCTTTCCAATCCATCCTGGGAGTACCAAAATGTATCGTGATCTTCGTTATACATTTTGGTGGAGCAATATAAAGAGAGAGATAGCGCTGTTTATCTCAAGGTGTCTAACTTGTCAACGAGTCAAGGCAGAGCATCAAGTACCAAAAGGTCCATTGCAACAACTTAAAATTCCAGAATGGAAGTGGGAACACATTATCATGAATTTCGTTACTGGTCTTCCCAAGGTTACTCAAGGCATTGATGCAATTTGGGTCATTGTTGATAGATTGACCAAGTCTGCTCATTTCTTACCAATACGAGAAACTTATACACTTGAACGTCTTGCTCATATGTACATAAACGAGATTGTAAGACTGCACGGTATGCCAGTATCCATAGTTTTTGATCGAGACCCAAGATTCACTTCACGATTTTGGGTTAGTTTGTAAAAAGCTATAGGCACGGATTTATAATTTAGTTCGGCATATCATCCTCAGACGGACGGACAATCAGAGAGGACTATTCAAACTCGAAGATTTATTAAGACTCGTGGTCCTTGACTTCAAGGAAGTTGGGATAAGTTTTTACCATTAGTGGGGTTTTCCTACAACAACAGTTATCAAACAAGTATTGGCATGGCTCCATTTGAGGCGTTGTATGGAAGAAAGTGTCGTTCTCCAGTATTCTGGGATGAGGTGGGTGAAGCAACGATGTTGGGACCGGAGTTGGTGCATATGACTACGAGAAAGATTCAAACGATTCGACAACGTATAAAAACCTTACAAGATCGACAAAAGAGTTATGCTGATCTTCATCAAAAGGACGTGGAATTCGATATTAGAGATCATGTGTTGTTACGTGTTGTTCCATGGAAAGGAGTTACGAGATTTGGAAAGAGAGGAAAGCTCAATCCTCGATTCATTGACCCATTTTTAATCCTCAATCGAGTAAGAACCGTGGCCTATAGACTTGCTTTACCGCCAAGTATATTTCGTGTTCATAACGTTTTTCACATATCCATGTTACGTAAATATGTGGAAGACCCAAACCACATTATTGAGTTAGAACGGACGAAATAGCGGAAGATTTAACTTATGAAAAGTTTCCAGTTCAAATCTCGGATAAGAAGGAACATATTTTACGCTCTAAGGTTATACCTCAAGTCAAAGTTTTGTGGAGAAACCACGATGTTGAGGAAATGACCTGGGAGTTAGAATCTGAAATGAAATCAAAGTATCCTAACCTCTTCGATATACCAGGTACGTACCCTAATTTCGAGGGTGAAATTTCATAAGAAGTGTAGGTTGTAAGACCCCAACTTTTATGAATAAAGATGATTTTTCTATTAATGTCATTTTTTAATATTATGGAATGAATTTGATATAATGTTATAGTTGTGAGTAATATTTATAAATTTTGCAAAGTACGCAAGTTGTTATATAATATTCTATTGGTCGGGGAATATTTGTTTTAATAGGGAATATTTGTACAACGACACAATCATTGGTGGACCCCGCAACAGAATTATTATCGGATTGAGAAAACGACAAAAATATTTTATGAAAATAATTATGAAGTTTTACCGTTAGCTTAACGCTGAAACACCCTTGTTAAAAGTATAAAGAATACGCTGGCGTTGCATAAGAAGTATACCTCGCTTTTGATTATTGATGCTTACGTGAGAAGTCACTCAATTTTGTTCAATTATTACTATAATAATTATTGCATAGTATCTCACGTTATTTGATTTAATTATTGTCGATATTTTATATATTAGTAAATCAATAATTGAGATAACAAAGTTATTAATATTATTATTTGCAATATTAACGATGTCTAAAAGTTCTGCCAAGGAGAAGTTTGGTCACCTAATTGCGCCAATAGGGAGAAATCCTTATTGAAAAGCCCCCTCTTTCTTGGGAACAACCTGGTCGATTAATATTGTGAATTATAATAAAGGTGATAAATTTTGTTTTATTATTATTATAAATGTAATAAAATAGAAAATTTTTTATATAAAACAAAATACTTTTATAAAATTATATTTTTTATTAGACTATAAATAAAATATATAATATTCTATTATACATAGTGTTTCAGACAAGGCTCGCATAATGTTTGAATAGTAAAATCTTTTATATAAAATAGAATACTTTTATAAAGTTATTCGTTTTATTAGACTATAAATGTAATATATAATATTCTATTGTGTATAATGTTTCAGATAAAAGGCATGCATCTTTGTTTATATAGTAAAATCTTTTTATATATAAATGTAATACTTTTATAAAGTTATTCGTTTTATTAGACTATAAATAGAATATATAATATTTTATTATGCATAGTATTTGCATAAGATCTACATAGTGTTTCAGATAGTAAAATCTTTTTTTATATAAAATGTAATACTTTTATAAAGTTATTCGTTTTATTAGATTATAAATAGAATATATTATATTTTATTTAAAAGATTTTGTTTTATTAGAATATTTTATTAATAATTTGCATAGTAAATTAAAATGGACCGTCTGCTTAAAAGTAAATCAATCTGGACCGTTTATGAATTAGTTACTATTCACCCATTCTCCTATAAATAAGCTCATTCCTTCATTATTTCTTATTTAATTCATTTGAAACTCTAGAGAGAAACTATAAAGAGAAAGAAGAAAAGTATTCTGCTACTTTACTACTCCTATATCCAGTTTATTCTAAGGTAAGGGGTATTATTTCTTTTGTATTTATGAAGAGAACTTCTGTTATTCCATTTTTTATTATTCTGTTAGAATAACCTGTATACGCGGACTAACCTATACTTGGTGAAATACTTCTATTATTCCATTATTTATTATTATGTTGGAATAACCTGTCTATGCGAAGTACCACATACATGGTGAAATTCTTCTGTTATTCCATTCTTTATTATTCTGTTGAAACATCCTGTCTGTGCATTTACGCATGAGCTGGTTCCATTATTTATTATTTTGTTGGAATATCCTGTCTGTGCGTTTACGTATGACCTGGTTCCATTATTTATTATTCTATCGAATATATCACATCGTGCGTTTACGCATGACCTAAATTAGATTATTTATTTTTCTCGTTGGAATAACCTATCCGCATGCTTCATCGTATGCCTGGTGATTTCTTTTGTTATTCCATTCTTTATTATACTCAGTTGGTTAAAGTTTTGGCTTTTATACTCCATAAAATTAGTTGAATATCTTCGATATTTGCGCTTCATCCATTATCTTTTCAAGGAAATATTCTTCTGAGCATTCTTGAATTTTACTCCACAAAGCAGTATCATGTTAACAATTTGGACGTTATTGGTTCCTGGATAAATTAATTCTTGAACTTGTTTTATTGAATTCTTATATCATTGTCATCATTCTCATGACCGTAATGTTACAAATGATGTGGTAAAAGTCCTCATTGGCCCGTAGTGCATTGATGGACAGTTGTTGGCATGATCATGACCATTGATGAATACACAAATATTCTTGGCCCGTAGTGCATGGATAATTTGTGGTTGTGATACTAATGAATATCATTGACCGTAGTGCAGGGATGATGTGGTTTATTTTTTAAGCTGAGTCTCAGCAATAAAAGTGATGAAAAACCTTTTAAATCATAGAAACTAGTAGATTTTATTCTCTACTTGACTCTTTTAATGGATTGCTTATTCTGCTGCAGTTAAACTTGATGTTTGTTATATTGTACCAGTTTAACACTGTTGAAGGCAAACGATAATTTATTCTGCATTATCTTAGTCATAATATTTCTTACTGGGCTAGTTGAGGTCACCCTTTTACTTTCATTGTTATCTTTAGGAAATGAGAACGTAGCATGGACTAGTCGGGGAACGGAGTGACGGTCCAGATGATAGCATTAGTAGTCCTCACTATTCTATGAAATAGTGTGTTAATAAATGTATTGAGGACATATTTTGAGTTTGAATACTGTCTAGAAGACAATATTTGTATTAAAACTCACAGCTCATGTTGTATATTTAAGATTGTATTTGTATTATGTAACATGTATTTAGCGACTCAGAATAGGTGATGTATACCTATTTTGGGGGCGTCATACCATGAGCGCAAAAAATTAGTGCATGAAAAACTAGTATTATTCAATTACTCATTTAAAATATATATATTTAAAGGAGCTGTAGGTAGTGGTAAGCATCGATAATTTATCAGACGAACCAAATTCGAATCCTGATGTAACCAAATTACTACATACATCTAAAATTAGATATCGATATCTTGGGGTTGTAAATGTAACTGAACTAGTTAGCGGAGTTCTAGATTAGATCTGGTACCGATTTTTACCAAAAAATACCGAAATATAAGCAATAATTAGTTTTAACATTAACTGAAGTAAATTTGGGCCATTAAATAGGGTTTTGTTTAAACCTATATATCATGTAATTTAAAATGTCCAGACCAAAATATAAGTCTATTTTAAGACAAAGAGACAACATTAATTCAAATCAAACCCTAATTTCTCTTTCCTCAACAACCGCCTCCCTCCATAAACCTCTATTTAGTTCCAGGACCAAAATCCACCAAATTAAAACCCAAATTTCAACACATGAATTAAACACAATTACACAACCCAATTTATAAAAATGAAAATTTCAACAACAAACATACACACAAAAAGCAACTAAAAGACCCAAAAGAGAGAGAAAAAGGAAAGAGTAGAAAAAAGAGAACCAAAAATCTTGATGGGTGCTTCAAGTATGAGAAGATTAGGTTGCTGAAAGAAGATATCGCACAAAGCTGCTTGATTTTGAACTCAAACAGTTGAACGAACTTGTGATGATTTTGATGATCGAACCTTATCCCGTTCCCGATTTTTCCTCCTCTTCAAGATGTGCGGTAGATTTTTTGTTCCCCCATCCCTGCTCTTCAAAATATGTACTATTATTGCAGACTATTACAGTAGTTATGTATTAATTTATAAGTATTATGTATAATTTAATTTTTTTTAATTAAATCGGTAAACTGGTACGGTTCGGTAAATACCGATTCTTCAAATCCTTATCCCGTTCCTGATCCCGGTATTGAAAAAGTAGTACATAATATGATATTATATTATATTTTAATTTAATTTATATTTTATTATATTATATGATATTATATTTTAATTATATATATAATCATATTTAATATATATTATATGTCAAATATTAAATGTTATTAAATTTAGTATGAGAAATTAAGTAATGCTACTTAGTTTATTATATTATATTTTAATATATTTAATATGATATTATATTTTAGTTTAATATTATAATTTATAATTATACCAAAGCAAGTCTTATTAATTTCATTGAATAACTTTGTTGTTTTGGTATGTATTGGGAAAGATAACTAATGTAATCAATGTGTTGGGAGTAAATGTAGTCAAACACTTCCCATATCTAACTAATCTGGAAATCAATTCTAAAAACATTGGTATGTTGCAAGTTGCAACAAAGGGAACTTGCATTTTATTATGTCCAATATAAACTGTAATTAACTTTTTAATTAGGGTTCTACTACACAACTCCTAGTAGGAGTTTAAACCCTAATTACGTCGATGTGATCAATAGACAATACCGGGGAACAAATTCTCTAATTCATCAATCCCAAACTTAATCTCGTAACCATTAAAACAAACTTAATATAACATCCCATATTTATTATAAAATTTATTGGCATATCTAATAGTAACAAGGGAAATTGTTAGGAGTTAACACTCAAGAGATGAACTTTCATTCAATCAAACTCTGCTTTCAAACAATCTAAAAACACTATATATATATATATATATATATATATATATATATATATATATATATATTGTGACGCCCCCAAAATAGGTATACATCACCCATCTTGAGTCGCCAAATACATGGTACAAAATTCAAATATAAACTAATAATACAGCAGTCGTGTAAAATACGACAAAACATATGCTGTGAGTTTAAATACAAATATTGTCTTCTAGACAATATCAAATAGAGTCCTCGTTTCATTTATTATCACACTATTTTACAGAATAGTGAGGACTACTAAGACACTATCTCGGACCATCACTCCGTTCCCCGACTAGTCACAACTACATTCTCATTTCCTGAAGAGAATAGTGAAAGAAAAGGTGAGCTCAACTAGCCCAACAAGAAATATTATGACTAAGATACTGCAGAATAAATTATCATTAGTCTCGAACAATGTTAAACTGATAAAATACAATAGACATCAAGTTTAACTGCAGCGGATCAAGCAATCCATTAAAAGAGTCAAGTAGAGAATAAAATCTACTATCTTTTATGATTTAAAAGTTTTTCATCACTTTTATATTTGAGACTCAAACTTAATAAATAATTCACATCATCCCCGCACTACTGCCGAGGATATTCATTGTGGTCACGACCACAAATTCCATGCACTACGGCCACGCGGATATTTTTGTATTCATTAATGGTCATGATCATGCCAACAATTGTCCATCAATGCACTACGGGCCAATGAGGACTTTTACCACATCATTTGTAACATTACGGTCATGATTACACGGAATAATCCACGGTCATAATCATACCAAGTCCATCCATGCTTCTACGAGCCACAGATGACTTTCAAAAATATAAACATGAGGATGATGACAATGATATAAGAATTCAATAAAACAAGTTCAAGAATTAAGTTATTCAGAACTAATAACGCCCAAATTGTCAACATGATATCGCTTTGTAGAGTAAAATTCAAGAATGCTTAGAAGAATATTTCCATGAAAAATAGTGGATGAAGCGCAAATATCAAGGATATTCCACTAATTTCATGGAGTATAGAAGTCTAAATTTTAACCAACTGAGAATAATAAGGAATGGAATAACAACAGAAATTACCATGCATGCGGTACTTCACATAGACATGTTATTCCAACAGAATAATAATAACGGAACCAGGTCAGGTGAAAATCACACCGACAGGATGTTCCAACAGAATAATAAAGAATGGAATAACAACAGAAATCACCATGTATGCGGTACTTGACAGGCAAAGTTATTCCAACGAGAATAATAAAGAGCGGAACCAGTTAAATGTAAAAAACACAGCATGTGATATTCCAACAGAATAATAAAGACGGAACCAGGTCCGGCGTAAAGCATAGACAGGATGTTCCAACGGAATAATAAAGACAGAATAATAGAAGAATGTCATCAAGTATAGGGTATTCCGCGTATCAAAGTTATTCCAATGTAATAATAAAGAAATGGAATAATGTAAGTTCTCTTCTTGAATACAAAAGAATAATATCCTCACTAGTAAAATAATACTTGATATAAAGAGTAGTGAAGTAGTGAGAAAACTTTTCTTCTATCTCTCTATAGTCTCTCTCTATAGTTTCTCTCTCTAGAGTTCAAAGGAATTTGTAAGAAAATAATGAAGGAATGAGCTTTATTTATAGGAAAATGGAATGCATAGTAACTAATCCATGAACGGTCAGATTGATTTACTTTAATCTGACGGTCCATATTTAAAGCAAAATCTTTTAAATAAAATATAATATATTTTATTTATAAAATATATATATAAAAATAATACACAACTCCTCCGCGTGCACGACTCAAAATCTCCCCTTAACTTCCCACTTACACTCAATCATACATATATATATATATAATATAAATATACTAGCTAAAGATATGTCACATTTATATATATATATATATATATATATATATATATATATATATATATATATATATATATATATATATATATATATATTATAATAATAACCTCCCTCCCGACCAAGTTAAGCCATTATCCCATTTTGTCAACTTTTCCAATTATATATATATATCATCCTAGTATAATAATTCACCCACCATCTTCTTTTTCTTCTTTACCCACACACATTCACATGCACACACGTCACACTCACACACGTATAATATATATGCTGTATAATCTTCTACCGACTATTTTGAAAAACGGGTAAATAGGTGTCTATAAAATAAGCAAAACTGAGTGACTTCTCCCGTAAACATCAATAATTAATACCGTGTGCTACTATGCAACTACGCGTATTACTGTACTTTTACTACCGAATAGTTCAACAGTATCAACGGTAATACTTCCGCCGTTATTTCAATAAAATATTTTTGTCGTTTTCTCAATCCGACAATAATTCTGTTGTGGGGTCCACCAATGATTGTGCCATCGTACGAATATTTCCTGTTTCAAACGAATATTCCCTGACCAATCGAATATTATATAACAACTTGCTTACTTTGCAAAATTTATTATTATTACCCACAACTATAATATTATATCATAATATTCAAAAATGATAATTATAGAAAAATCATTTTTATTCAAAAAGTTGGGATCTTACATATATATATATATATATATATATATATATATATATGGAAGTAGAACATCCCTCTAACTACATGGACAATTTCAAAGATATAAAACTTTTCAATTACCAAAGCAAGAAATCAAAATCAATTTAGATTTGAAATAAATTTACCCAAATCAATTTTAATCTAATCAAAACTTATAAACCAAATTATATTACCCAAATCGAGTTCAAGTACTAATAAAATCATAATCATATTACCCAAAAATGATCAGATTCATCTATGTCAAATTAGTGCATGTATAATCAGATTCAAAATCAATTTACTTAAATCATTTTCATTGAAACATTATTTCTCCAAATAAAAAGGAAATCTATACTTTACGGCGACGATGACAGGGGAGGCGGTGGCGGCGGTGGCGTCTGACGGTGTGGCCTTCTCCCTTTCTCCTTTTTTCTCCCTTTTCTTTCTCCCTCTTTTTTTCCTTTTGCTACTGTCGAGCGAGACACCTGATACATTTAAAGGATCAGCGACTGTCATTTGAGACTGTACACGGTCGCTGAATTATAATGATGTAAAAGTATCAGCGACCGAATGAGGTCGCTGATTGTGAGAGGTCTCAAAAAATCAGCGCACCAACACTTTCTGTCAATTTTTTAGGCGGTAAAATTGAACCAGCGACCGGATGTGGTCGCTAAAATAATCTAGCGACTATATTCAAAGGCGGTCACTACTAATCATATCAGCGACCGGAAGTGCGTTCGCTGATATTGTTGGTCACTGTTAGAGCATTTTTTTGTAGTGATTGTCTATTATCGGACAGTTAATATATAGTATTTACAAAGTGTAGAAAGTTATGTAAAGGAAAGGTTATTTGATTATGCGCCGTTTTAATGGGATGCCCCCTCTTTTCTAGAAACGATCTGATTGTCATATTGTGAGTCTATAATATCTATACTTAGAAGAATTTAATGTTGTGAGGTGTTATTGTGAGACCCCATATTTTATGAATAAAGATTTAAATTTCTCAAAATATTTTTTTAATATTATGGTGTGGATTTGATATAATGTTATAGTTGTGGGTGATATTTACAAATTTTGTAAAGTATGCAAGTTGTTATAAAATATTCATTTGGTCGGGGAATATTCTTTTTGTCGAGAATATCTGTACAACGGCACAATCATTGGTGAACCCACAACGGAAGTATTGTCGTATTAAGAAAACGACAGAATTATCATTTTATAAAATAACGGCGGAAGTTTTATCGTTAACTGTTGAAACACCCGATGTTAAAAGTACAGTAATACGCGTGGTTACATAGTAGCACACGATATTGATTATTGATGCTTACGTGAGAAGTCACTCAGTTTTGTTCAATTATTACTACAGTAATTGTTGCATAATATCTCACGTTATTTGATTCAATTATTGTCGATATTTTATATATTATTAAATCAATAATTGAGATAACAAAGTTATTAATATTATTATTTGCAATATTAACGATGTCTAGAAGTTCTACCAAAGAGAGGTTTGGTCACCTAATTGCGCGCCAATAGGGAAAAATCCTTATTGGAAAGCCCCCTCTTTCTTGGGAATGACCTGGTCGATTAATATTGTGAATTATAATAAAGGTGATAAGTTTTGTTTTATTATTATTATAAATGTAATAAAATAGAAAACTTTTTGTATAAAATAGAATTTTTTTATAAAGTTTTGTTTTATTTGATTATAAATAGAATATTTTATATTTTATTACGCATAAGGTATCTGCATAGTGTTTGCATAGTAAATTTTTTTTTATATAAAATGTAATACTTTTATAAAGTTATTTGTTTTATTAGACTATAATTAGAATATATAATATTTTATTATGCATGTAGTATTTGCATAATGGTATGCATATAGTGTTTGCGATAGTAAAATCTTTTTATATAAAAATGTAATACTTTTATAAAGTTATTCGTTTTATTAGATTATAAATAGAATATATTATATTTTATTTAAAAGATTTTTTTTTATTAGAATATTTTATTAATAATTTGATAGTAAATCAATATGGACAAATCAGTTTTAAAAGTAAATCAATCTGGACCGTTCATGAATTAGTTTCTTATTCAGGTCCATTCTTCTATAAATAAGCTCATTCCTTCATTATTTCTTACGAATTCACTAAAACTCTAGAGAGAGAAACTATAGAGAGAAAGAAGAAAAGTATTCTCGCTACTTCACTACTCCTATATTAGGTTTTTTTCTAAGGTAAAGGGTATTATTTCTTTCATATTCATGAAGAGAAGCTCGTTATTCCATTCTTTATTATTATGTTGGAATAACCTGCCTCATGCAAAGAACCGCATACATGGTGAAATTCTTACATTATTCCATTCTTTATGATTACGTTGGAATAACATGTCTTTTCTGATCATCGCACGTACTGTGAAGTCTTTTGTTATTCCATTCTTTATTATTCGTCGAGAATATCCCGCCTACATCGTTACGCGTGACCGGTTCCATTCTTTATTATTCGCTTGAAGTATCCTATCCGTGCGCTTTCGCACGTGACTGGTTCCATTCTTTATTATTCTCATTGAAATAACCTATCATGCGATTACATCGCACGCATGGTGATTTCTTCGTTATTCTATTCTTTATTATTTCATTGGAATAACTTTGTTTATGTGGATTATCACATGCATGGTGAATGATCCTTTGTATTCATTCCTTATTAAATTGTGAAAATGATCCTTGAAATTTTTGACTTCTATACTCTATGAAATTAGTGGAATATCCTTGATATTTGCGCTTCATCCAGTATATTTTCGTGGAAATATTCTTCTGAGCATTCTTGAATTTTACTCTACAAAGCAGTATCATGTTGACAATTTGGACGTTATTGAATTCTGGATAAATTAATTCTTGAACTTGTTTTATTGGATTCTTATATCATTGTCATCATACTCATGCTTATATTATATTGAAAGTCATCTGTGACCTGTTGTGCATAAATGGACTTGGTATGATTATGACCAGAGATTATTCGGTATAATCATGACCGTAATGTTACAAATGATGTGGTAAAAGTTCTCATTGGCCCGTAGTGCATGATGGATAGTTGTTGGCATGATCATGACCATTGATGAATACACGAATATCTTTGGCCCGTAGTGCATGGATAATTTGTGGTTGTGATACTAATGAATATCCTTGGCCGTAGTAGTGCGAGGATGATGTGGATTATTTTATTAAGTTGAGTCCCAAATGATAAAAGTGATGAAAACCTTTTAAAACATGTAAGATAGTAGATTTTATTATCTACTGACTCTTTTAATGGATTCGCTTGTTTCACCGCAATTAAACTTGATGTTTGTTATATTGTATCGGTTTAACAATCATTAAAGGCTAATGATAATTTATTCGCATTATCTTAGTCATAATATTTCTTATTGGGCTAGTTGAGCTCACCCTTTTTCTTTCATTGTTCTCTTGAAATGAGAACGTAGCGAGGACTAATCGGAGAAGCGGAGTAGCGGTCGAGATGATAGCATTAGTAGTCCTCACTATTCTATAAAATAGTGTGATAATAAATGTATTGAGGACTTATTTTGAGTTTGAATCATACAGAAGACAATATTTGTATTAAAACTCACAAATTTCATGTTGTATATATTTAAGATTGTATTTGTATTCTGTACCATGTATTTGACGACTCAGGATAGGTGATGTATACCTATTTTGGGCGCGTCACAGTTATTCTTATAAATGGATGTGAGTAACAGTTTAGTATTAAAGGAAGAACTAAAAATCATGTTGCGATTGAGGGATAAAGGTAAAGAATTTGATGTAATGTGTAATAAACTAGTTAAACCAATAAAATTATTGGTAGATTTGATATTAAGAAAGATGATGATGAGTTGACACTAAATCCGCCGTGAAAAGTAAGCGGATTTAGGAGCGTGACAGAATCTAAATGACAAATTAAACAAGAACAATGCAAATGTGGATTTTCCGATGCTGCACATTTAAATTTTAAACTTTTATGATTGACTACTGAAGTACTATCTTTATTCCATAATAATTGACTTTTTAAAAGAAAATATTTGTTTTAATTTATTTATCGTTTATAACTTTTTAGGAGAATAAATTATTTACTTTTCTATATCACTCCTAACTTGTCTCATTTCCCCAAAAAAATTTCCTTGTTTTAGTAGTTTTTAACTTTCTATAAAGGGGTAGTGATGAAATTTTATACAAATTTTAATTATTAAATGATAATATTAAATAATTTTTTTAATTCATGTATATGAAGTTAAAAAATTTATTATTATGAAATGGATGTAGTAATTTACTTTGTGACTAATGACTTTAGTTTAATAGTAATAGGAGGAGATTTCTGTTGATAATTGAAGGAGACTAGGGAACCTGACCATGTTGGTGTCACGTGAATAGAATGTGCAAGAGAGTTGATGAAGATGATGCATATATATGTGTGTATATCCATGTTCTCAGAAGCACATGCATGTCTAATATATGATTGTCCTGATCGATCAACATGCTGGACGGATAATTGGTGGGCATGAATGTCCTTTATGCCGTCTTATGTTGTGTAACTATTAGAGCCACAAAAATAAATAAAAAACAAAATTAATTTTCTCTCCGTTTTACAAATCAGTTTCATTTACAAGTTTTACAAATATTAAAGATGTATTTTTTAATGATAATATAATTATGATGACAAAAATAAGCATTATGTCATCATAATATGTTTAATTATATAAATAAAATTTATTAACAGTCTAACAAAATTTGTTAGAGAATTAATATTTTTATAAAAAAAATTAATATTTCTACAAAACTCTTCCACATGAATAATAAGTGGACTTCATTATTATGTGTTAGATTTTATAGAAATATTTTTTTTCTTGCAAAAATAGTAATTCTCAAATATATATATATATATGAGATCCTTTTAGTTAAAAATATATGTGGAGTGAATTAAGACAGGAGAAGAAACTAACATAAAATGTGGAAAAAAAGTTGGAATGTAACGGATAGAAAAGAGATAAGGTTTGAGAGAAGGAGTGGAAGAATTCGTAATCAAAGAAACAACAAATGAAACATTTGGTGTTGTTTGGGGACACCCCTTAAGGTGATGTTGGATTAAAGGTGATAGTTAAGTGCGTGGAGCCCAACTGAGCAAATTAAGGGACAGACAAAAGACACAATTCCAAGTACAAATACCAAAGGAGACTTAAATTGCTAAACTAACTTCATATATGTTGTCTCTAGCTAGCTAGCTAGCTAGTAATGTTCCTGTCCCTCTCCCTCTTGTCACCTTAATTTTTCTCTTTTCCTATATATAAATATATCCTTTAATTTGATGATGGATGAGCAACGCATGCAGGGTAAAGCAGTTTTCATAAAAAAATTAAAAAGGCACAATTAATGTAATTTGTTTCTAGAGGACAAAATGCCCTTCCCTATATATATAGTTAGCTAATCATCTTTGATATATATATATATATATATATATATATATATATATAGTGTTATCGATTATCTCCTTAAATAATTTCCTTAATTTGGTATATATTCGGCCTTAATTTGAAGATAAGTAACAGATCGAATGCATGCAAGTCATTCTGAGTTGTTTTGGAGTCCATTAATTCATGCGCCTCCTAGCTCGCTCGCTATAAGCTGTAGCCAGAGAGAGAGAGAGAGAGAGAGTTGTGTTATATGAATACCGAACGGGCAAATGCTCTAGTAAAAAGGTAAGTTTGTCATTTTATTCAGGAGATTCAGATCAGTGGTCACGGTGAGTGGATTAATGCATGCATGTTTGTCTTCTATCAGGTAAACCAAGTAGAGGGAGCTAGGTCGACGTACGTACGTACTGTTTAATTCTACTTGAGGATCCGACTCTTTCAGGATTAATCTCTTTAATTGCTTTTGAGCCTGCCCATTTAATTTGTTACAATTTAAATCAAATTATATGTTAGAATTTAGGCATGCACAAACCCCATTTGTATTTAGCCAAAAAAACAAACAAACCCCATTTGTTGTAAATTTAACTTAAAATTACTCCCTTATTTATTAATGAAATTTATTCTACGAATTATAAATAGTAAGCTACAATAAATTAACTTAGTTGATGGCCGCAATCTAAATATGATAGGGGATTTAATATGCCATTTTTTTTTTTGAAAATTTCTAAAAAGATTAAAATATATTAAGGAGAACATTAAATCAAATCAAATAACTAAAATGAAAACAAAAAAATGATCTACGGCCGGAAGGTCTCTCCAAAAAACAGAGAGAAATAACTCTTGGTAAAATTTTTATTTTTGGCAAAATTTCACATTGTCTATTTTAAGAATCTTTTATGTGTGTATTAGTACTTTATGAGTTGGGCTTAATAACATGATTTGAAAAAAGAGATAAATTCGCGCACATGAGGATGATTAAAGAATTGGGTTGGACCAAGCTTAGATCTTGGGACTTTCTTTCGGTCAAAAAGCCTTAGAGCGTGTGTGTGCGCATTATAACTCCCACACATGGGGGTGCCGATCCGGTCAATTATGCCAATGGTCCAATCATTCTTTTTCTTCTATAAATACCAGTCTGTTCTTCAAAGTTAACATATAGTATACATCACCTTCTTTACTATATACTCTGTTGCCGATCCGGTCAATTATGTCAACGTTCTGATCATTCTTTTTCTTTTATAAATAATAGTCTGTTCTTCCAAGTTAACGTACAGTATACATCACCTTCTTTATTATATACTCTGTTATTCTAGGCAATCCACATAGACAAGTCCAATATCTTCTTCTGTGAGTACACATGATCGGAGGCTTCACCGTTGAATCCTGGGAGGTGAAATACATATAGACAAGTCCAAAGTCTCCTTCTGTGGGTACACACAATCGTAGGCTTCATCGTTGAATCTTGGGAGGTGATCGACCACCAACAGACCATTTGTACCTGGGGTTATTACCACTGGGGGCGAAATCACTTTTTAGGACAGTAGCTTCACTACGCGCCTCAATTTCTTTCATATACCAGATAAGTTTTTCTAATTTTATTGTTCAATTTGTCTTGTTAATTATGCTCTGCATTCCAACAATATAAGAAGTGATTTTGTTTATTAACAAGATGAAATCTGCCTTAGACCTTTCTAAAATTAAATGCTTTGATGGTACACACGATCGGATGCTTCACCGTTAAATCCTGGGAGGTAAAATACACATAGGCAAGTCCAAAGACTCCTTCTGTGAGTACACACGATCGGAGGCTTCACCGTTGAATCCTGAGAGGTGAACGCCGGCAGCCCATTTGTACCTGAGGTTATTACTAGTGGGGGCAAAATTACTTTTTAGGACAGTAGATTCGCTACGACTCAGTTTCTTTCATATACCAGATATGTTGTTCCAAATTTATTGTTCAATTCGTCTTGTTAATTCTTCTCTACATCCAACAATCTAAAAAGTGATTTTGTTTATTAACAAGATGAAATCTGCCTTAGACCTTTCTAAAATTGAACATTTTTTTGGTACACACGATTAGAGGCTTCATCGTTGAATCTTGAGAGGTGAAATACACATAGACAAGTCCAAAGTCTCCTTTTGTGAGTACACACGATCGGAGGCTTCACCGTTGAATCCTAAGAGTTGACCGCCGGTAGCCCATTTGTACCTGAGGTTATTACCAGTGGGGGTGAAATCACTTTTTAGGATAGTAGCTTCACTACGCCTCGGTTTATTTCATATACCAGATAAGTTATTCCAATTTTATTGTTCAATTCGTCTTGTTAATTCTTCCTTGCATTCCAACAATTTAAAAAGTGATTTTTTTATTAACAAGAAGAAATCTGCCTTAGACCTTTCTAAAATTGAACGCTTTGATGGCACAAATTTTAAGAGATGGTCAGAAGATATATTGTTTTATTTGAAAACCATGAATTTGGAATATGTGTTATATATGGATGTTCATGTTACTCCTGTTAATGATGTATCTAATAAAACTACTGCTATTGAAATTGTTGAAAAATCGGATGTTGATAAGTCTGTAAAAGGGGATATATTATGTTAAGGATAATCATACATGTCGTAGATACCTGTTTCACTGTTTGATATTTATTATCAGTATGAAAGTGCTAAGAAGATTTGGGATGCCTTAAAATCTAAATATGTTGTTGAAAACTTTGGCCTTAAGAAATATGTTGCTAGAAAATTTTTAGATTTTAAGATGCAAGATGGAAAATTAGTAACAGAGCAAGTTCATACATATCAAACAAATTGTGGGGGAAGTTATTGGGGATGGAATGAAAATATGTGAGACTTTTCAAGTTGTTGTACTTATCAAAAAGTTACCACTCTGATCATGGAAAAATTATAAGATGAATCTTAAACATGAACCTAAAGATTTTACTATGCAAGAACTAGTGGCACACATACATATTGAAGAACAAAACAGGGCTAAAGAAAGAGGAGACATAGTTCCAAGTCATACTGTCATGGCTAATCTCGTAGCCACAATGGAAGAGCAAAAATTATCAGTCCAAAAACTACAAAGGAAAAAATCATAAGTCAATGGGAAGAAAGGATAATAGGTTCAGGAATCCCAATCAAATTCAAAAACCTTTCACTCCTTACTTCGTATGCGGCAAACCTAACCATATTGCTATGAAATGTCACTTTCGCAAGAGGTAAGAAAATAATAATAACTATCAGCCTAAGCCCCAAGCGAACTTGGTTTAATCCGATGACATTATTGTTGTTGTTGTCTCAGAAGTAAACCTAGTTGACAACTTCACAGAATGGGTAGTAGATATCGTTGCCACTAGACACATTTGCCCGAATAGAGGCGTAATTCTTAACTACGAAAATGTGACTAATGGAGAAAAGATTTTTATGGGGGATTCTCGTTTTACCAATGTTGTAGGGAAAGTGAAAGTCTTACTAAAATTAACTCTAGGAAAAATAATTGCTTTGCAAGATGTACTTCATGTGCCTGATATTTGTAGAAATCTTATGTCTGGATCTTTGTTGAACAAAGCCGGTATAAAACTTGTGTTTGAGTCTGATAAACTTGTACTTACTCGTAATGGGGATTTTATGGGAAAAGGTTTTTGTAATGGGGGCTTATTTATACTTGATGCTTCTGCTGAATTGAATAATAAGAATGTTTCTTTTGCATATATTGTAGAATCTTGGGATATGTGACATGCTAGAATAGGACATGCATGTGAATTTGGCATCTATTAAAAAATTGAAACAACTTGAGCTTATACCTAATCTTGCAAATACCGAGTTTAACAAATGTGAAAGTTGTGTGAAAACAAAACATGCTAAGAAATATTTTAAAAATGTTGAAAGACAAACTGAACATCTTGAGTTAATTCACAATGATCTAGCTAATTTTAAAAATACTATGAGTAGAGGTGGTAAGAAAATATTATATTTCTTTTGTAGATGATATGTCTAGATATACTCGAATTTATCTCCTTTCCTCTAAAGATGAAGTAGAAGAAATGTTTATTAAATATAAAGTAGAAGTTGAAAATCAGTTAGAAAGAAAAATTAAAAGACTTAGATCCGATCGTGGAGGTGAATATGATTCAGGAAGTCTTAAAAAAAATTGAACTAAATGGAATTATACATGAAACCTCTCATCTTTATTCTCCACAATCCAATGGAGTTGCGGAAAGAAAAAATAGAATACATAAAGATATGATGAATGCTATGTTAATTACTTCTGGTTTACCTTCTAATATGTGGGGAGAAGTTTGCCTTTCTGTAAATCATATTTTAAATAGAGTTTCACATAAAAAGATAGACTCCACCATTTATGGAAGACACATGCACCTAATTTGGGGTATCTTAAAGTGTAGGGGTGTCTAGCTAGCTAAAGTAGCTATACAGGAATTTAAAAGGAATAAAATTGGACCTAAAACAATGGATTGTATTTTTCTTGGATATGCTTCTAATAGTGCTGCTTACAGATTTTTGGTAATTAAAAATACGACTAATAATTATCAAGAATATTCAATTTTGGAAACAAATGATGCAGAATTTTTTGAAAATATATTTCTAATGAAAATAAGATATGTTAGTAGTCCTTTTTAAAATGAACATCAATCTTAAAAGGAAAGATAAAGAACATGTAGCTGCATCTACTAGAAGTAAAATGCAAGGTTGTGAGAAAAAATTTGGTCCAGATTTTATAACTGCTTTTTTAACTAAAGATGACCCTAAAACTTATGAAGAAGCAATGAAGTCAATTGATGCAACATTTTAGAAAGATGTCATTAATAGTGAACTAGATTCTATTATGTCTAACCATACATGAGAACTAGTTAATTTGCCTAGAAGATGTAAACATATTGGATGTAAATGGGTGTTTAAAAAGAAGTTAAAAGCAGATGGGTCTATTGATAAATTTAAGGCAAGAGTTGTGGCTAAAGGGTTTACTCTAAAAGAAGGGTTTGATTATTTCGACACTTACTCACTAGTGACTAAAATGGCAACCATAAGAATTTTAATTGCTTTGGCATCTATTCATAAATTAATAATCCACCAAATGGATGTTAAAACTGCCTTTTTGAATGGAGAGTTAAATGAAGAAATATATATGAGTCAACCGGAAAGGTTTGTAATTCCAGGAGAAGAACAAAAAGTATATAGACTTGTAAAATCCTTGTATGGTTTGAAACAAGCACCAAAACAATGGAATAAAAATTTTAATAAAACTCTTTTGTCTAATGATTTTGTGTCAAATGAATCTGATAGTTGTGTCTATAGTAGATTAAATGAAAATTGTTGTGTGATTATTTGTTTATATGTGGATGACTTGCTAATATTTGGTACTGATGAGAAAGTTGTGAAAAATAAATTTTTTATCTTCTAAATTTGACATGAAAGATTTAAGAGAAGCGAATTTGATTCTTGGCATGAAAATAAGTAAACATACAAATGGTTTAGTTTTATCACAGTCTCATTATGTGGAAAATATTCTTAAGAAATTTAATTTATAATTTCTTTAATGAAGAGCCATTAGAAGCACCTTATGATTCTAGTGTGCATTTAAAGAAAAATAAAAGGAATGGTATTGCTCAAATTGAATGGTACACCTTATGATTCTAGTGTAATGTATTTAATGAATTGTACTCGACCTGATATTGCATATGCCATTAGTAGACTTAGTAGATATACACATAGTCCTTCACAAGATCATTGGAATGCATTGTCACGTCTAATGAGATATTTAAAAGGAAAAGTTAATGTAGGTGTACATTTTACTAGTCATCCTAATGTTCTAAATGGATATTGAGATGTTAATTGGGTATCTGAAAATGATGAGACAAACTCCACTAGTGGTTATGTTTTTAATTTAGGTGAAGGAGTTATTTCTTGGAAATCTACGTACTAAACAAACTTGTACAGCTAGATCTACTATGAAATTTGAATTTATTGCTTTAGAATTGGCAGGAACAGAAGCAGAGTGGATAAGGAATTTATTGACAGACATACCGTTGTGGACTAAACCATTTCCTTTTATTTCTCTGCATTGTGATTCTCAAGCAGCTATTGGTAGGGCAATGAACCATGTTTATAATGAAAAACAAAGACATATTCACTTGAGACATAATATTGTATGAGGACTGATCAGTAACGATGTTATTTCCATGGAAATTGTGAGGTCTGAAACGAACCTAGCGGATCCGCTCACTAAGGGATTGATTTAAAAGGTTGTCCAAGAAGCATCCAGAGGGATTGGACTAGTGCCAACATTTTGAGTAAATAATATGTGATGGAAACTTGTGGGCAAGGAAATCGTACCTTGCTAGGGTTAGGGTTTCGTGTTGGCTGAGGAGGAGAGAAATCCATGAAGAGCACGGAATTGATTGGTTGATTGAAGAGGGAAGAACGACAGGTGGGCGATTACTCCAATGACGCGTGGCAGAACTCCTAGAATCCAGAAACCGTGTTAGGGTAGCAGGGATTCCAAGAGCCTTCTTGAGTCCTTCGAGTTGAGAGAATGTCTGAACCCCTTTTTGGTGCTCTTAGGTGGAAATTCCAAGCCTTTAAGTCACCCAAAAGAGTCCTTTGATCTTCCAAGAGTCCAAGTCCTGAGTCTGAAGAGAGGTTCCCTTCCCAATGGAGTGGAAGGGGTATTTATAGGGTTTTTCTTGAGAGTGGTCATGTGTTAGGCACATGTCCTCGAGGAAATTCTAAATTTACCCTTAGTCATTAGAGTAATGCCCAGATCGTCTTGTCCTTATAGCCACCAATCCAATCCCTCAATCAATTCCCAAAATGAGTCTCCTCCACGAGTCTTCTTTCTCAGGACACATGGAGGCTTCTGTCGGGTCTCACACATTTATTTCTAAATTTTCTGTTTGTCATTTAATTCTTTAGGTCATATGTGAACCCTAATTTGTACCTTGGGCTCACATTTGCCCCCTGCACGTGAGTCACATCTTTGGAGTGGCGATCGTGCAAAGTGCTTCGAGTCTTTGAATTCTGTTTCAAATTTCTGAACGATTCGCGGAGTTTGATTTTGCAAGTCTTGAAAATGAAAGAAAAATAAAAAAAATCCTAGGAAAGGAAACCTCCAAGGGAATTCTCCCAAGATATCTTTAGACAAATCTCTTATCAAATCTTTCCAAAACCTTACACAATCTTTACTTCCCGAATTAATTTTTTACATATATTGAAATTAAATCAAGTTAAATTATATATTACCAAATAAAATGTTATTTTATTTTAGAAATCTTGAAAACAAAATCAAATCTTTATATATATATATATTAAAAATTAAATCAAGATAAATTATATATTACCAAATAAATTATATATATTTTATTTTGGAAATCTTGAAAACAAAGTATATGAATGATGATTGTGATCAATATATGCACGGTGATTGTGATCTCTTATTTGATGATATGCACGGTAATTATGCACAATGATTACGCATGGTAATTGGAATGAATTTCCCGGATAAAATATGTAATTTATTATACGTATAACAAGTTTATTATTCTCACCATATCAAAATTCATCCACAACTTCGAAGCGAAGGAGACTCGGATTGTCATAAAATCATCTAATTAAATTCATCAGGTATATTCTCTCTTTTGATTGCAAACTTTTATCATCAGTAATCTTGATGTCTTATGTATCTATTGTAGACTTCAAAATTTCAAGTTTGTACTTTAAATTGGGTCAAAGAGTTATCTTTCATCCATGGTTATATTTGAACAGTATACTCCACTAAAAAGTCAGAATTATCTATCTTTTACCATTCATTTGGTACTCCTTAGATCGGATGATTTTGGTACGGATTTGTTAACATTTTGTGAGTAGATAAAAAAAAGTTTGAGTGAGGAAAGAGGAAGAAATAGTTCCGGTGTTTCCATAAAAGCAAGACTTGTATCTTTATAAAATAGTAATGGGTAATCATGATATGACATAAAATACATTTTGTATGCATAATGTTGAGGAAGCATAAAGTGATTATATGATTCATATCCCACACACAGTTAATCACTTTTTTTTAAAATTATGTGGTTGAAAGAATAAAATTAAATAGTGTATGCACAGGTAAGAAAATTTAATTCCAAAGTTCTATCACTACCGCAGGAGCACTTTCGTGCTCTAATCATTTACGAAAGGGTATAGATCAATTTAGGTGCCTATGTTTAATTCATCGTGGCTGCCTCATTCAAATTTTTTTTTTGCATTACTAAATTTCTTTTGTTTCTGAAGAGGTCAACTACATAATTTATTTCATTAAGATTTTTCAATCCTTTACTATTTGATGTACTGTAAAGTATGCATAAATTTTTTTCTTTCTAATTTCATATTTTTTTAATAATATTTTTTTTACTTGTTTTAGGATCTATTTAGTTTGCTTGTTCAAAATGATTGTCAATATTCTTTAAATGGTAATCATGAATGCTTAATATTAGAGAATGACTATCAAATACTTATTTGATATAAAATAAAATTAGGTACCTCTAGTCGTGTTGGTTTTTCACTTGTCAAATCTTCATGATTGTTTCATTTGTTTCTCTTTTCAACTGATTATAGTTTTTTCTTTTTCGGGAAATTTAACCTTAACATGATCTTGGCTCAGATAATCTCGAAAGCAATACCGCAAAGAAGAAGCATCTATTCCAGGCCATTTGTAAGACCCCAACTTATTATTAATGAAATTTAATTTTCTCTATTTATTATTTTGAAATAGTAAGGGTTGATTTGATTAATGTGGATAGTTATGGGTAAAATACGCAAATATTTCAAAATAAGCAAGTGGTTATAAAATATTCATTATTGTCGGGGAATATTCGTTTGGTCGAGGAATATTCGTACTGTCGGGGAATATTCGTACGACGGCGCAGCCATGTGTGGGCCCCATAACGGAAAGTGATTGGAGGAAGAAAACGACAAGAATAAGTTGTTTAAAAATAATTCACAGCGTAGTTATTATCAATTATCTTTGTTAAAATACTAAATTGGTTAAAACACAAGATGACACCAGTATTGCACCAATTATTGATTCTTACGTAGTGAAGGCACTACTCAATAATTGTTACAGTAATTTCTATTCAGTATTTTATTTTATTGATTCAATAATTGCTGTGTTGATATTTTATATTACTGTTGTTTCAATAATTGTCACTACACGGTATTTTTCATTATCGAAGCAATAATTCATATTATCTCGAATAATATTATTGGATAACATTATTGGCAATGTCTAGAAAGTTCATCTAAGGAGAGGTTTGGTCACCTAATCAATTGCACCAAGTAAGGAGAAATTCTTATTGAAAGCCCCTCTTTCCAGGAACTACACGGTTGTCAATATTGTGATTACGTAATATTATTCGTGAATAATTAATTATTGATTTATATGATGAGAAAAATATTGATATTATGTGGATATAGATGGAGAAAATTTTTAATGTGACAATTGTTGAAAATTAAAATTTTATCTTTTTACGATAAAATAATTCATTTAAATATATTATTATATTTTTTTAATAATATAATAATGGTGATATTTTTACAATGAATGTGTGATATATGAGTATCTGAGAGAGAAAGTGTATTTTTGTTGCAATAAATGTTTAAAACATGTTAAACATGTCTGTGGACCCCATTTCTTGATTTGAAATTTGATTATAAGCATGTAAAATCGCCTGGTTTATGGATTTGGTCAATTTCTATTTGGAATTTGGAAAACTTTCTTTCGCAAAGTTGTAGAGAATTGAATTTCCTATAAAAACTGCGAGATTCAAATTTTTCGACAAAAGGGCTATTTATTGTGAATTATTGAAGTTCAAGCTCAAATAATTAATTTTGAAGTTTTAAATATTTTTAATAAGAAAAACGTTTTTTTTTGAGTTAGGCAAGGTGAGTCACTCTTGGTGGCTGATGGTTTGAATCAGATTTTGGGTGCGTAGGAATTTAATAAATATATATTAATATTTTATTAAATTTTTTGCTTTGGTGTTCTAAGCATTTTCCTATAAATAGGGTGCTTAGGTTAGAATTGAAAATCACACCAGAAATTGAAGTTTTTCTCTCTATATTATCGGTATTATTCTTGTGAGTATTTTGAGTATACTTTGAGTATTGATATACGGTGCAAGTTCAAGTTATAGCTTATATCCAAAGATTCCAGTTAAATCTTTGTCTTTCCAAGAGTAAGGATATTATTTTTTTTTCAGTAATGATATTATTTCTTCAATATCATTATCTTTGAAATATTGATCTCAAGTTTTTATCAAATTTGGAACTTTTGGTGTCTGAGATTCTTATTCACGTATACGACATTATTCACGTATCACGATACTATTCACGAATATTTAAGACTATTCATCGAAAAAAATGAAAATTTTCCTTTTTCGTCTAAAATATCTATTGTGGATACTAGCTTTGATTGTATCCATGTTTTGATCATTCTTGAATTTTACACCACTATGATTATTTTTGAGGTATTTTTGGACATGGATAAAACAAAGTACGAATCCTTAATCCTTAATTCTTGTCATTTTGTTTCCTTTGGATTCGTTTCTTTAAAATATTTTTCATCATCCTCAGTCTTAAATGATGATATTATTGAATATGTTTGGCTTGTAGTGCAAAGATGAATGATTTTTGATGAATATCTTTGGCCCGTAGTGCAAAGATGAACAGGTGTTTAGATGAACATGACCAACTGATGAATATCTTTGGCCTGTAGTGCAAAGATGAATATTTGATTCCAGATATATATTGATTGATGTTACAGGGATAAAAGATAGACGATGAACTTTTAAATTCATATATAGAAGATAGTAGTTTGGATTCTCTACTTAACTCTTCTAATGAATTATTGTTTCCGCTGCAGTTGTTGATTTAAAACTTGTTGTCTATTGTATTCTATTAGATTTTTCCCTGTTGAAGACTAACGATAATTTGTTGTATATTATCTTAGTCATAATATTTTTTACTGGGCTAGTTGAGCTCACCCTTTTCCTTTTTGTTCCATTTTTCTTCTCAGGAGGCGAGAATATAGCGAGTACGAGTTGGGGTATGGAATGAAGGTTCTAGATAGATTTGTTGTCAAAGTTGGTATCAGAGCTTAGGGATATGATCTCTAGCGGAGATCGGGGAATAGAACTAGGAGGGGAGAGACGAGTAAATCTTTTTCTAGTGTGTGCTACCTAAGCTTATTTGTTAGTTGGTCAGTATATAGGGATATTATTGATTTTCTTAATTAACCCTTGTTTTATGACAGTATTTGAGAATGTCGACTGAGAATATTAACAATGGAAATGAGACCGTGGAGACTCCTGTACTCACCAACGAGGAGAAACGTGCAACAAGTGGCAATGTTCCTCCTGTGAACAACACCACCGAGCGAGATGATGAACGAGGGGATGTTTAGAAGCTTTTTGCGATTCATGCAAAATCGACGAGGAGACTCGTGTTCAAAATACAGGAGAAATGATAGCAATTCACGGGTTGTCACCGCCAAGCAGTTCAAAGAATTGGGACCACCAGAATTTAAGGGAAAGCCAGATCCGATCATGGCGAAAACATGGGTCAAGCAAATTACCAAGATATTCGATGTCTTGGGATGCACGGAGGAACGAAGGTTCCATTCGCCACCTTTATGTTTCGTGGTGAGGCGGATTTCTTGGTGGGAATGCGTGAAGCGTACTCCATCCAACCGCATTTCAAAGATGTCTTGAGAGACATTTTGAAACTATTTAATGATAAATAGTTTCCTGAAAGTGTTCGTCATATTAAGGAAGTGGAGTTCATCAGATTAGAGCAAAACAACATAACGGTGTCTCAGTACGAGGCAAAGTTTGTAGAGTTATCCAGGTTTGCATCTCATTTGGTGGAGAATGAGGAACGTATGACGCGGATGTTTCTTAGAGGTTTGAAACCCGGCATACGTCAGTATCTCATTTCTCATAAATTTTCTCTCTATTCAGATGTTGTAAATAGGGCTCAATTATTAGAGCGAGATAACGAGTACGGTCAACTGAGGGACCACAACCAGGATCATATCGGAGATAGCAGTCAACAAAACAACGATAACCAGCGGAGAAAGAAAAAGACGGACAAAAATGGTAACCACTCTGGTGGTAATCATGGCCATGAAAATAGAAGAAGCGAGTCTGGAGGAGATTTTAAATAGAGGAGATTTAATAATGACAATGTGAAGACGACAAAGACCAAAGAAGAATCGGTTCGAGGAGAGGGCGACCACCGTTACGTATATGCTACAAATGCGAAAAGAGGGACATATCATCCAAAGCGCCCTATGAACAGCTTTAAGGTATGCTATAATTATGAAAAGGAAGGACATATCTTCGGGATTAGACGGTAGCGAAACCTAGTTCAATGAGGGACGGTAACTCAAAAGATTGTCCCGAGAAAAGTCAAAGTCAGTCAGTTACTAGAAGAAGCGTTTGTTGTGGTGGTCAAAATCGAGGAACCCAAACGAGGTGATCACGGGTAAGCTAATCATAAATTCTTATGAAGTTTATACTTTACTAGATACTGGGGTGCTACCCATTCATTTATCTCTCCTACTTGTGCTCAACGTTTAAATTTGACTCAGAAAAATTAGACTTTGACTATCTGTGGAAACTCCGTTAGGAGAAACTTTCATCACATCCTTCGTTTATAAATCTTGTTTGATTCAAGTTGGCACCATCACCTTACCCATTGACCTTATCTCTTTAACTATACTTGCTTTTGATGTGATTTTAGGGATTGATTGGTTAACTACTCATCATGCCAAAATTGATTATTTTCGTAAGGTTGTTAGTTTTCATATTCCTAACCAACCGTTGTTCAATTCAAGCAACTAAACCATTAAAATCAATCAACCATCATATCTAATCATAAAGCTATTCGTTTATTGAAAAGCGGATGTCAAGCTTTCTTAGCCCATGTTATGGATTTGAATAAAGACACGTCAAATTGAATAATATTCTGTTGTTATTGACTTTTCCGACGTATTTCCTGAAGAACTTCCCGGTCTACCCCCAGAACGTGAAGTTGAATTCTTTATTGATCTTGAACCTGGTACAAAACCCATTTCTAAAACCCATATCGAATGGCTCCTATTGAACTTCAGGAGTTAAAGGTCCAACTACGGTGAATTGTTGGACATCGGTTTCATTCGTCCTAATACATCTCCTTGGGGTGCTCCTGTTTTATTCGTAAAGAAGAAAGACGGGAGTATGAGACTTTGTATTGACTATCGGGAATTGAACCATGTCACCATCAAGAATAGGTATCTCTACCTCGTATTGATGACTTGTTTGACCGATTGCAAAGGCACAATTTTTTTCAAAGATCGATCTTCGATTCCGGATATCATCATTTGAAGATTTAGGCGAGGATATTCCAAAGGCGCCTTTAGAACTCGAAGACGGGCATTATGAATTCTTAGTCATGTTTTTAGGATTGACTAATGCTCCTGCGCTTTCATGGATATGATGAATCGAGTATTCAAGGAATATTTGAATCAATTCGTTGTTGTCTTTATTGATGACATCCTCATATATTCCAAAGCCAGTGAAGATCATGAGCACCATTTGAAATTTGGTACTCCAAAGGCTTCGTGAAAACAAGCTTTATGCCAAGTTGAAGAAATGCGAGTTCTGGCTTGAGGAAGTAGCATTCCTTGGGCACGTGGTTTCGAAACATGGAGTATCTGTTGATCCGGTGAAGATTGAAACAATACAAAGTTGGGAGTAACCGAAGTCGGTGACTGAAGTACGTAGTTTTTTGGGCTTAGCTGGTTATTATCGAAGATTCGTGGAAGGGTTTTCCCGAATCGCTACTCCATTAACCTAGCTAACTCGGAAGGATACAAAATTTGTTTGGAGCAAAGAATGCGAGAAGAGTTTCCAAGAGCTTAAGAGGAGACTTATTTCGGCACCTGTTCTAACAATACCATCTGGTTCGGATAGATTTGTTATCTACAGCGATGCTTCAGGCAAAGGGTTAGGATGTGTTCTCATGCAACGTGGGAAAATCATAGCCTATGCCTCGCGACAACTTAAAAAGTATGAGAGGAATTATCTTACTCATGATCTAGAGTTGGCAGCAGTCGTTTTCGCGCTAAAGATATGGAGGCACTATCTATATGGGGAGAAAGTGGAGATATATTCAGACCATAAAAGCCTTAAATATTTCTTCACTCAAAAAGAACTCAACAAGCGGCAATGACGTTGGCTCGAGCTATTGAAAAGACTACGACCACACTATTCAATACCATCACGAAAAGCGAACGTAGTAGTGACGACGCGTTGAGTAGAAGATCATATGCGAGGAATGAGTGCGATGATGTCAAGTATATGACAGAGCCAACTTTAATAGAAAAAGTTAAGGTTGCTCTCAAGCCATAGGACTTCGGTGATGCATATGAAGAAGAAAGTACAAGAAGGAGTTATTAGGGCGAGAATTGATGAAGAAGGAATACTTGAGTCCACTTCGGACTTTGTGTTCCTAACGACTCTGATTTGAAGTACAAGATTATGATGGAGGCACACAATACACCATTTGGAATCCATCCTGGAAGTACTAAAATGTATCATGATCTTCGACATACATTTTGGTGGAACAATATGAAGAGAGAGATTGCAAAGTTTATCTCGATGTGTTTAACTTGTCAACGTGTAAAGGCGGAGCATCTAGTACCTAAGGGTCCGTTGCAACCACTTGAGATTCCGAAATGGAGGTAGGAACACATTACCATGGATTTTGTTACGGGTCTTCCTACGGTTTCTCAAGGCATCAATGCTATTTGGGTTATTGTTGATAGATTAAGCAAGTCTGCTCATTTCTTGTCGATACGGGAGACTTATTCCCTTGAACGTCTTGCTAGTATATATGAAAATGAAATTGTGAGGTTGCATGGCATGCCAGTATCCATAGTTTCGGATCGTGACCCAAGATTTTGGGTTAGCTTGCAAAAAGCTATGTGCACGGATTTACGATTCAGTTCGGCATACCATCCTCAAACGGACGGACAATCAGAGAGGACTATTCAAACTCTTGAAGATCTATTAAGACTCTGTGTCCTAGACTTCAAGGGCAGTTGAGATAAGTATTTACCATTGGTGGAATTCTCCTACAACAACAGTTATCGAGCAAGTATAGGTGTGGCTCCATTCAAGCATTATATGGACGAAAATGTCGCTCTCCCGGTATGTTGGGGACGAGGTGGGTGAAGCAACATTGTTGGGACCCGAGTTAGTGCGTATGACTACGAAAAAGATCTAAATGATTCGACAACGTATACAAACGACACGGGATCGATAAAAGAGAGTTATGAGATCTTCATCGAAAAGGCGTGGAATTTAGTATTGGGGATCACGATTGTTGTTGCGTGTAGCTCCCGTGGAAGGAGTTACAAGATTTGGGAAACGAGGAAAGCTCAATCCACGATATATTGGTCCATTTGATTCTTGACCGAGTAGGAAATGTAGCCTATAGACTCGCGTTACCTCCGAAAGTATGTCTCGTGTTCATAATGTGTTTCACATATCGTATTTCAGAATATGTGAAAGACCCAAACCACGTTATAGAGTTAGAACCGGACGAGATAGCCGAAGACTTAACGTATGAGGAGGTACCTGTCAAGATCTTGGATAAGAAGGAGCATGTCCTACGCACGAAGGTTATACCACAAGTTAAAGTTTTATGGAGGAACCATGCTATAAGGAAATGACCTGGGAATTGGAAAGCGGAAATTAAAGCGAGGTATCCTCACCTTTTGAAACACAGTGTACGTCGTCAATTTCGAGGACGAAATTTCATAAGGAGGGAGGTTGTAAGACCCCAACTTATTATTAATGAAATTTAATTTTCTCTATTTATTATTTTGAAATAGTAAGGGTTGATTTGATTAATGTGGATAGTTATGGGTAAAATACACAAATATTTCAAAATAAGCAAGTGGTTATAAAATATTCATTATTGTTTCGGGGAATATTCGTTTGGTCGAGGAATATTAAATCTTGCTGTCGGGAATATTAAATGATGAGTAGCAATGACCGTGTGTGGGCCCCATAACGGAAAGTGATTGGAGGAAGAAAACGATAAGAATAAGTTGTTTAAAAATAACTAGGCGTAGTTGTTCTGCTTTTATCTTGTTAAAATACTAAATTGGTTAAAACACAAGAAGACACTTGCAGTATTGCACCAATTATTGATTCTTACGTAAGAAGGCCTACTCAATAATTGTTACGATAATTCTTATTCGATGATTTTATTTTATTGATTCAATATTTGCTGTGTTGATATTTATATTACTGTTGTTTCAATAATTGTCACTACACAATATATTTCATTATCGAAGCAATAATTCATATTATCTGAATAATATTATTGGATAACATTATTGGCAATGTCTAGAAAGTTACATCTAAGGAGAGGTTTGGTCACCTAATTCATGGCGTCGAGAAGGAGAAATTCTTATTGGAAAGCCCCCTCTTTCCTGGGAACTGCCTGGTTGTCATTATTATTCGTGAATAATTAATTATTGATTTATATGATGAGAAAAATATTGATTTTATGTGGATATAGATGGAGAAAATTTTTTAATGTGACAATTGTTGAAAATTAAAATTTTATCTTTTTCTGATAAAATAATTCATTTAAATATATTATTATATTTTTAATAATATAATAATGGTGATATTTTTACAATGAATGTGTGATATATGAGTATACGAGGAGAAAGAGTATTTTTGTTGCAATAAATATTTAAAACATGTTAAACATGTCAGTGGACCCCATTTCTTGACTGAAATTTGATTATAGCTTGTAAAATCGTCCGTTTATGAATTTCGGTCAATTTCTGTTTGGAATTTGGAAAAGCTTTCTTCTGCAAAGTTGTAGAGAATTGAATTTCCTATAAAAATTCGCGAGACTCGAATTTTCTGACAAAAGGGCTATTTATTGTGAATTATTGAAGTTCTGAAGCTTCGAAATAATTAATTTTTGAAGTGTTAAATATTTTTAATAAGAAAAACATTTTTTTTGAGTTAGGCAAGGTGAGTTACTCTTGGTGGCTGATGGTTTGAATCAGATTTTGGGTGCGTAGGAATTTAATAAATATATATTAATATTTTATTAAATTTTCGCTTTAGTGTTCTAAGCATTTTCCTATAAATAGGGTCTTGGGTTAGAATTGAAAATCACACCGTAAATTGAAGTTTTCTCTCTATATTATATCGGCGTATTCTTGTGAGTATTTTGAGTATACTTTGAGTATTGCTATACGGTGCAAGTTCAAGTTATAGCTTATATCCAGTATTCCAGTAAGGGATATTATTTTTTTCCGTAATGATATTATTTCTTCAATATCATTATGCTGAAATATTGATCTGAAGTTTTTATCAAATTTGGAACTTTTGGTGTGTGAGAGTTACTATTCACGATAACGCCTTTATTCACGATCTGATACTATTCACGAATACACTAAGATTATTTGAAAAATGAAAATTTTCCTTTTCAGTATAAAATATCTATTGTGGATACTAGCTTTGATTGTATCCATGTTTTGATCATTCTTGAATTTTACACCACTATGATTATTTTTAAGGTATTTTTGGACATGGATAAAACAAGTACGAATCCTTAATCCTTAATCCTTGTCATTTTGTTTCACTGGATTCGTTTCTTTAAAAATATTTTTCATCATCCTCAGTCTTAAATGATGATATTATTGAATATCTTTGGCCTGTAGTGCAAAGATGAATGATTTCTGATGAATATCTTTGGCCCGTAGTGCAAAGATGAACAGGTGTTTAGATGAACATGACCAACTGATGAATATCTTTGGCCTGTAGTGCAAAGATGAATATTTGATTCAGATATATATTGATTGATGTTACGAGGATAAAAGATGAGCGATGAACTTTTAAATTCATATATAGAAGATAGTAGTTTGCATTCTCTACTTAACTCTTCTAATGAATTATTATTTTTTACTGCAGATTGTTGATTTAAAACTTGTTGTCTATTGTATTCTATTAGATTTTTCCCTGTTGAAGACTAACGATAATTTGTTATATATTATCTTAGTCATAATATTTTTTACTAGGCTAGTTGAGCTCACCCTTTTCCTTTTTGTTCCATTTTTTCTTCTCGGGAGGCGAGAATATAGCGAGTATCTGCAGTCGAGGTATGGAATGAAGGTTCTAGAGAGAGTTGTTTAGTAGTCCTCACCATTTTTGTAAAATAATGTATCAATAAATGTGATGAGGATTTATTTGAGTATAGATATTGTCTAGAAGATAATATTTGTATTCAAACTCACGATTTCTTGTTGTAATAATAAAGTTGTAGTTGTTTCTGTACCATGTATTGACAACTCAGAATGGGTGATGTATACCTATTTTGGGGGCGTCACACCATTTCACCTTAACAAGGATCTTGACTCGGATATTTTCAAAGAAAAAGCAATACCGCAAGGAGGAAGCATCCATTCCGAGCCATTTCACCTTAACAAGGTTCTTGGCCCGGATATTTTCAAAGAAAAAAGGCAACACTGCAACGAAGAAGAATTTATTCCGAGCCATTTCACCTTAACAAGGTTCTTGGCTTGGATATTCTCAAAGAAAAAGCAACACCGCAACAAGGAAGCATCCATTCCGAGCTATTTCACCTTAACAAGGTTCTTGGCTCGGATATTTTCAAAGAAAAGAGGCAACACCGCAACGAAGAATAATTTATTCTGAGCCATTTCACATTAACAAGGTTCTTGGCTTACATATTCTCAAAGAAAAAGTAACACCGCAACGAGGAAGCATCCATTCCGAGCCATTTTACCTTAACAAGGTTATTGGCTCGGATATTCCGGCGAAGTAACATTTATTCCAATCAGTTGATTCAACGAGCAAGGAGAAGTTAAATGTAATTAAAAGGGGAAAGCTCCTTAGGTGGCTAAACTCTATAGGCCAACCCTAGGGGAACCAACTTAATGGCCTCCTCCTTTACATTTTGTCTAACTCATCTAGCCACCTTCAGGAATGGCAGCATTGAATCAACGAGATACTTGAGAATGTTGATTATGTGGATGTACTAAAGAAAAAGCTGACATTTTTTGTTGCATCCAACTATGCAGGGACACTCGTATTCAACAGAACCGTGGTGCTCCTCCACATGCATATTCGTCACTGCTTGGGGGGATGCACCTCTACTCTGGAGGATGTCTATGTCATCTACCAGTAAGAATTTGCCCCCTGCGCGTGAGTCACGCCTTTGGTGAGATGATCGCGCAAAATATTTTGAAGTGTTGAAGTCTTCACTTCTTGAAGCTTGATGTTTTGCAAGCCTTGAAAATGAAAGTCCTAGGAGAGTGAACCTCTAGAGGAGAAAACCCTAGGAGGGCAAGCCCTAGATGAGCTCTTCAAGGATATCTAGGTATCTCCTAACTTTCCTTGGACATGTCTCCCTTCCATGTTAGGTTGTATCTCTTTATTTCCAATCATCATGTTGTTGCACTTCGTTCGGAAGTCACTTCACGTCTCCATGAGAATGACTTACTTTATGTAAACTTTAGGAGCTTCAAGATGCCATAGATAAATTGAAGACCAAGCTTTTGGGAAATTGAGTCAGCTACCCAAGACCTTGAAGGCTCGATAGCCTCCAATACGAAGGCTCAGGGTACCACACCATTGTCGACTTGAAGGCTTTAACTATTCCTCTCTTTTTAGTTCGACATGTCATGGCCTTTAGATCATGATCTTTCATAGTTTTTTCCATTTCCTGTATCAGAAAATTCATGTATATATATTTCATTTATCAAAATATAATTTCTTTATCCTTATTAATTGCCTTTAATTTGAATGATTCCTTAAAACTCAATATTTAACATTGGATCTTAAGTTGTTCAAATTAATACTCCAAGACAACAATAGGCCACATAAATTTTGTTAAAGAGAAATTTTTTTTTTAATTTCATGCAAACCAACAATTGAATCTATATTTTTTTTAAAAGATTAGAAAAAATATTCAAGCATAAGCGGAAGTTTGACAATTTATTGATAATAAAATTGCTTTTAACGAAAAGCATAACATTTCAAATAATAAATCCTCTTTTACTTTTGAAGTTGAACGTATAACTTGTCTGGTTCGAGGACTTATAGTCAGGTGCCTCGATTACTTTTAAAGTTGAAAGTATAACTTTTCGGGTCTGAGGACTTATAGTCAGATGCCTCATTCACTTTTAATGATAAAGTGTAACACTCGGGTGCCTCGTCACTTGGGTCGTTCAATTTTTTAGCAAGTGCAGTCTACGAGGACTTGAAATCGGGTGCCTCGTCACTTAGGTCGTCCAATTTCTTGGCAAGTACGGTCTACGAGGACTTGAAATCGGGTGCCTCGTCACTTGGGTCGTCCAATTTTTTGGTAAGTGCAGTCTATGAGGACTTGACCACCATTTAGAGTGAACCACCATCTTGGGTGGATATATATATATATATATATATATATATATATATATATATATATATATATATATATATATATTTTAATTCGTCAATTCTTGTGCCTCCAACCTTGGTCATCCAATTACTTGGCAAAGGATACTCCTGAGGACTTAAACCACCATTTTTGGTGGACCACCATCTTGGGTGGATTTTTAATTCATCTGTAGTTCAGATTTTTTCGATGGTAGAGCCAGTATTTGGGTTCTTGACTTCCGGGACTGCACCATAAGTGATAGTGTTACACGTTTTTTCTCCTAGTTCAATCTCCCCAGCCGCCAGCTTCTCATGATATATCCTCCGCAGGCTGTAACAGTCCATAATGGAATGTCCTGCGTATTAGTGGTATACACAGAAGTCCGGTTTTCTTTTCATCTTTTCCGTTACAACCAATCGGGGCCTTGGAAGGCTTCACCACTCCATGCTCAACCCATTGTTCGTACAGGCTCCTGAATGCCTTCTCGTTGCATGTAATAGCCTCTGGAACTGGAATTCTGGTATACTTATCCCCATGCTTTTCTCTGCTTCGCTCAAATTTCTCATTCTTTTCCCTCTTGCCCCCTTGTGGTTTTGACTGAGAATCCGCCAAAGCCACAGTTGTTGTCCTCTTGCCCTTCTATGTAACCATCGCATGGCTTGTGGGAAATGTCATGATTCCTCCCAAGTCTTGTGCAAAAGATGAGAGGGTCGCAAATGAATCACAAGCTTTGGTAATAAGGTAGGGCTTGAAGGCGTTTAAAGCACCATTGTTGCATATGTTAACCAAGTTCTTTTCTTGATTGGCTCTCGCACACACTTCGTGCTTGGGCCTGAACTATCCACGTAATCGGCTGACTCCTCGTTTGGCTTCTACTTGAATCGCATGAGCTCTACGATGGTTACCTGTTTCTCCACATAGAAAAATTTCTTAAAAAATTACAATTTTAGATCATCCCAATCATGGACTGATCCCTTCTCGAAATTGTAGTACCAATTGAAGGCATTATCCGTCAAAGTCTTGTTGAATTCCCTCATCAACAAGTTGTGGTTGTTTACTTCATCATATCCTAGCCACGGAGACATCGACTCTATGAACCTGGCAATGTGTTCCCTAGCATTTCCTTTCTCCCCGTTGTATTTTGAAAACTACGGGGGATGCTCAATATACCCCATCGGATAAGGTTGCCTCCGAATGTGTGCAGGGTAAGGTGGAGTAAAATCTAACTCCGAGGGTCGGGATGTCTGCTTGCGAAGTTGATTGATCACATCGATCATATCATCCTTCGTCACGTACTAGCTTGTGGCGTGAACTCTCTGGGGTGTTGTATATTGTTGTAATATATATGTACACTTTCATCGTGCAAAGCTGGCATTGGTGGCATTTGCTGGCTCACTCGCTGGACATGGCTTGGGACAGTTGGCATCTGCACCTGTGAAAATGCTGGAAGAGCAGTTGGGATGATGTTTGTCTGAGGTTGGCTTGCTTCTAACCTAGGTTGTGGCCCGTCACCACTGTTCTGGAGCTCCAAGATGATTACTGGAACCGATTGACTTTCAATCAATGGAGGTACAATCCGGTTCTTTTTGTTGTTGCTGTCATTGTTGTTGTCCTCAATTTCTGTTTGTTCTCCCTGCGAATTGCCTGGGAACATGGCCTTGAAGGTAGGGATCTGCATCAACTGCTGGCGGAAGTTCCCCATCTCCTCTTGCTTCCTCTGCATCTTCAGCATCATGGCCATCATCATCCCTTGTCCTTCCCGTGCTTCCTTTAATGCCTTGAGCATCTCCAGTTGCACAACATTTGGATGCTCTTCGCTTGCATCCTCGACTTGTCTTTCTGCGTTGGTTTGTTATTGATTGGCCATGTATAGTGATGTTGAACTCCCTTCCGAAGCGTCTTCAATAAGTGGTATGTCAAAATCCAGATTTACGCCTTGGAAAGCTTGAGTTGTTTGCCTTGGAACTGGATTTGGTGAGGTAATACTATTTATTGGTGAAGCAGCTCTTCCTGTAGTTCTCCCACTTCGAGTTGTGGGCATACCCTTCACGAATTCTACATCGCCCCAGCAGAGTCGTCAAATAAATATGGGCAAGGAATTCGTACCTTGCTAGGGTTAGGGTTTTGTGTTGGCTGAGGAGGAGAGAAATCCACGAAGAGCACAGAATTGATTGGTTGATTAAAGAGGGGAGAACGAAAGGTGGGCGATTACTCCAACGACGCGTGACAGAACTCCTAGAATCCGGGAATCGTGTTAGGGTAGCAGGGATTCCAAGAGCCTTCTTGAGTCTTTCGAGTTGAGAGAATGTTCGAACCCCTTTTGGGTGCTTTTAGGTGGAAATTCCAAGCCTTTAAGTCACCCAAAAAAGTCCTTTGATCTTCAAAGAGTCCAAGTCCTGAGTCTGAAGAGAGGTCCCCTTCCCAATGGAGTGGAAGGGGTATTTAAAGGGTTTTTCTGGAGAGTGGTCATGTGTTAGGTGTAAGACCCCAAATAATTAATAAATGAAATTTAATTTCCTCTAATTATTATTTTGAAATAGTAAGGGTTGATGTGATTAATGTGGATAGTTATGGGTAAAATACGCAAATATTTCAAAATAAGCAAGTGGTTATAAAATATTCATTGTTGTCGGGGAATATTCGTTTGGTCGTGGAATATTCGTCTTTGTTGGGAATATTAAATGCCGGCCAGTAGTGACCATATGTGGGCCCCATATGTGAAAGCGATTGGAGGAAGAAAATGACAAATATAAGTTGTTTAAAAATAACTGGCGTAGTTATTACTGAATTTTAATGTTAGAATACCGGTGGTTTAAAAACACGATGTCTGGCGTTGTTGTCAAGACAGCACTGCAGTATTGCACCAATTATTGACTCTTACGTGAAAGGCACTACTCAATAATGGTTACGATAATTCTTTATTCGATATTTTATTTTATTGGTTCAATAATTGTTGCGTTGATATTTTTATATCTTTGTTGTTTCAATAATTGTCATTTACAAGATTTTTCATTATCGAAGCAATAATTCATATTATCTGAATAATATTATTAGATAACATTATTGGCAATGTCTAGAAAGTTACATCTAAGGAGAGGTTTGGTCAATTAATTGCGCCAAAGAAGGAGAAATTCTTATTGGAAAGCCCCCTCTTTCTTGGGAGGCGCCGGTTGTCAATATTGTGATTACGTAATATTATTTGTGAATAATTAATTATTGATTCATATGATGAGAAAAATATTGATTTTATGTGGATATAGATGGAGAAAATTTTAATGTGACAATTGTTGAAAATTGAAATTTTATCTTTTTCTGATAAAATAATTCATATATATTATTATATTTTAATAATATAATAATGGTGATATTTTTACAACGAATGTGGGATATATGAGTATACGAGGAGAAAGAGTATTTTTGTTGCAATAAATGTTTAAAACATGTTAAACATGTCGGTGGACCCCATTTATTGACTGAAATTTGATTATAGCCTCTAAAATCACCCGTTTGTAGATTTCGGTCAATTTCTGTTTAGAATTTGGAAAAACTTTCTTCTGCAAAGTTGTAGAGAATTGAATTTCCTATAAAAATACGAGAGATTCAAATTTTCTGATAAAAGGGCTATTTATTATGAATTATTGAAGTTCTGAAGTTCTGAAATAATAGATTTTTGGAAGTTTAAAATATTTTTAATTACAAAAACGTTTTTTTCATTTTTGAAACTCATTTAACATGTGGTTAGGAGGCTGAATTCAGATGGTAGTGTGCGTAGAGATATTTAGAAAAATATAATATTAATTTATTAAATTTTTTTGCTTTGGTGTTCTAAGCATTTTCCTATAAATAGGTGCTTGGGTTAGAATTGAAAATCACACTTAAGCTCAAGTTTTTTCTCTCTATATTATCGAGCGTATTCTTGTGAGTATTTTGAGTATACTTTGAGTATTGCTATATGGTGAAAGTTGAGTTATAGCTTTATATCGAAGATTCCAACTAGAAGTCTCGATCTTTCGAGGTAAAGGGTTATATATTTTTTTCGTAATGATATTATTTCTTCAATATCATTATCTTTGAAATATTAGTGCGAAGTTTTTATCAAATTTAGAACTTTTGGTGTCGGAGTTACTTATTCACGTATACAACCTTTATTCACGATTATCTGATTATTCATTTAATAATCAAGACTATTCATCAAAAAATAAAAATTTTCTTTTTCAGTCAAAATATCTATTGTGGATACTAGCTTTGATTGTATCCATGTTTTGATCATTCTTGAATTTTACACCACTATGATTATTTTTGAGGTATTTTTGGACGTGGATAAAACGAAGTACTTAATCCTTAATCCTTAATCCTTGTCATTTTGTTTCTTTGGATTCGTTTCTTTTAAAAATATATATATTTTTCATCATCCTCGATCTTAAATGATGATATTATTGAATATCTTTGGCACAGTAGTGCAAAGATGAATGATTTTTGATGAATATCTTTGGCACTGTAGTGCAAAAGATGAATGATTTCGATGAATATCTTTGGCCCGTAGTGCAAAAGATGAGCAGTGTTTAGATGAACATGACTAAGTGGTGAATGTCCTTGGCACTCAGTAGTGCAAGGATGAATATATGATTCCGATATATATATTGATTGATGTTACGAGGATAAAATATTGATGATGGAATTTGTTAAATTCATAGATATTAGTAGATTTCATCCTCTACGTAACTCTTCTATAAATTAATATTTTCTGCTGTCATGAGTATTGATTTAAAACTTGTTTTCTATTGTATTCTATTAAAATTTTCCTGTTGAAGACTAACGATAATTTGTTTACGTATTATCTTAGTCATAATATTCTTTCTTCGGGCTAATTGAGCTCACCCTTTTCCTTTTTGTTCCATTTTTTCTTCTCAGAGGCGAGAATGTAAGCGAGATGCAGTGGGGTATAGAATGATGGTTTTAGAGAGTTGTTTAGTAGTCCTCACCATTTTGTAAAATAATGTATCAATAATTATGATGAGGATTTATTTGTATGTGGATATTGTTTAGATGGCAATATCTCGTATTTAAACTCTCATGATTTTTTGTTGTAATAATAAAGTTGTAGTTGTTTACATGCAGTGTATTGACAACTCAAAATGGGTGATGTATACCTATTTTGGGGGTGTCACAGTTGGTATCGAGCTTAGGATATGATCTCTGGCGGAGATCGGGGAATAGAACTAGGAGGGAGGCGAGTAAATCCTCTTCCCTAGTGTGTCCTACCTAAGCTTATTTGATAGTTAAGTCGATATATAGGGATATTATGTGATATATTGATTTCCTTAATTAACCCTTGTGTTTTGGCGATGTATTTGAGAATGTCGATCGAGAATATTAACAATGGAAATGAGACCGTGGAGACGCTCAGACTCACCAACGAGGAGAACGTGCAACTTGGTGACAATGTTCCTCCGTGAACAACACCACCGATCGAGACAATGAACAGCCTTAATGTTTAGAAGTTTTTTGCGATTCATGCAAAATCAGACGAGGAGACTCGTGTTCAAAACATAGGAGGAAATGATAGCAATTCACACAGGTTGTCACAATGGCGATTCAAAGAGTTGGGACCACCGAATTTAAGGAAAGCCAGATCCGATCATGGGCGAAACATGGGTCAAACAAATTACCAAGATATTCGATGTCTTGGGATACGAGAGAACAGAAGGTTCCATTCGCCACCTTTATGTTCCGTGGCGAGAAAGCGACACTCTTGGTGGGAGTGCGTGAAGCGTACCCATCCAACCAAGACTTTTCGGCATGTCTTGGGAGACATTTGAGAACTATTTAATGACAAATACTTTCCGAAAGTGTTCGTCATATGAAGGAAGTGGAGTTTATTAGGCGGAGCGAACAACATGAGCGGTGTCTCGACGAGGCGAAGTTTGCAGAGTTATCGAGTTTACACCTCATTTGGTGGAGAATGAGGAACATATGACGCGGATGTTTCGAGAGGTTTGAAACCCGATACGTCGAAGATCTCATCTCTCATAAATTTTCTCTCTATTAGGATGTTGTTAATGTGGCTTAATTGTTAGAAGCGAGATAACGAGTACGGTCAACCGAGGTACCACAATCGAGGATCATCTAGGAGATAGAATCAACAAAACAAAAATAACTTGATTGGAGAAAAAAAAGACGGACAAAAATGGTAACCACTACTGGTGGTAATCATGGCCATGAAAATAGAAGAAGCGAGTTAGGAGGAGATTTTAAAAAGAGGAGATTCAACAACGACCATGTGAAGACGACGATTGCAAAGAAGAATCTGGTTCCAAGAGGAGGAGAAACGACCACCGGTCATATCTATAAATGCGGGAAAGAGGGATATATCGGTCAAAGCGCCCACAACGATTCGGGTATGCTATAATTGTGGAAAGGAAGGACATATCGCTCGAGATTTCACGAGAGAATGAAACCTAGTTCAATGGGGACGGTGACTCAAAAGACTATCCCGAGAAAAGTCAAAGTCAGCAGTTCTCGGAAGAAGCGTTTGTTGTGATTTGGTCAAAATGCGAGGAACCCAAACGAGGTGATCACGGGTAAGCTATTTATAAATTCTTGTGAAGTTTATACTTTACTAGATATCTGGGTCTACCCATTCATTTATCTCTCCTACTTGTGCTCAACGCTTAAATCGACTCAGAAAAAATTAGACTTTGACCTATCTGTGGAAACTCGGTTAGAGAAACTTTCATCACATCCACTGTTTATAAATCTTGTCTAATCCAAGTTGGCACCCTTATCTTACCTGTTGACCTTATCTCTTTAAAGATACTTGCTTTTGATGTGATTTTAGGGATTGATTGGTTAACTACTCATCATGCCAAAATTGATTATTTTCGTAAGGTTGTTAGTTTTCATATTCCTAATCAACCTGTTGTTCGAATTCAGGCAACTAAACCATTAAAATCAATCACTGTCATATCTAATCATAAAGCGATTCGTTTATTGAAAAAACGGATGTCAAGCTTTCTTAGCCCATGTTATGGATTTGAATAAAGACACGTCAAAATTGAATAATATTCTGTTGTTATTAACTTTCCTAACGTATTTCCTGAAGAACTTCCGGTCCACCCCTTAACGTGAAGTTGAATTCTTTATTGACCTTGAACACAGTACAAAGCCCATTTCTAAAACCCCATATCGAATGGCTCTATTGAACTTCGTGGAGTTAAAGGTCTAACTACGAGTGAATTGTTGGACATCGGTTTCATTAAATCCAGTACATCTCCTGGGGTGCTCTGTTTTATTCAGTAAAGAAGAAAGACGGGAGTATGCGACTTTGTATTGACTATCGGGAATTGAACCATGTCACCATCAAGAATATGTATCCTCTACCTCGTATTGATGACTTGTTTGACCAGTTGTAAGGAGCACAATTCTTTTCAAAAATCGATCTTCGTTCTGGATATCATCAGCTGAAGATTAGAACTGAGGATATTCCAAAGACTGCCTTTAGAACTCGGTACGGGCATTATGAATTCCTAGTCATGTCTTTTGGATTGACTAATGCTCCTGCGGCTTTCATGGATATGATGAACCGAGTATTCAAGGAATATTTGGATCAGTTCGTTGTTGTCTTTATTGATGACATCCTCATATATTCCAAAAGTCGTGAAGATCATGAGCACCAATTGAAGCTGGTACTACAAAGGCTTCGTGAAAACAAGCTATATGCTAAGTTAAAGAAATGCGAATTCTGGCTTGAGGAAGTAGCATTTCTTGGGCACGTGGTATCAAAACATGGAGTATCTGTTGACCCGGCGAAGATTGAAGCAATACAAATTTGGGAGCAAATCAAGGCGTGGATCAAGTACGTAGCTTTTTGGGTTTATTTGGTTATTATCGGAGATTCGTGGAAGGTTTTCTCGAATCGCTACTCTCAGATTAACTCATCTGACTTGAAAGGATACAAAATTCATATGGAGCGAGGAATGCGAGAAGAGTTTCCAAGAGCTTAAGAGGAGACTCATTTCGGCACCTTTTCTAACAATACCATCCTGCATGCGGATGGATTTGTTATCTCTGATGATGCTTGGGAAAAGGGTTAGGATGTGTTCTCATGCAACATGGGAAAGTCATAGCCTATACCTCGCGACAACTTAAAGAATATGAGAGGAATTATCCTACTCATGATCTAGAGTTAGCGTGATCAAGCCGTGACTAAAGATCCGGAGGCACTATCTTTATGGGGAGAAAGTGGAGATATATTTTGATCATAAAAGCCTTAAATATTTCTTCACTCAAAAATAACTTAACATGCGGCAACGACGTTGGCTCGAGCTATTGAAAGACTACGACCACACTATTCAATACCATCCCGAAAAATGAAGCGTGGTGGTGACGCATTGAGTAGAAGAACATATGCGAGGAACGAGTGCGATGATGTCAAGTATACGATAGAGCCAACTTTAATAGAAAAAGTTAAGGTTGCTCAAGCGGCGACCCGGAAATGATGCATATGAAGAAGAAAGTACAAGAAGGTGCTATTCCAAAGCGAGAATTGATGAAGAAGGAATACTTGAGTCCACCTGGACTTTGTGTTCATAACGATTCTAATTTGAAGTACAAGATCATGATGGAGGCACACAATACACCATTTGCAATCCATCCTGGAAGTACTAAAATGTATCGTGATCTTCGACATACATTTTGGTGGAACAATATGAAGAGAGAGATTGCAAAGTTTATCTCAACATGTTTAACTTGTCAACGTGTAAAGGCGGAGCATCAAGTGCCTAAGGGACCATTACAACCACTTGAGATTCCGAAATGGAAGTGGGAACACATTACCATGGATTTCGTTCCCACGGTTTCTCAAGGCATAAATGCTATTTGGGTTATTGTTGATAGATTAACCAAGTCTGCACATTTCTTGCCGATACGGGAGACTTATTCTCTTGAACGTCTTGGTAGTATGTATGTTAATGAGATTGTGAGGTTGCATGGCATGCCAATATCTATAGTTTCGGATCGTGACCCAAGATTCATTTCAAGATTTTGGGTTAGCTTGCAAAAAGCTATGGGTGCGGATTTACGATTGATTCGCATATACCATCCTCAAACGGACGGACAATCGTAGAGAGGACTATTCAAACTCTTGAAGATTTATTAAGACTCTGGTCCTAAACTTCAAGGGCGGTTAGGATAAGTATTTACCATTGGTGGAATTCTCCTACAACAATGCTTATCAGCAAGTATAGGTGTGGCCCCATTGAAGCATTATATGGGACGAAAATGTCGCTTTCAAAGATGTTGGGACGAGGTGGGTGAAAAGAACATTGTTGGGACCCGAAGTTAAGACGTATGACTCACCGAAAAGATCCAAATGATTCGACAACGTATACAAATGGCACAAGATCGACAAAAGAGTTATGCGGATCTTCATCGAAAGGACGTGGAATTTAGTATAGGGGATCATGTATTGTTGCGAGTTGCTTCCATGGAAGGAGTTACAAGATTTGGGAAGAGAGGAAAGCTCAATCCATGATTTATTGGTCCATTTCAAATTCTTGACCGAGTAGGAAATGTAGCCTATAGACTCGCGTTACCTCCAAGTATGTCTCGTGTTCATAATGTGTTTCACATATCTGTACTTCGTAAATATGTGAAAGACCCGAACCACGTTATTGAGTTAGAACCCGGATGAGATAGTAGAAGACTTAACGATGTGAGAGGTACTATCAAGATCTTGGATAGGAAGGAGCATGTCCTACGCACGAAGGTCATACCACAAGTTAAAGTCTTGTGGAGGAACCATGCTATAGAGGAAATGACCTGGGAGTTGGAAACGGAAATGAAAGCGAGGTATCCTCACCTTTTCGAAACACCAAGTACGTATGTCAATTTCGAGGACGAAATTTCATAAGGAGGGGAGGTTGTAAGACCCCAAATAATTAATAAATGAAATTTAATTTCCTCTAATTATTATTTTGAAATAGTAAGGGTTGATGTGATTAATGTGGATAATTATGGGTAAAATACGCAAATATTTCAAAATAAGCAGTGGTTATAAAATATTCATTGTTGTCGGGAATATTCGTTTGGTCGTGGAATATTCGATCTTTGTCGGGAATATTAAATGCATTGGTAGCAGACCATATGTGGGCCCCATAACGGAAAGCGATTGGAGGAAGAAACGACAAATATAAGTTGTTTAAAAAATAACGGTGTAGTTATTCTGAATTTTAATTGTTAGAATACCCGGTGGTTAAAAACGATGTCTGGCGTTGTTGCACAAAGAAGCACGCAGTATTGCACCAATTATTGACTCTTACGTAAGAAGGCACTACTCAATAATGGTTACGGTGAATTATTATTCAAAGATTTTATTTTATTGGTTCAATAATTGTTAGTTGATATTTTATACTCATTGTTGTTTCAATAATTGTCATTACACAGTATTTTTCATTATCGAAGCAATAATTCATATTATCTGAATAATATTATTAGATAACATTATTGGCAATGTCTAGAAAGTTCTGTTTAAGGAGAGGTTTGGTCACCTAATTGCGCGCCAGTAAGGAGAAATTCTTATTGGAAAGCCCCCTCTTTCCTGGGAACTGCCTGGTTGTCAATATTGTGATTCTGTAATATTATTTGTGAATAATTAATTATTGATTCATATGATGAGAAAATATTGATTTTATGTGGATATAGATGGAGAAAATTTTAATGTGATAATTGTTGAAAATTGAAATTTTATCTTTTTACGATAAAATAATTCATATATATTATTATATTTTAATAATATAATAATGGTGATATTTTTACAACGAATGTGGGATATATGAGTATACGAGGAGGAAGAGTATTTTTGTTGCAATAAATATTTAAAACATGTTAAACATGTCGGTGGACCCCATTTATTGACTGAAATTTGATTATAGCCTCTAAAATCGCTCCGTTTATAGATTTCGGTCAATTTCTATTTGGAATTTGGAAAAGCTTTCTTCTGCAAAGTTGTAGAGAATTGAATTTCCTATAAAAACTCACGAGATTCGAATTTTCTGATAAAAGGGCTATTTATTATGAATTATTGAAGTTCCGAAGTTCCGAAATAATTGATTTTTGGAAGTTTAAAATATTTTTAATTACAAAAACGTTTTTTTCATTTTTGAAACTCATTTAACATGTGGTTAGGAGGCTGAATTCAGATGGTAGTGTGCGTAGAGATATTTAGAAAAAATATAATATTAATTTATTAAATTTTCTGCTTTGGTGTTCTAAGCATTTTCCTATAAATAGGGTGCTTAGGTTAGAATTGAAAATCACACCAGAAACTGAAGTTTTCTCTCTCTATATTATCGAGTGTATTCTTTTGAGTATTTTGAGTATACTTTGAGTATTGATATACGGTGAAAGTTCAAGTTATAGCTTTTTATATCCAAAGATTCCAAATTTAGAAATCTTGATCTTTCGAGGTAAGGGTTATTATTTTTTTTCGTAATGATATTATTTCTTCAATATCATTATGCTGAGATATTGGTCTGAAGTATTTATCAAATTTGGAACTTTTGGTGTCTGAGTTCTTATTCACGTATATGACATTATTAACGATATCTGATTATTTATTCACGAATCTGGCCTTATTCATCGAAAAATGAAAATTTTTCTTTTCGTTCAAAATATCTATTGTGGATACTAGCTTTGATTGTATCCATGTTTTGATCATTCTTGAATTTTACACCACTATGATTATTTTTGAGGTATTTTTGGACGTGGATAAAAGCGAAGTCTTAATCCTTAATCCTTAATCCTCGTCATTTTGTTTCATGGATTCGTTTCTTTAAAAAAATATATATATTTTTCATCATCCTCGATCTTAAATGATGATATTATTGAATATCTTTGGCACATAGTGTGCAAAAGATGAATGATTTCGATGAATATCTTTGGCACGTAGTGCAAAAGATGAATGATTTCGATGAATATCTTTGGCCCGTAGTGCAAAGATGAGCAGTGTTTAGATGAACATGACTAATGGTGAATGTCCTTGGCTCAGTAGTGCAAGGATGAATATATGATTCGGATATATATTGATTGATGTTACAGGATAAAAATATTGATGATGGATCGTTAAATTCATAGATATTAGTAGATTTCATCCTCTACGTAACTCTTACATGAATTAATATTTTCTCGTCATGAGTATTGATTTAAATCTTGTTGTCTATTGTATTCTATTAAATTTTTCCTGTTGAAGACTAACGATAATTTGTTACGTATTATCTTAGTCATAATATTCTTTTATCGGGCTAATTGAGCTCACCCCTTTCCTTTTTGTTCCATTTTTCTTCTCGAGGGAGGCGAGAATGTAAGCGATACGAAGTGGGGGTATAGAATGATGGTTTTAGAGAGTTGTTTAGTAGTCCTCACTATTTTTGTAAAATAATGTATCAATAATTATGATGAGGATTTATTTGTATGTGGATATTGTTTAGATGGCAATATCTGTATTTAAACTCACAGTTTTACTGTTGTAATAATAAAGTTGTAGTTGTTTCTGTACCGTGTATTGACAACTCAAAATGGGTGATGTATACCTATTTTGGGGGTGTCACATTAGGCACATGTCCTCAAGGAAATTTCAAATTTACCATTAGTCATTAGAGTAATGCCCAGATCGTCCTGCCCTTCTAGCCACCAATCCAATCCCTCAATCAATTCTCAAAATAAGTCATCTCCACGAGTCTTCTGCCTCGGAAAACGTGGAGGCTTTTCTCAGGTCTCACACATTTATTTCTGACTTTTCTGTTTGTCATTTAATTCTTTAGGTCGTATGTGAACCCTAATTTGTACCTTGGGCTCACAAAACCCAACTCATGTGATTGGAGATCCCATGAATTGGGTTCAATGGGAAACAACAAGTCATGTAATTATTTATTTAAAGCACTGTAATTATTTATATTTCTCCATACGTGCATATGGTGCTTACTGACAAATTATGATAGGATGAATCATTTAGATTCTTAATGAAACTCATAGCTCTAAAAAGTGGTATATGTCCGTTTACACTTGATGGGTTCACCTATATAAAGGTGGAAGTGTAGGTCACTTCCTATGAGAGTCTTTGGCAAACTCTCTAGAGCCTTTGTGAAAAATCTGGGATATGGCTCATGGCCTAAAATTTACGCGCCCAACCAAGGACTTGTGTGGATTTGGGTTTTTTGGGTATGTGTGCAAGTTCAACTGTTTGTATCATAGATAATGGGTTCAAGAAAATATAATTCACCTATAATCTACAATCATGAGTTTGTTCCACTAAGTGTCGATTCAAACCCACAAGGTATCGACGTTATGTATCTAAAATTCATTGTCCTTTTTACTTTTTTTTTAATTTTTTTTTCTCTTTGATAATTTTGAATCATGTGGGGGATTGTTGGTTGTGGTTCAAAATTCTTAGTTTTGGCAAAGTCCCACATTGCTTACTTTGAGAACCTTTCATGTGTATATTAGTACTTTATGAGTTGGGCTTAGTAACATAATTGAGAAAAAAAGGATGAACTCGCGCACATGAGGATGACTAAGGAATTGGGTTGGGCCAAGCTTGGATCTTGGGAGTTTCAGTCAGAAAGCCTTAAAGCGTGTTTGTGCGCATTATAACGCCCACGCAAGGTGTTGTCGATCCGGTCGATTATGCCAACGGTTCAATCATTCTTTTTCTTCTATAAATATCAGTCTGTTCTTCCAAGTTAACGTACAATATACATCACCTTCTTTACTATATACTCTGTTATTCTGGGCAATCCACATAGAATAATTCAAACTCTGTTATTCTGGGCAATTTACATAGAATAATTCAAACTCTCGTACACACGATCGGAGACTTCACCATTTTTTAAGACAATAACTTCGCTATGCCTCGATTTCTTTCATATACCAAATAAATTGTTCCAATTTTATTGTTCAATTCGTCTGGTTAATTTTGCTCAATATTCCAACAATAACTACCCTTATCAAATTTATTATTATTATTATTATTTGTTTATTTTTGGTTTGTTAGAGGACAAAATGATATTTCTAAATTTGTTTTGTATTATATTCTCCACTTGCCCAATGACAATTAACCTCCTTTCATTTCTTGTCTCCCCTATCAACACTCCCCCCAACACGACCCTATAGTACACAATACACATACGTACATACATTCACCACTCTCTCCAACGCACTTTTCGATCTATCTCACCCTGGCCTCCTTTAATTTGTCACCATGCATCTCCATAATTACTTATAATTCATCATATTTCTCCGTCTCTCTATATATACCTTCCTTCTTTCTCAACATAATTTTCATCACATGCCAGCCAGCCAGTCAGCCCTCATCATACATACATATATTAATTGTCCTCCACAATATATTTTAGGTAGGTAGCATTATGCCTTCAAGACTTTCAGACGCCTTCAAAGCTCATCCCGTCCACCATACCCACAAATACTTGGACTTTAACTCCGTGAAAGAATTACCCGACTCGCATGCATGGACGACATCACCGGAAGACTGCCCTAATTCCGGCAGTGCTGAGGAGTCGTCGTCTTTACCGGTGATTGACTTGAATGAGCCGAATGCGCAAACGCTTTTGGGACATGCATGCCGAACATGGGGTGCTTTCCAAATAAAAAACCACGGAATCTCTAATTCCCTCCTTGAAACCATGGAGGGTGCAGGGAGGAAGCTTTTCTCTCTCCCCGTTCAACAAAAGCTTAAAGCTGCTCGCTCCCCAGATGGTGTCTCCGGTTTTGGTGTTGCCAGGATTTCTTCTTTTTTCCCTAAACTAATGTGGTCCGAAGGCTTCACTATTGTTGGATCCCCACTTGAACATGCTCGCAAACTTTGGCCGAGGGATTACGCTCAATTCTGGTATATATATATATATATATATATATATATATATATCCATATCCTCCTCTCTATATATATATCTTCTCATGCACGTATACATGTATATGTAAAATACACCTCAAATTTAACACTCCTAACACTATCATTTTTATTAATAAATATTATAATTTTTTGGAATATTATAATTATGAATGGCCAAGATTTTCAAAATGAATATATAGCGCCCTACTCCTACGCGGCATTTCTCGTAGAAATGAAAAATGGAGTCAAATATAGTTTGTTTTAAACAATTAAAATCTCCTGGTCCCACAAATTAAGTAGATACGGATTACGGATATATTGCAATATTCACAAAAATCATATCAACTTTTTTTTTTGTTTGCTTGCTTTGTTCTAGATGATTGATATATTGTATCCATATAATCATACGTGAATGTATAAATTCTTTATCTGTTAAAACAGTACTGTTTTTATGTTTTGTCATTTGCAGTGATGCAAGTGAAGAATACGAGAAAGAGATGAAAAAGTTAGCTGTGAGGTTAATGTTGCTAATGCTTGGGTCATTAGGCATAACTAAAGAAGATGTCAACTGGGCTGGCGCAGAAGGAGAATTCAAAGGAGCTACTGCTGCCTTACAGTTGAACTCTTACCCGGCTTGTCCGGATCCAGACCGGGCCATGGGCCTAGCGGCACACACTGATTCTACTCTTTTCACCATCCTCCACCAAAGCAACACTAATGGTTTACAGGTGCTCCGGGAGGGAACCGAGTGGGTCACTGTCCCTCCACTTAATGGAGCACTAGTGGTGAATGTGGGTGACCTCCTCCACATACTCTCAAACGGGTTGTACCCGAGTGTGCTCCACCGGGTCTTGGTGAACCGAAACCAACAACGTCTCTCTATAGCTTACCTTTATGGCCCTCCAACAAGTGTTCAAATCTCACCTCTTTCAAAACTAGTAGACCATAACCACCCTCCTCTCTATAGGTCCGTCACATGGACCGAATACCTTGGGACCAAGGCAAAACACTTCAATAAGGCACTTTCATCCGTCCGAATCTGTGCTCCTCTAACTGGATTCGGAGACTCAAATGATCATAATAATAGTACTGTTAAAGTAGGCTGGTTGACTAGCTAGCCAGCCAGCCAGAGATCCAACCAAGATTAACTATATAATATAATATATATGTTAGTACTGATCATGTTAATTAATTAATACCGATTTATTTGTTTTTAATGTTTTAATTCATATTTTTGTTTTATCTATCGGTTAATTGGTTTTATGGGAACGCTCATTGTTTAAAATTCAAATCATATCAAAAGATGTAAACAAACAAAATAAAAACATTTGGATATTTTAAAAAGACAGACCGCACATTGAACAGACATCTTTTTGCCGTCCCGGATTATGAAAGGAAGAACACCCACTACCCAAAAAACGATAAGACAAAAAAGAACATGATCATCAGTGTTGTTTACAAATTGATAACCCCACCATATATATAATCAACCCGGCCCACCCAAATATTTGGATAAAGAAAAAAGATATTACACTTCCACAAGATATTAAGTTTGAGATTTTTATTTTTATTTTATTTTACTTTCTTTTCTTCTCTCATGTAAAAGTAGATGCCTTATATTTAACTAAACGGATTATAAATTCAATTCTCCTTATAAATTATATTTAACATATTAATAGATTATAAATGAGTATTGATATTAACAATGGACACATAGCAATAATTATTATTTTTTTGACAATCTTCCCCTCTCTACTCTCTCCCCCAAATTAGACCAAATCTTCAAACCAACGCAACTGCTTTTACGGATTATCTCCACCTCCGTACGTTATTCACAACATCCAGCCATAAATTAGAATCATCCTAGCTATAATATTCATGAGGGATAGAGAGTTCTGATACACCATGCATGGTGTCACACGGGAAAAGTCTGACATCAAAATTTTCGTCAATTTTCTAATCCTCTAATGACTTGATTGTCTCTCACAACCAGTCAACCAATCCATACAATGTTGTCTGTCGCACTATTTGCACCAACAACACACATCCTATTTATCTTTCTACTGTTAGGAACAAGTAATATATGTAAAGCACAATGAGCAACACACGAATTTATAGGCAAAATGCCCAACCTTTAACTGCACTCTCAATAAACTAGGAAATCGCCCTAAGACTTACAAAACTCATCTCTCTAGCCTACTTTGTCTAATGTCTCTTCACCCATTCTATATTTTGTGCACCTAGGACTGGCTATTTATAGTCTGGTGGTCAATTGACACCCCCAACTGTCAACAGGTTTGTACCACTAAGATGTTGCCAACAAAGGGGTGGCAGTTCCCTAAAACTGCCCACTACAGATCATGTCAGCAAGTGCCACGCATCCTTCAGTCCCAGTCATGCAACTGTTGTCTGACCATATTTTCTACTAACTAGTTGTTGCCCTCAACTGCTGCTTGGTCAGCTTACCCACCACAGGTAACTGCTGTCCAGCACAATCCCACTATTTAGTAACCGCCCACAACTACCTTGCATGATTTGTCAATTGCTACCCACTTCTGACACGTTGCCCCCATGTCTTGTGCAATCTGGTGCCACACCAACTGCACACGATCCTTGACTCGCCCAAGATGCAGCTTAAACCAACTGTGCATGCCAACCCTATGCAACAGTCTTGCATGCTGCCCAACCCAACATGTCTGGCAGTATCTTGTGCTCCGTCCAACACTTTCTGTTGTCATGTAGCCCAAAGCCCAGTGTTGTTTGGCACCCCTCGTAGCCCAACATCTGATGTTGTCTTTGCCCCCAACATAGTCCAACACTGACTAGTCTGAACCCACGTACACACTATTTTGGCACGCCAGACCTTGCCTATGTCATTCCCACGTTTAGCCCACTTCGTGTGTCACCAAGCCACTAGTCCGTTAGTCTTTGGTCCTAAGCCAAACGTATGTCAAGCCCAGCCTTATCATTGCTTTGCCAAGTATTGCGCCTAGGTGTTCCTTGTTCGTGCCTAATCCATACCCAACTCATGAACGGATCTTCAATCCATCAAAGCCACCTATGTCTCGTTAGCATTGTGGTAGAGGAGTCCAATCAATGTCTAAACATGCCTCACGCATTGGCCATGACATCCTGCTCATTACCCCGGGTGACCTTCACGGAGCACCCCCCTTGTAATAGCACTTAAGAAAATATCCAAGTTGCCACCAACAGACATCCAGTGTGTTTGAGGAGTCATAATGTAAGTTGTCCAGAACTTACATTTTTTTGATATAATGCTCAACTGCCTGTTAAGTATGTCCACGCCCTTGGCTGCCGCACGATGCCGCACAATGTCGTTCAAGTGATTGTCAAGGTCCAATTTTGTCATTTGGCCAAAACTCAAATCTGCCATCTACTACACCCAGCTGTCGTATGCTGTGTTTTGTTGCCGCACGCTGCGCCAAGCTGCTTTACGCTGTGCCAAGTTGCTGCACAATTTGAGTGCAAGACCGTGTCAGGCCGACAAGGGTCTAACACATGGCCACTAACACACAAAAAAAAAAAGAAATTCACAAGGCAAGAGATCGAGGGCATGTCACTCTATCTATCTCCGCCCGCCACTGGTTGATCAGTTTTTCTACGTCAGTAATATATAGGTTGAAAATAGACTAAAAACAATCGAAAATAATTACACCAACAAACAGCGCCAAGTAATTGAAATCATACTATATATACCTATTTTTTACACTTGACTTGAAGTAAGACTCTCCACGTTAATCACTTTTGAGATAAGCCTAAAATTTATGTATTCCCATTTTTAGTGCTAGTTGGTTGATATCATACATAATACATATGCCTCTCTCTTTTTTGATCGACAAAAGTTGAAATTTTATTATAATCCGAAATAGTACAACTGTGGCAACTCCAAAAAATTTGGAATTATGGCCACAAATGAAATACATTAATTTCATGACATATTAAAGAAAAACCAAAATCATCACGCCTAGCTAATTTCATATTAAAAGCTATTAAACCTTTCACACCAAGACAGTTGCTAGAATCTATAGAATGCATAACGAATTTCATAACTGAATCTTAAAAGCCTCAATAAGACTACCATCAATCAAATTCATGAAGTTGTACATTTAATTGTGGCGCAGTGGATCCATCATCAGACACCACAATAAGTTTTTAGCGCAGATTGGCATTTCTGGCCAGCCTCTGTGTAGTAGAAGCCCAGGAACTGGACATGATCAAATGGCTTAAATAGTAAGGGGTGTTCTTCATCCACCAACTCTTCTGGGGCTTTAATTGTGTACCCCGCTTTTGGAATCGAAAACAATCCAACCGAGTACCTTGATTCTGATCCACTCATCATCACCCTATGATACGCCGAATACAGTCTCCCATTGCTCCAAGCCTACAAATTTAATTAATATATATTAAACATATATATACATACACGTACTAAATGCATGTACTTATATTACGTACGTACATATCTAAAAATATAATTAAGATCATTTGCCTTTATAAAATAAAATTGTAATTAAATAGTTACATGGAAAGAATCGCCGATCATGACGATAAAAGAATCAAGTGAAGGTTTAACGGTGATCCATCCGCCATCTTTAGTCTGGACCTGTAATCCAGTGACCTGATTTTGATACAATATGGTGACAATATTTTTGTCGGTGTGGGAAGTTAAGCCAAGCTTGGTGTCGCTGTTCTCGGGACCTTTATATTTCATGACTCGAAGAAGGTACTTTGTAGACTCAATGTGCTCCTCCAAGTATTTATCTACGCCCAAGCTCTCCAATACCATCCTCCTAACTATCTGGTCTAATTCTGATAGTTGCTCCGAGAAAGATTGTACAGTTTTGCTGCACGCACACACACACACACACACACACACACACACACACACACATATATATATATATATATATATATATATATATATATATATATATATATATATATAAATTAGGTAGTTGATCATAATAATAATAATAATAATAATAATAATAATAATAATAATAATTACCAGAAAGTAGGATTGCCTTGAGGCCACAAGAGGTTAGTGAAGCTTTGTGATATTTCAGGGATAGGGGCATCATCAATACCCATGCTCTCGTAGAGTGGCACCGCTGGATATTGCCCGACATAGCCATGAAAAGGTATCTTCGAGGAGTTTCTTAATTTAATTTGTAAAGGGAGATCAAAAAGTTCTTGCAATGCATTAAACAAAGACTTTCGGAGCTCCGTAGGAACTTTGTCAAATGATGCTTCAAAGCAACCGTATTCTTGGAGGGCTTCTTGAACTTGGGCCTTCACTGAATTCCAGAAAGGAGTGCCTGGTTTCAGCTCAAGCTTGGAGAAATCTATCTTTGGTAGGGTCAGGTCAGGACTGCTTTGGGAACCCATTTCTTTTTCCCTTATTTTCTCTCTCTCTCTCCCTAGAATATAATTGAATCCAGCTGCTGCAGCATCAAATATATACTACTCCTATATTTTTTTCATATCTACTTTTCTGATAAGTGTTTTTTTTGTTCTAAAATTAGAGATAGGAATTTTTTATTTTAAGATTATAAAGTAGTATGAAATCCTAATTAATTTTGTTTAACTTTTTTGTTTTGTTAATATCACACTAAAACTACCAAATTTTTAAGGGCGAATATACCTTCTTCTTTTTTTCTTTTAACTATATTGGATTGAAATTTAACATTTTTTCTTGTTGTAAGAATGAATATCAAGATCTCGTACCATTGAGCATCAGGGGGTATTAAGGGGTAAATACCGGCTTGTATGTTTGTCTTAGACTCTAGTGGTTGAAATAAAAGTCGGAAATGATAAAATATGGAATGGAGGGAATATCTTTACCTGTGAAACGGGCGCAGGTATAATATAAGAGCAATGCTACGGGGACATGAAATTGAGACCGGAAAATTAGATCGCTTTAATTTTATTTTATTTTTTTTTATTGTGACTCTCAAAAAATATATAATATTTATTTTAACAGGAATTTTTAAAAAATATAGTATTTTAGGTGTAATTTGGATATATATACAAATACAGGATTATACAAATTACACCTAAAACACTATATTTTATAAAAATTTCTATTACAATAAATATTATACATTTTTTGAATCATAATAAAAAAAAATAAAATAAAATAAACCGGTCCAAATTTTCGATCCGAAATTCATGTCTGCCGAGACTTTTCCATAATATAAAGGAAAACCGGCAGCATGTATGTTTGTCTTATTTGTTGGAAATAAAAGTCGAAATGAATCAAATGATAATGTTTTTTGTAACGTTTTAATGATTGATTGGTGACGTATCTTTGAACAAATTAAATGAATAGAGAGGTTTGTTTGTATTAGCTGAAAAAATACTTTTAAAATCTACATCTATATTCTATGTAAATAAACATATAATAAGTTAAAATTTAATTTTTTAGTTTTGGTCTTTAATATAGACCTAAAATTTAAATAGAAGTAAAACATTTTTTATACTCATATATAATGTTAAAATTAATTTATTTAGAACTCAAATGAACTCTCTTTATGTTCTTACAAACTTATATTTTATAAGTCATTTAACTACTTAGTTATATAATAAATTTTAACTTAAAAATTATATTTTGGATTTTAGTTTAAGTACTTATTATTCTTCAACAATTATATTCTTAAATAATTATATATTAAAATATTACAAAAATTATGAGAATAACAATTAATATAAAAAAATTGTAATGTATATTAAAAAATATATTAACAAATAAAATTTAGTAAACAACTTTATTTCATATAGCAGACCTTAAGTTAATTATTTTTAAAAAAACCATGACTTATATATTATTAATTAAAATTTAATTATCTTTTAAAAATAAAATCATGGTCGTAACTTATTATTTTATAATAATTTATTTTTTATAGAATTTATTTAGTTAATTAAGTGTACAATAGTATGACTTAATTAAATACTACATTTAGGCTTTTAGTTTTTCACTCAATTTTGAACTCTAATTAAAAATGCATATATAAATACCAAGTATATATTGATTATAAAAACTAAATATTAAAATTTAAAACTATATAAAAACTTAATATTAAATTAATTAAAAATAACAAAATAATCACATTAGTAACACTCAATATATAATTTGTAGTCATTCGTTTTTAAGCAAAATTTATAGTCATTCTAATAATAGTAGAAGTCAATTTAAAATTCAAAAAATATATTTTATAATCACTATATAAAATAAATTAAAATTAAAAATAATCTATATATGTAAGACCCCAACTTTTATGAATAAAGATAAATTTTCTATAATTATTATTTTTGAATGAATTTGATATAATATTATAGTTGTGGATAGTATTTATAAATTTTACAAAGTACGCAAGTTGTTTCTAATATTCGATTGGTCGGGGAATATTCGTTTTAACAGGGAATATTCGTACGACGGAATAATCATTGGTGGACCCTACAACGAAATTATTGTCGGATTGAGAAAACGATAAAAAATATTTTATGAAAATAACGGCGGAAGTTTTACCGTTAACAGTTGAAACACCCAGTGTTAAAAAAAACAGGAATCTGGCGTGGTTCAAGTAGTAGAACACAGTATTGATTATTGATGCTTACGTGAGAAGTCACTCGTTTTGTTCAATTATTGCTTCGAGAATTGTTGATAGTATCTCGAGTTATTTGATTCAATTATTGTCAATATTTTATATATTATTAAATCAATAATTGAGATAACAAAGTTGTTAATATTATTATTTGCATTATTAACGATGTCTAGAAATTCTGCCAAAGAGAGGTTTGGTCACCTAATTGCGCGCCAATAAGGTAAAATCTTTATTGGAAAGCCCCCTCTTTCCTGGGAACGACCTGGTCGATTAATAGTGTGAATTATGATAATGATGATGAAGTTTTGTTTTATTAGTATTATTAATGTAATAAAACAAAAAAAACTTTTTTATATAAAAGCAGAATACTTTTATAAAGTTATTTGTTTTACTAGGCTAATAGTAAAATCTTTTTTAAAAAAAAATGTAATACTTTTATAAAGTTATCATTTTATTGTACAATAATTGTAATATATTATATTTTATTATGCATAGTATTTACATGTGTTCTGCATAGTGTTTCAGATAGTAAAATCTTTTTATATAAAATGTAATACTTTTATAAAGTTATTCGTTTTATTAGATTATAAATAGAATATATTATATTTTATTGTAAATCAATCTAATCATCCGTTTAAAGGTAAATCAATCTGGACCGTTCATGGATTAGTTATTATTGATCCATTCTTCTATAAATGAAAGCTCATTCCTTCATTATTTCTTACTTAATTCCTTTGAAACTTTAGAGAAAGCGTAGAGAGAATTCTTCTTCTATAATCTTGGCGTCTTTCTTTAGCGTTTAAGAAAGCTTTGAGCGTAGTGCAAGTTTCTTTCAGTATATCCCCGCCCTACCGCTTTGAGTACTCTTCTTTATAAGGTAAGGGGTTTTTTTTTGATATTCATGAAGAGAACTTCATTATTCCGGTCTTTATTATTACATTGGAATAACTCGATATACACTGCTACCCTATACTTGGTGAAATTCTTACGTTATTCCATTATTTATTATTCATTGGAATAACTCATCACGCGAAATACAACATACATGGTAAAATTCATTGTTATTCCATTCTTTATTATTCTCGTTGGAATATCTCGTCTGCGTTTTTACGCCGGACCGGTTCCATCTTTATTATTATTCGTTGAAATATCCCGTCTCATGCGCTTTTCTGTGGGACCGGTTCCGTTATTTATTATTCGTTGAATAACTTTTTATCTGATACCGCATACATGGTGATTTCTGTTGTTATTCCATTCTTTATTATTCTGTTGGAATATCCTCGCTCGGTGCGTACACGCCTCGACCGGTTCCGTTATTTATTGTTATGTTGGAATAACTTGTCTATGCCAAGTACCGCATGCATGGTGATTTTTTTGTTATTCCATTCTTTATTATACTCAGTTGGTTAAAGTTTTGACTTCTATACTCCATGAAATTAGTGGAATATCCTTGATATTTGCGCTTCATCCAAAGATCTTTCATGGAAATATTCTTCGAGCATTCTTAAATTTTCTTTGTACAAAGAAGTATCATGTTGACAATTTGGACATTATTAGTTCTGGATAAATTAATTCTTGAACTTGTTTTATTGAATTCTTATATCATTGTCATCATCCTCATGTTTATATTTTGTTGAAAGTCATCTCATGGCACTGTAGTGCATAGATGGACTTGGTATAATTATGACCGAGGATTATTGATTGTAATCATGACCAGTAATGTTACAAATGATGTGGTAAAAGTTCAATTTAGGATGGAGGCACCAAAGGGCGTCCCGAGAAAATTTAAAGCCAAAGATATATAGCAAGTAAGGAGAAGCGTTTGTCGTGACCTCCCAGAAAGCAAGGAACCCGAACGAGGTCATTACGGGTAAGCTTATCATAAACTCTAGCGAAGTTTATACCTTATTTGATGCCGGTTCTACCCATTCTTTTATTTTTCCTACTTGTGCTCAACGTTTATATTTGACTCCGGAGAAATTAGACTTTGACTTATCTGTTGAAACTTTGTTGGGAGAAACCTTCATTACATCCACTGTTTATAAGTCTTGTTTGGTTCAAATCGGCACTTCACATTTACCGTCGATCTTATTTCATTGAAAATACTTGCATTTGACGTAATTCTAGGGATTGATTGGTTAACCAATCATCATGCAAAAATTGATTGTTTTCGTAAGGTTGTTAGCTTTTATATTCCTAGCCAACCTATTATGCGAATTCAAGCAACCAAACCATTAAAATCAATCACTATCATCTCAAGTCATAAAGCTATTCGTTTATTGAAAAAAGGATGTCAAGCTTTCTTAGCTCATGTCACGGATCTAAACAAAAAATACGCCGTTTTGAATGATATTTCTATTGTTAATGAATTTCTAACGTATTCCACGAAGAACTTTTTCGCCTACCCCAGTGTGAAATTGAATTTTGTATTGACCTTGAACCCAGACAAAACCCATTTCCAAAGCCCCATATCGAATGGCTCTATTGAACTTCGTGGAGTTAAATACCCAACCGCAGGAATTGTTAGACATTGGTTTTATTCGTCTAGTACTTCTCCTTGGGGTGCTCTGTTCTATTCGTGAAGAAGAAAGATGGGAGTATGCGATTTTGTATTGATTATCGGGAGTTGAATCATGTCACCATCAAAAAATAGGTACCCATTGCCACGTATTGATGACTGTGTCGACCAATTGCAAGACGCCAAATTCTTTTCAAAGATTGATCTTCATTCAGGATATTACCAATTGAAGATTAGAACCGATGACATTCCAAAGACGACTTTCATAACTCGGTACGGGCATTATAAATTCCTAGTCATGTCTTTTGGATTGACTAATGCTCCTGCTGCCTTCATGGATATGATGAACCGAGTATTCAAGGAATATTTGGATCACTTTGTGGTGGTCTTTATTGATGACATCCTTATTTATTCCAAAAGCCGTGAAGATCATGAGTAACACTTGAAGCTGATACTCCACAAGCTTCGTGAATATAAGCTTTATGCCAAGTTGCAGAAATGCGAGTTCTGGCTTGAGGAAGTAGCATTCCTTGGGCACGTGGTATCAAGTCATGGAATATCTGTTAACCCAGCAAAGATTAAAGCTATTCAAAGCTGGGAGCAACCTAAATCAGTGACCGAGGTACGTAGCTTTCTCGGCTTAGCTGGTTATTATCGAAGATTCGTAGAAGGGTTTTCTCAAATCGCTACTCCCTTAACTCAGCTGACTCGAAAAGATACAAAATTCGATTGGAGTGAGAAATGCGAGAAGAGTTTTCAAGAACTCAAGAGGAGACTCATTTCAGCACCTGTTCTGACAATACCATTTAGCTCGGAGGGATTTGTCATCTACAGTGATGCTTCTGGTAAAGGGTTAGGATGTGTTCTCATGCAACATGGGAAAGTCATAGCCTATGCCTCTCGACAACTCAAAGAATATGAGAGGAATTATCATACTCATGATCTAGAGTTGGCAGCAGTCGTTTTTGCACTAAAGATTTGGAGGCATTACTTGTATGAGGAGAAAATGGAGATCTTTACGGATCATAAAAGCCTCAAATATTTCTTCACTCAAAAGGAACTCAACATGCGACAGCGACGTTGGCTTGAACTGTTGAAAGATTATGATCATATCATCCAATACCATCCTGGAAAAGCAAATGTGGTAGCTGACGCATTGAGTAAAAGATCATATGTGGGTACGAGTGCGATATTGTCAACACAAAGACCCATTTTGTATGACTTGCAAAGGATGGAGATAGAGATAAAGACTCCAGGGACCCACGTGATGATGGCGAATATACGAGTAGAACCGACTTTAATCGATAAAGTTAAAGCTGCTCAAGCTATAGACCTGGAGCTTATGCATATGAGGAAGAAAGTACAAGAAGGTGCTATGCCAGAAGCAAGAATCGATGAAGAAGGAATACTTCGAGTCAACTCCAGACTTTGTGTTCCTAACAACCCTGAGTTAAAGTATAAAATCATGATGGAGGCGCACAACACACCGTTTGCAATCCATCCTGGGAGTACCAAAATGTATCATGATCTTTGACATACATTTTGGTGGGGTAATATGAAGAGGGAGATAACGATGTTTATCTCAAGGTGTTTAACTTGTCAACGAGTCAAGGCGGAACATCAAGTACCAAAAGGTCCATTGCAACCACTTGAAATTCCAGAATAGAAGTGGGAGCACATTACCATGGATTTTGTTACTGGCCTTCCCAAGGTTTCTCAAGGCATAGATGTAATTTGGGTCATTGTTGATAGATTGACCAAGTCTGCTCATTTCTTACTTATACGAGAAACTTATACACTTGAACGTCTTGCTCGTATGTACATAAACGAGGTTATAAGATTGCATGGTATGCCAGTATCCATAGTTTCTGATCGAGACCCAAGATTCACTTCACGATTTTGGGTTAGTTTGCAAAAAGCTATGGGCACGGATTTACGATTTAGTTTAGCGTATCATCCTCAGACGGACGGACAATCAAAGAGGACTATTCAAACTCTTGAAGATTTATTAAGACTCTGTGTCCTTGACTTCAAGGGAAGTTGGGACAAGTTCTTACCATTGGTGGAGTTTTCTATAACAACAATTTATCAATCAAGTATTGGCATGGCTCCATTCAAGCGTTGTATAGAAGAAAGTGTCGCTTCAAAGATCTTTGGGATGAGGTGGGTGAAGCAACGTTGTTGGGGATCTGGAGTTGAATACGTATGACTACGGAAAATATTCAAACGATCGATAACGATATAAAAACCTCACAAGCCAAATAAAAAGAGTTATGTTGATCTTCATCGAAAGGACGTGGAATTCGATATTGGAGATCATGTGTTATTACATGTTGCTCCATGGAAAGGAGTTACGAGATTTAGAAAGAGAGGAAAGCTCAATCCTCGATTCATTGGCCCATTTTTAATCCTCGATCGAGTAGGGACTGTAGCCTATAGACTCGCTTTACCGCCAAATATGTCTCGTGTTCATAACGTTTTTCATATATCCATGTTACGTAAATATGTGAAAGACCCGAACCACATTATTGAGTTAGAACCGGACGAAATAGCGGAAGATTTAACATATGAAGAGGTTCCTGTTCAAATCTTGGATAAGAAGGAACATATTTTACGCTCCAAGGTTATACCTCAAGTCAAAGTTTTATGGAGGAACCACGATGTTGAGGAAATGACCTGGGAGTTAGAATCTGAAATGAAATCAAGGTATCCTTACCTCTTCGACATACCAGGTACGTACCCTAATTTCGAGGGCGAAATTTCATAAGAAGGGGAGATTGTAAGACTCTAACTTTTATGAATAAAGATGAATTTTTTATAATTATTATTTTTGAATGAATTTGATATAATGTTATAGTTGTTATTATTTAAAAATTTTACAAAGTACGCAAGTTGTTTATAATATTCAATTGGTCGGGGAATATTCGTTTTAACAGGGAATATTCGTACGATGACACAATCATTGGTGGACCCCACAACGGAATTATTGTCGGATTGAAAAAACAACAAAAATTATTTTATGAAAATAACGGCGGAAGTTTTACCGTTAATAATTGAAACACCCAAAGTGTTAAAAAAATGCAGAATACTGGCGTGGTTGCATAGTAGCACACGATATTGATTATTGATGCTTACGTGAGAAGTCACTCGGTTTTGTTCAATTATTGCTTGATAAGAATTTGCGTGACAAGTATCTCACGTTATTTGATTCAATTATTGTTAATATTTTATATATTATTAAATCAATAATTGAGATAACAAAGTTGTTAATATTATTATTTGCATTATTAACGATGTCTAGAAGTTACGCCAAGGAGAGGTTTGGTCACCTAATCATGCGGCGCTAATAAGGAAAAATCCTTATTGGAAAGCCCCTCTCTCACAGGAATGACACTGGTCGATTAATAGTGTGAATTATGATAATGATGATGAAGTTTTGTTTTATTAGTATTATTGATGTAATAAAAGCGGAAAAGCTTTTTATATAAAAAGAATACTTTTATAAAGTTATTCGTTTTATTAGGCTAATAGTAATTTTTTTTATATAAAAAAGAATACTTTTATAAAGTTATCTATTTTATTAGACAATAATTAAAATATATTATATTTTATTATGTATAGTGTTTGTATAGTGCCTGCATAGTGTTTGCATAATAAAATCTTTTTATATAAAACATAATACTTTTATAAAATTATTCGTTTTATTAGATTATAAATAAAATATATTATATTTTATTGTAAACCAATCTGGACCGTCCGTTTAAAAGTAAATCAATCTGGACCGTTCATGGATTGGTTACTATTCAGTCCATTCTTCTATAAATAGAAGCTCATTCCTTCATTATTTCTTACGAATTCACTGAAACTCTAGAGAGAGAAACTGTAGAGAGAATTCTTCTTCTATAATCTTGAGTGTCTTTTTTTAGCGTTTAAAAAAGCTTTGAGCGTAGTGCAAGTTTCTTCAAGTATATCCCCGCCTTACCGTCGAAGTACTCTTCTTTATAAGGTAAGGGGTATTTTTTTTCTTTCATATCCATGAAGAGAACTTCTATTATTCTAGTCTTTATTATTCTGTTGGAATAACCTGTATACGCGGGCTACCCTATACTTGGTGAAATTCTTCTGTTATTCTATTATTTATTATTCTTTTTGGAATAACTTTGTTTATGCTCAAATACCGCATACATGGTGAAATTCTATTGTTATTCCATTCTTTATTATTACATTGAAATATCTTATTTGTGCGTTTACGTGGGACTGGTTCCGTTATTTATTATTCATTGGAATAACACGCCTTTATCTGATACCGCATACATGGTGATTTCGTTGTTATTCCATTCTTTATTATTACTCGTTGGAATATCACGCCGGTGCATGCGATTACGCCTGACCGGTTCCGTTATTTATTGTTATGTTGGAATAACTTGTACATCTGCAATACCGCGTGCATGGTGATTTTTTTTGTTATTCCATTCTTTATTATACTCGGTTGGTTAAAGTTTTGACTTCTATACTCCATGAAATTAGTGGAATATCCTTGATATTCAAGGCTTCATTCAAGATCTTTCATGGAAATATTCTTACGAGCATTCTTAAATTTTACTCTCTGAAAGTATCATGTTGACAATTTGGACGTTATTAGTTCTGGATAAATTAATTCTTGAACTTGTTTTATTGAATTCTTATATCATTGTCATCATCCTCATATTTATATTTTGTTGAAAGTCATCACGTATTCTGTAGTGCATAGATGAACTTGGTATGATTATAACCAGAGATTATTCGGTGTAATCATGACCGTAATGTTACAAATGATGTGATAAAAGTCCTCATTGGTCCGTTGTGCATTGATGGACAGTTGTTGGCATGATCATGACCATTGATGAATACATGAATATCCTTGGCCCGTAGTGCATGAATAATTTGTGGTTGTGATACTCATGAATATCCTTGGCCGTAGAGTAGGGATGATGTGGTTTATTTATTAAGCTGAGTCCTAGCGATAAAAGTGATGAAAAATCTTTTAAATCATAAAAGATAATAGATTTTATTCTCTACTTGACTCTTTTAATGGATTGCTTGTTCCGCAAACTAGATGTCTATTATATTTTATCAGTTTAACATTGTTGAAGACTAATGATAATTTATTCTGCATTATGTTAGTCATAATATTTCTTACTGGACTAGTTGAGCTCACCCTTTCTTTTCATTGTTCTCTTCAGGAAATGAGAACGTGGCAAGGGGACTAGTTGGGGAATGGAGTAATGCGGTCCGGATGATAGTATTAGTAGTTCTCACTATTACATTAAATAGTGTGACAATAAATGTAATGAGGACTTTATTACGAGAGTGGATATTGTCAGAAGATAATATTTGTATTAAAACTCACATGACTCTCTTGTTGTATATTAAAGATTATATTTGTATTATGTACCATCTATTTGTGATTTATTCGAATAGGTGATGTATACTTATTTTGGGGGCGTCACAGTACATATATAATAGGGCAAAACTAAGTTTTTTGGTACTTGATTTTTGATATGTGACTAGAATTTAACTGCTACTAAAACACTTTTTAAAGTCTCCTGATTTTATTTTATTAAATACTATTAAAACACTTTTTAAACCTATAATTTAACTAAAACCAAAACACTATTTATGATCCAGAAAATTTTTAAAGTAACTTATTATTTTATAACAATTTTATTTCTTACAAAAGTTCTTCTAATAAGCATAAATTAAAACACCTACGATAATATATATCATATATAGTGATAAATTATTCTACTATTATTATTATTAAAATATTAAAGCATAAGTAAGCTATGTTAAGCTTGAGCAAATTGAATTGGTATTTACAACATAAACAGTAAAATTATTATAATATAGATATACTAAAATAAACAATCGTAATAGTTAACTAGGATTAACTTATAAAGAAACATAATGATAAAGATTTTATGATTGCTTAGTATTTTTTTTTTTTTAAAAGAAGGCAAAACACAGGTTTATTTTATAAATAACATTATTTTTAATATTTTACTTGTTTTATATACAATGTTTATTAAAAAAATTAAATTTCATAAATTAACTTACTATTGATATTAGAATGATCAACATTTGTTTTAAAAAATAAAAATAAATACAAACTACATACAATTATATATTATAGATAATATTATATTATTTTATGAATAATTTTATTCTTTATAAATTCATTTAATTCATTAATCATACCTTTTCGAGCAAAGTTTATATTGTCATAGCAATATTAAGTTAATTTATGAAATTTTAAAACATTTCATAATCATTACATATAAAAAAAAAATAAATCTGTGCTACGCACTTGGTTTTTTAGTCTTTGATATGTGTTTAGAATTTAATTACAACTAAAATACTTTTTAAAATCTCCTAAATATATTTAAAACAATCTAAATAACTACTAATATATTAAAACCTAAACTTAATAGAATTCTCTTTTAAATATGTTCCATGAAATTTTTGGTTTATTCATGTATTTGTCTTCCATCCCCAACATAATATCATGACATAACATCATATAAAAGATTCTAATAATAAATAATAAAATAATAAAATAAAACTAAATTATATGCAATTAGTAAGTTAAGTTGTGAAATTATTAACTATTAAAAATAATTAATAGTTAATGTTAGAAAACCAAAATTCTTTTTATGGTCCTACAAATTTTAATGTTAACTTATTATTCTACAATAATCATACAATAAATTTTAACTTTAAGAGTATATTTAGAATTTTACTTTACTCAAATTTAGACTCTAAATTAATAACTAAATACTAAAAATATAAGAAAATAGTATGATTATATAATAATTAATATAGGATACATTTAGTTAATTAATGTTAAAAATAATTATGACTTTTATATTGTGATTAAACTTTAATTAATTTGTAAAGTTAAAAGTTGGTAACTTATTATTTTACAAAAAATTTATTCCTAAATAAATATATATTAAAAATATAAAAAAAATATTATGGGAAAATAATAATTAATATTAAAAAGTGTAATATATATTATAAAATATATTAATGATTAAACTTTAATTACTAATTTTATTTCAGATAACATATCTTTACTTAACAATAAATCTCACTTATATATAATTAATAAAATTTAAGTTACCATTAAAAATAAAAAATCATGATGGTAACTTTATCAGTAGTTTTCAGTGAATGCCCCTTCTCCCTATTTCATTTGCAATTTACTATTTGGTAAAATTAAGTTGTCCTAATTAGGCATGTTTTATGTGAGGCTTGTTTATGAGTTTATTTTTTTCTCTTTCCATAAAATTTGACTGAAATATATTAAAATTGTAATTTGTTACAAAAATTGAAAGGATTATCAAAAATAAACTCAAAAAATAATTCTTTCAAATAAAATAACAGATAATCAGGAGAAATGACCAATTGTAACAACTACGCCAGTTAATGAACACAAAATAAAATCATGAAATACAGTCATATCCCAAAAAAGTAATATAATACACAAATCTGAACCGTTTTTCAGCGCGACAGCGAAAAAACAAGCCTCGATGGAAGCGACACATCTAAATCTAACAATCCATCTTCAACAATTCATGCATTAGAAAAAGTCTCACGAACAAAAAAAATCTCCTAAACGGAGAAAGCAAAATCTCTCAAGAGATGATAATGAAATCTTCTCATAAAAAAATAAAAGAAATCAGTTATCTCATGGAGAAAACAAGTCCCACAAAAGAAGAAAACAAATTCCACAAAAAGTGAGAATAATTTATTAGATCAAAATAAGAGATATCTAGAGGAGAGCATCTCCAATAAGAGAGTCCTCCCAAATCTATAATACTTGCTTCAATTCTTAATATAAATCGTTTTAGAGTTGTGCACAAGTATTAAGGAAATGATTGTATAGCATTAAATATAATATCAATTGTCTATATTGTTCTTGTATTGAAAAAAGAGTGTTATTTATTGGACAAAAAATAGTAAGAGAATCAAAGTTATATTTAATACTTAAAGTAATATTGAAAATTAAATACTTAATACTTACTTAAAATTTTTAAGCGACTTATATTAAAGGATAAAAATACTTCTCTAAAATTACTTGTATTCATGGACGGAGGGGGGTACAAGTTAGGATTCTTGACTAAAAATTAAAAAAAAAAGAGGGGAAAAAAATCAAATGATTAGTTCGTGATATTATAATAATAATGATGTTTTGATTATGAATTATACTCCATCATGTTTGTCAAAAAAATGGAGCTTTTAAAAAAAATAGGCATGGTCGACTGTTGTGCAATTTAATTGGTAGGTTAAGAGGTCCTAATTACGCATGGTATATTTTCTCACTACAATTCGATCTTCAGCCGACTCTTATATTTTTGTCTTATCCAAGGGAATCTAATCTTCTAACAATCTCATAGACCAAATACTTATAGTAAAAAACAAGTTCGATGGGTTGTCCCCAAACAAAAAAGAAGCAGCACTTTTTTGGACCTTTTTTGAATTGAACCATCATAACTTCGATTATTAGAACTATCAAATTGTGGAATTATCCCATCTTCCAATGTCTTGAATTAAGCTATAACGTCGATCCACCGTCTAATTATAAAGGGGTCCCAATAAAACCTATCAGTTGTTGTATTTTGTTTATTATAAATAATTAAACGAGCCATATATATAAAAATGAACTAATTAGCCAGACAAAATAATTCACATTTTTATTTATTTATTTCTTAAATTTTATTTTTCTTCTTCCTTGTCCTGTCTATTCAGCAACTTATCAATTATATATGCCGCTTAATATTTTGATGAGCAAGCTATTTTAGTTGTTTCCTCTTGTCAATTGCATCCATTTGTCAATTATATGTCATTTAATAATAATTGAGTTACCCTGGTAGTAACAAATATTATGATCGATCATACGTGATTCCGTTAGGTATCAGTTATAAGTAATATTTTATAAAGATGCTTAGGTCGGTTTGATTTTATTTTTTTATTACGTTGTCTAATGAATGTATTAACTTATTACGTTATTAATGTAATATGTCATAAAATACACAATAGTAATGATTATTTGCATTGATTTGATATTTTGATTTATAATTTATTTTATTCATTGTATGTATTTAGTGAACCAAACAAATTTTTTAACATAATGTAATAATATTATTGTTAGAGCGTAGTTTATTGGGTTCGAGAGATTTAGAGGATCCATGCCACACGATCGGATGGTTGTATTGACGGATTGGAGGTTTGATTTTCAAGAAGTGTTAAAATTCGAATTGACTTGTGGTCTCTCGTCATATTTGATTTCCTATTTTTAAGGAACAAAAATCTTATTCAATTATAAGAATAACAGTTATAACGAAACCCTAAGTATGACTCATGTTTCAATTCGAGGGCATGAGAAATTGAGGCGGTGTGATCAAGTTATAAATACAGTCATAATTCAAGTTAAGTAAACACACATTATTTACTCTTATACACTAGAGCTAGACCTCCATTATTGACATTTCTGGTATGTACTTATTCTCATACCGAAGATATCTCCGACGGCCACAATCGTCAAGGCTTTTGATGTGTTTGTTTGTTCACTATACATGTTTTTAATTCACTATTTGGTGATTTGATAAGCGGTCAAATTTTGACGTTATTAATTATAATAAACACACAAATACTAAGTACGAACTAATTAAATATTTCGTAATAATATATTATCATTATATTACAAACGTAAACTATTTTATTCCATCAAATTTCTTTACCAGACGGTTATGTATTGCATCATAATTCATGCTGATAGGGATAAAATATACATCATGATTATATACGGTCCGTTTTTTAGTGCATATCTCTTTATTTTACATACCATGCTCACTATTTTTAGCGACGAATTGGACGATAGTTTGGTCCGTTGCTATAAAATAAATAAACGATTTATATGTTATGGCGACAGTTCGATACGTCGCTAACGAATTAAACTATCGCCCGATCTATTACTAAAAATAATGAACATTTAAATAAAAGATACAAGTATATATATATGCTGGAATAAAAAATTTGAATTCACTATATAAAACATACAAGTATATATATGCTGGAATAAAAAATTATCGTATTAATAATCGTGGTCTTGGAAGCTGGAATAAAATTATTTGTTGGACTTTTAAAAATTATTTAGTTTATACTTACTTTATCATTAACCATGTTTCACTTCTTTTTTTATAACTTTAATTCTTAGTGATGAATCATTAACACATAATTCAATCCATGTGGCAAATAATTTTAAACTATGATACTCGAACTAAAACAAAGCAAATTAAGGGACCGAATTACTGCTGCAGAGTTGGACTTGCATGGTGTTTGATAAAATTGAGCCTATTAAAATTGAATAGTTAGTATATTTTAATAAATTAGATTATTTGAGTGAAATAATATTTGAATTAAAAAAAATTATTTGGTAACTAAAAATATAAAACTTTTGATTGATTTTTAAATTTAAAAATATCAAGTGTATATGTCAAATTGACTTTTCAAAAATCAATAATATTCTTAAAATTTGGAATGTTGAGAGTACAATATTTATAGAGACTCCATAGATTTAAAATTTTCATTAAGAGACATCTCTTAATGATTTAGATTTAAATTTTTCATTAAGAGACGATAAGAGGTAAATAAGTTTACTCTCTTACCGAATCAAATGTGAAACTATTAAGAGATATTAAAAGATAAATAAACACTACCTTAGAGTCTCCAATTATTTTGACATACCGGTATGTAGAATGTAATTTTTTTTTCTTTCTTGGTGTCCCTTGGGCTGTATTATTTGTACTTAAGTTAACATATTTGTTATATGTCTTGAATTTTTGTTCCGAATTTTACTTTTGACTCGACTTGAGTTATTTTGTGCATAAACTCAAAAGAAAGAAAGATAAGGTTTAGCGTGATTCTTTATATACATATCAAATTATCCCACATGTTACAATGATATGAAACTGAGATGGTACACACCATTCTGTCAAACGGATAATTAATGACATTTATGATATATACTTATATGAATAAGAACTTATTTGCACAAGTATAATTCAGTCCAGAATATGTAAAATATTTTTGATTACTTAGAACCAAAGACACCTATAACATGCTATAATTAATTAATACAATGATGAACACAAACACATGCAAATACATAACACACGTACATACATAGGATGTTCTTATAAGAACAGTTGATTAATTAATTAGTACACGAGAATTGATCATGATATCTCAAATTCCACAGTAGGATTTGATAGCACATTTGGATCTCTTTCCTTCATCATCCGTGAGGTAGTAATGAATATATTTGTAGTGATCAAACGGCTGAAACTGTGGAGGGTGTTGTTCATCAACTAGGCCTTGTGGTATGTGTAAAATGAGATCCCTTATGAATGTAAATACTCCAAGCGAATATCTCTCTTCCGTTGCCTTCATAATCACCCGATGATGAGGAGCTTTTAGTTTCCCATTTGTCCATGCCTACATGTATATGTTTCCATAATTAATTATATATTAGCTAGCTAGGTGGAAAATATATGAAATATTTGAAAGTACGTACGTATATATACGTGTGTATATATATATATATATATATGACAATTAACTTGGCGGGCGTACATACGTACCACGCATGCATCGCCTGCCATGACTATGAAATTTGAAGGGGAAGGATCAACAAGAATCCACTCATCATTTGGTGTTTGAATCTCCAAACCCTTAACTTGATGTTGATGAAGAAAGGACATGAAGCTCTTGTCTGTATGAGGTACAATCCCCAAATTTGTCTCCTCATCATTTTCGGGTCTTCTATACTTTATTAGTCGGAGAAGGTAAGAGGTTGATTCAAGCAGCGGCTCATAGTCTTTCTCTATTCCATAACTTTCGGAAACCATTCTCATCACCACTTGATCTACCTCTGCCACAACTCTCGAGAACAAAAGTGTAGTTTCACTTACAACAACAACAACAGAATTAAGACACCGGATTTAGAATTAAATTAACTTAAATTTTGATAAGAATTAATAAATTAACTTGAAGACACCTTACTAATTAATAATAATCCTATAAGTTAGTAATAAACTACCAGAAAAATTGATTTCCGGAGGGCCACATGAGATTTGTGAAGTTTTGTGCTCCTTGTAGAGTGGTGGCATTTTCGACGCCTAAGCCTTCGTATAGAGGGATAGATGGCACTTGCCCAACATACCCATGGGTAGGTGTATTAGAGGTATTTAGGAGTTTGGTTTGGAGAGGGAGATCAAATAACTGTTTAGTTGCTTCGAAAATTGCATTGTGAAGGTCTAGGGAGTATTTGTGATCATATGTTGCTACGAAACACCCATATTCTTCCAGTGCACGCACCACTTGTCCTCGTGTTGCTAACCAACCTCTTGTGCCCGCTTTTATGTTTTCCTCTGAGAATTCTATAAAAGGAAGCTTAAGCTGCTGTGTAAGGGAGCCCATTTCTTGATCTCTAGCTCTAATATTTTGATAATTATAGGAAACACACTTGAATACAACTTTTATAGAAGGAAGGTGGGTGTATAAATAAAGTAAATTATTTCTTAAATGATCGAATAACTAATTAATTATTTTTATTTATGTATTTTCCTTTTAATTTAATCTAATTTTTAGTGTTAATTTTGTAGGTCTTTTACATTTAATCAAAATATGCTACTTAAATTTTCATTTAAACAAATTTTTGAGTTTTGTAATTAATTTCTTTTTTATTATTTTTTTTGGTTAAAAGAAAACAAATTTAGAATCTATCTTATTATTGTAAGGACGTATTTTTCATTCTATTGTGAGAGAATAATTTTATACAAGAATGAACTATGTTGCCCTTATAAAACTCACATGGCATGAACATATCTTACTAATTTTGACCAAAATTGGTTAGAGGTGATGGTGTTATCAAAAATTAAGACATTAGCTATGACATTATAAAAATTAAAATATTATTGTAATTTATATTATAATTTAATGTATACATGAGGAGACATTTTAATTACAATTTACCCTTTTACGAAAGGAATGGATAATTCTACAAATACAAGTTTTGTGAACGCATGCTGGAGGGAGTATATATATATATATATATATATATATATATATATATATATATATAAACACATAGTATGCGGTTTAATTAAAAATTAAGATCCACTTGATGAATCCATGGCCCTTCTCGCAACATCCCTTGGTGATTGGAAGCTTATGATATGAAGCAGAATCTTCTTCATATATATCCAAAATCGGTTATATCTATCCTTCTTTTCCTTTGTGTACGTTGCTAGGGTTTTTATTATTTATATCTTTTTTCTTTTGGTCCACTCAATTTAAAACTTTTAATATGGACCCCTAATATTCGACATATGTTATTGAGTATATTAGAACCGGTCACCATCACAAAATAATGAAGCAAAGAAGAGGCTGTTGGGTTTCCGACACATCTATTTCTTAATTACAGTTTTTGACATACACTTTGGTAAAATGTGTGATTTTTATTTTTGGTGGTTTTTCGTGTATGACTCTTGGTATTCTCAAGGCTTGGCTTAGAGTCTTCAAGAAGATACAAATTCTTATAAATTTGAGACATGTCTCATTTTTGGTAGAGGCAGAACAGATACAAAAAACGAAAGAGAGAGAGAGCTCCATTCAGATAAAATTCTTCTGTTAGTTCTTCCTAGTTCTGATAAATTCTCCTGTTCAGTCCTGTTTGTTCTTGGAGATTTGTTTTCTCATTGGTGAGGTATTTTTCCTCTTGTGGTTTACACATTTGGTGTGTTTGTAAGGCTTATGCCTTTTTTTGGCCATTTTGTAAACTCTGTTTGGTGATAGTGGAAGAAACTGACCTACCGGTCTTGTGGATGTACCTTAGTTGGAGGGAACCATGTAATTCTTGTGTGCCTACTTCTTTTTGTTATTTTCTTGCATTGCTTCCATTGATTTACACTTGTGGGAAAGCCGTATTTTTTTCAACATCTGGTATCAAAGCTATTGGTTAATTCGGTTCCGTTTTGTTATATTTGTGTGTGAATCATGGATGGCAACGTTGGGCGTATGATTAGTTTCAATGGCACAAATTGGGTGACTTGAAAAACTAAAATGGAAGACCTCTTGTTCTGTAAAGATTTGAATGGACCCATAGAGGGTGATAGTGGAAAACCAGAAGGAATGAAAGATGATGAGTGGAAAAAGTTAGACCGAAAGGCTGTCGGTTTTATTCGACAATGGATTGATGATAGTGTCGTTCATCATGTCTCTACAAAAAATTCAGCACACAGTCTTTGGACCAAATTGGAGAGTCTTTATGATAGGAAGACGGCCGTGAACAAAGCTTTTCTATTTCGAAAGCTTGTGAACTCTAAATATAAGGAGGATATTCCTATTGCAGAGCATTTGAATGAAATTAAAACCTTTGTGAATCGGTTGGTTGCTATGAAAATTACTTTTGATGATGAATTATAAGCTTTGTTTTCTTAGTTCACTTCGAAAAGTTGAGGAAACTTTGGTGGTCACGAGTTAGTAATTACACTTTTGACGAATTGGTAACAATGAGTCAAGTTACCGGTGACTGTTGAATGAAAAGACAAGAAGAAAGTCATCAGGTTCTTCTCACTCCGAAGCACTTGTGATGGAAAATCGGGGGAGAGGAAGGAGTAAGAGTAAGGCTCCGCACAATCGTGATAAATCTAGAGATCGTTCAAAATCGATTTCAAAGAAAGATGTTGAGTTCTATTATTGTCACGAGAAAGGGCACATGAAGCGGCAGTGCAGAAAGCTCAAGTTCAAGGAGCAGAACAAAGAGAAAAATTCAGAGAAAAAGCAAAATGATACAGCTGCAGTTGCTAAATGATGAACTTCATGGTTATCGGTGATGATCTTAGTATTAATTTGATCGCCAAGAGACAATTTGGGTAATTGATTCTGGAGCTTCATTTCATGTTAGGACACTTGGTGGTGATTTATACTTTGTGACCTTTATTGATGATCACTCCAGAAAAGTTTGGGCTTATACACTGAAAACTAAAGATCAATTTCTAGACGTGTTTAAGCATTTTTAGGCCAAGGTTGAAAGAGAAACTGGTAAACAGTTGAAATGTGTTCGCTCGAATAATGGTGGTGAATATATTGGACCATTTGATCAATATTGCTCCAATCATGGCATCAGGCATGAAAGGACAGTCAAAAAGACACCTCAACAGAATGGGGTTAGAGAGAGAATGAATCGCACCATTTTTGATACAATCGGATGTTTGCTCTCACATTCAAAGTTACCAAGATCCTTTTGGGGTGAGGCAATGAGGACAGCAGTTGATCTTATCAATTTGTCTCCTTCATTTTCGTTGAATGGTGATGTACCGCAGAAAGTTTGGGACGAGGAAGGAAGTCTCATATGATCACTGAGGGTATTCGGTTGCGAGCTTTTGTTCATATTCCAAAAGATAAAAGGTCCAAGCTTGATCCAAAAGAAAAGCGATTATATTTCTTGGCTATGGACATGAAGAATTTGGCTACTGAGTTGTATGACCCGGTTGACAAGAAAGTTGTCGAAGCCAGAGATGTTGTTTTTTGGAAGATCGGACTATTGAAGACATTGATAAGCCTCGAGTCACCGAGTCTAATATCGATGATTTTGTTGATTTAGATCCTCTTGTTCCCCTGTTGTTCATGAGGAAGTGCGGGCCGCCTCATGATGATGCAGCGAAAGATGATGTTGAGCCAGAAATTGAGGGGGAACAACCACCTCAAGAGCCATTACCAAGGAGATCTACCAGAGAAAAATAACCATCCAGAAAATATTCTTCAAATGAGTATGTAATGATATCAGATCAGGGGGAGCCAAAGACTTATGAAGAAGTCTTAAAGCATGAGAACAAAACTGAAGGGCTTACGACAATGAAAGAGGAAATGAAATCTTTGCATGAGAATCACACCTATGATTTGGTGAAGCCGCCTAAAGGGAAGAAAATTTTGAAAAATAAATGGGTCTTCAGACGAAAGAATGATGGGAACAGTTCTCAACCGAGATTCAAGGCACGGCTTGTTGTGAAAGGCTTTGGTCAAAGGAAGGGAGTTTATTTTGATGAGATCTTCTCACCAGTTGTGAAGATGTCCTCCATTCGAACTGTGTTTGGTATAGCTGCGAGTATGAATTTAGAAGTTGAGCAGCTTGATGTGAAGACCGTATTTTTGTATGGTGACTTAGAAGAGGAAATTTATGTGGAGCAACCTGAGGGCTTCATAGATAAGGGTAATGATCAGTTAGTTTGCAAATTGAAGAAGAGCTTATATAGATTGAAGTAAGTTCCAAGGCAGTGGTATAGAAAATTCGATTCTTTTATGACTAAGCATGGGTATTCAAGAACCAATTCAGATCATTGTGTATTTGTGAAAAAATATCCAGATGGAAATTTTATTATTCTCTTGCTTTACGTTGATGATATGCTTATTGTGGGACAAGACACGAGCAAGATTAGCAAGTTGAAGTCAGAGTTGAGCAAATCCTTTGCCATGAAGGATTTGGGTCCAGCAAAGCATATTCTAGGGATGAGAATTGTTCGTGACAGATCACGTGGGCTGATTTGGTTATCTCAAGAGAATTACATTAAAAAGGTTCTTGAGAGGTTCAATATGGAAAAAGCAAAGCCTGTTAATTGTCCACTTGCAGGCCACTTCAAACTTAGCTCAAGACAGTGTCCTAAAAGTGATGAAGAGAAATAAGAGATGCAGAAAACTCTCTATAGTTCAGCAGTTGGTTCTTTGATGTATGTCATGGTTTGTACTCATCCGGATATTGCTCACGCAGTCGGGGTTGTTAGTCATTTTCTGTCTAATCCGGGGAAAGAACACTGGGCAGCAGTGAAATGGATTCTAAGGTATCTTCGGGGCACTTCAAAGATGAGTTTGTATTTTGGTAAAGGCAAGCCTATTCTTGACGGGTTCACAGATTCTGATATGGCTAGTGATGTTGATAGTCGAAAATCTACTTCTGGTTATTTGATTACCTTTGCAGGGGGAGCAGTAGCGTGGCAATCAAGGTTACAGAAATGTGTTGCTCTCTCTACCACAGAAGCTGAGTTCATCGCCATAACAGAAGCTTGCAAAGAACTATTGTGGTTGAAGAAGTTCTTACAAGAGTTGGGTTTGAAACAAGAAAAGTATGTCCTTTATTGTGATAGTCAGAGTGCGATCCACTTGAGTAAGAATTCTTCATTTCATTCGAGATCGAAACACATTGATGTTAGATATAATTGGATTTTTGATGTCTTAAAAGATAAGTTGTTGTAACTTGAAAAAGTTTACACTGATGATAACACTTCGGATATGTTGACTAAAGCATTGTCTAAGGACAAGCATGAGAAGTGTCGATTCTTGGCAGGAATGGTCGAATCCTCCACATAAGTCGGGAGGGGGAGAATTGTTGGGTTTCCCTCCTTTGAGGGACACATCTATTTCTTAATTACAGTCTTTGGCATGCACCTTGGTAAAATGCATGACTTTTATTTTTGGTGGTTTTCCCGTGCATGACTCTTGGTATTCTCAAGGCTTGGCTTGGAGTCTTCAAGAAGATACAAATCCTTATAAATTTGAGACATGCCCCATTTTTGGTAGAGGCAGAACAGATACAGAAAAGGAAAGAGAGAGAGCTTCATTCAGATAAAATTCTTCTGTTAGTTCTTCCTAGTTCTGATAAATTCTCCTGTTCAGTCCTGTTTGTTCTTGGAGATTTGTTTTCTCATTGGTGAGGTATTTTTCCTCTTATGGTTTACACCTTTGGTGTGTTTGTAAGGCTTATGCCTTTTTTGGCCATTTTGTAAACTCTATTTGGTGATAGTAGAAGAAACTGACCTACCGGTCTTGTGGATGTACCTCAGTTGGAGGGAACCACGTAATTCTTGTGTGCCTACTTTTTGTTATTTTCTTGCATTGCTTCCATTGATTTGCACTTGTAGGAAAGCCATATTTTTCCCAACAGAGGCTACATTGCTTCATTGCTAGGATTGAGTAAGGAATCGAAATTGGTCCTAAATTCACATTATAAATCGATCAAACCGTACTAATTAAGTCGCACCAATGATTTCAACGTATGTAACGGTTTTAAAATGACTAGAAAATCGCATATGCAGTTTGGTGTAGTTTTAGAAGGCTCTCACATCACTCAAACTGCATCACACCGCTCCTTTATATTATATATATTTTTAAAAAAGTTATATATACAAATTCTTATAAATATAATAAACAATTTTAATTATGTTACGCACTTTTAAATTTTTTGTTTGTGGCTAAAAATATTTCTGATTGAATTGTAATGGTTCAAGCATTGTTAAAGTATTCATGAGTAACATATTTCAAACCTAAAACTTGTTACTTGATGTTATTTTGTTCATGTCATGTATGGTTTCTTATATATACATAAAAATGAATTTGATTTGTTAAATATTATTGTTAATTATGTAAATTGATTTTAGAACTAAAACTGAACTATATGATATCGCACCGAAAACTTAAAACCGCACTACACCCAATCAAAAAGTAATGTCATGTGTGATTTTGAAAATGTTAAATCGTATCCAAACAATTTTAACGCACCAAATCGCAGTATACTCTACACTAAGTTGTCATTTGTATATTGATTAACCTCGTGTGTTTAATTATATATTTTCTAATATTTACAAAATCTAAAGAACGGATGGGATCCCTCCATTAGTATTTTTTTTCTTTGATCTAGCTCTGCTTCAACTCTCGAGAACAAAAGTTTAGTTTCGCTTGAAATAATAACAACAACTGAATTAATTTTTAAGTACACAATTAATTGCAAGTCAATTATATACATTGGGGACTTAAAAATTAACTAAAGTTTGAAGGCACCAGATTTCAAATTAAATTTTGATATACTCTCTTCTTTGCTTAATATAGGTCGTTTTAAAGTTATACACAAGTATTAAGGTAATGAAGTATATCATTAATTATAATATCAATTGTCTATATTGCTCTTGTATTGGAATAAGAGATTGTTATTTAGTGGACAGAAAATAGTGAGAGAACTAAAGTTACATTTAATACTTGGGGTAATATTGAAAACTAAGCAATTAATTCTTACTTGAAATTCTCAAACGACTTATATTAAGGAACAAACACATTTATCTAAAATGACCTATATTAAAAAACGGAAGGAGTATGAGACTAAATTAACTTAAGATTACCGATTAATAATCTTATAAATTAATAAATTGAACTAAAATGAATTGTACAACACACGTCCCTGATCAATCACATTTCTTAAAGCATATCTAACAACCTCTTCAACCACTTTGAGATACTCAAATAGGTGAGTCACATCCAGGGCTGTTCATTTGGATCGGTATTTTCGGTATTTTCGATTTTTTCGGTTTTTCGGACCGGACCGAACCAGTCGGTTCGGTATAAAAAGAACCGGTCCGGTTCAATACAAAAAACACCGGTATATACTAGTTTTTCGGTACCGGTTTAAGTTCGGTGTTTTTATAGTTCGGTGTTTTTATGGTTCGGTAAAAATCGAACCGGTATATATTGGGTTTCTAATTTTTTATTATTATTACTAATTTATTAATAATAATAATAATTATAAAAATAATAATTATATTAATTTTCGATAAAAATGGAATGCTTAACAAGAAGATCGCTTGGGTTCGATATCTTCGATTCAATCCATCTGGAATTCGGTTTGAATCTGCGATGCGGTTCGGACGAGCTTTTTATCGGTTGAACACCCCTAGTCACATCAAAAAAATTATCTCCAACAGCCTCTAATTTTGTTCATCAAATCTGCAACCTCATTCTCTTTTTATAGAATTGGTAAGTTGACTTTACCTCTTCAAAACATTTATTTTGTTTTGAGAGAATCAAAATCATATGAAACAGGCTAAAAATATTTATTTTGCTTGATGAATTTGATGTACAGCTCATTTTAAAATTTAATATAATTCTTTTTTATTTATTTATTTATCATATTAGATAAAATATTATTTTTATTACCCTTTGGATATTAACATTAATTATGACCCTCTGATTTTTTCCAATATGACCCTCTGAATAATCACGTGAATTAATAATTTATCCAATGATCTTGGATAATCATGTGAGACCCCAAAATTTATGAATAAAGATTTAAATTTCTCGAATTTTTTTTTTAATATTATGGTGTGGATTTGATATAATATTAAAGTTGTGGGTAATATTTATAAATTTTGCAAAGTACGCAAGTTGTTACATAATATTCGATTGGTCGGGGAATATTCGTTTTAACAGGGAATATTCGTACGACGACACAATCATTGGTGGACCCCACAACGGAATTATTGACGGATTAAGTAAACGACAAAAATATTTTATGAAAATAACGGCGGAAGTTTTATCGTTAACTGTTGAAACACCCGATGTTAAAAGTACAGGAATACGTGTGGTTGCATAGTAGCACACGTTATTGATTATTGATGCTTACGTGAGAAGTCACTCAATTTTGTTCAATTATTACTTCAGTAATTGTTGCATAGTATCTCACGTTAATTGATTCAATTATTGTCGATATTTTATATATTATTAAATCAATAATTGAGACGACGAAGTTATTAATAATATTATTTGCAATATTAACGATGTCTAGAAGTTTTGCCAATGAGAGGTTTGGTCACCTAATTGCGCGCCAATAGGGAGAAATCTTTATTGGAAAGTCCCCTCTTTTCTGGGAACGACCTGATCGATTAATAGTGTGAATTATAATAATAATGATGAAGTTTTATTTTATTAGTATTATTAATGTAATAAAACAGAAAAGCTTTTTATATAAAACAAAATACTTTTATAAAGTTATTCGTTTGATTAGACTATAAATAAAATATATTATATTTTATTATGCATAGTATTTTGCATAGTAAAATCTTTTATATAAAAAACAAAATACTTTTATAAAATTATTCATTTTATTAGACTATAAATAGAATATATTATATTCTATTATGCATAGTGTTTGCATAGTACCTCCATAGTATTTGCATAGTAAAATCTTTTTATATAAAACAAAATACTTTTTATGAAGTTATTCGTTTTATTAGATTATAAATAGAATATATTATATTTTATTTAAAAGATTTTGTTTTATTAGAATATTTTATAGTAAACCAAACTGGACCGTCTGTTTAAAAGTAAATCAATCTGGAATAGTTCAGAATTAGTTCTTATTAGGTCCATTCTCCTATAAATAGAAGCTCATTCCTTCATTATTTCTTACGAATTCACTAAAACTCTAGTAGAGAGAAACTATATAGAGAAAGAAGAAAAGTATTCGCTACTTCACTACTCCTATATCCGGTTTGTTCTAAGGTAAAGGGTATTATTTCTTTCGTATTCATGAAGAGAACTTCATTATTCCATTTTTTTTATATTCATTGGAATAACATGTATCGTGATCACCCTATACTTGGTGAAATTCTTACGTTATTCTATTCTTTATCATTATATTGGAATAAACATACATGCACAAGTACCGCATACATGGTGAAATTCTTCTGTTATTCCATTCTTTATTATTTTGTTGGAACATCATGTCTGTGCGTTTACGCATAACCTGGTTCCGTTATTTATTATTGTGATGCCCCCAAAATAGGTATACAACACCCATTCTGAGTCTCCAAAATAAGTGGTACAGAAACAGCTACAACTTTATTAATATAACATAAAAACTGTGAGTTTAAATACAAATATTGTCATCTAGACAATATTCACACCCAAATAAATCCTGATTACAATTATTGGTACATTATTTTACAAAAATGGTGAGGACTACTAAAACGACTTCTAGAACCATCATTCCACACCCCAACTAGTACTCGCTACATTTTCGCCTCCTGAGAAGAAAAATGGAACAAAAAAGAAAAGGGTGAGCTCAACTAGCCCAGTAAAGAACATTATGACTAAGATAATATAGAACAAATTATCGTTAGTCTTCAACAGGAAAAAAATCTAAGAGAATATAATAAACAACAAGTTTCAGATCAATATTCGCAGCGGAAATAATAATTCATAGAAGAGTTACGTAGAGAATGAAATCTACTATTATCTATGAATTTAACAATCCATCATTAATATTTTGTCCTTGTAACATCAATCAATATTCATCTTGAATCAAATTTTCATCTTTGCACTACAGGACAAATATATTCATCAGTCGGTCATGTTCATCTCAACACCTGTACATCTTTGCACTACGGCCAAAGATATTCATAAAAAAAATCATTTATCTTTGCACTACAGGCCAAAGATATTCAGTTATATCATCATTTAGGACTGAGAATGATGAAAAATATTTTAAAGAAAACGAATCCAATGAAACAAAAAAATAAATATTAAGGATTCGTATTTCAGTTTATCCATGTCCAAAAATACCTCATAAATAATCATAGTGGAGTAAAATTCAAGAATGATCAAAATATGGATACAATCAAAGCTAGTATCCATAATAGATATTTTGGACAAAAATAAAAATTTAATTTTTTTGTGAATAGTGTCGTATTCGTGAATAGTGCCGTATACGTGAATAGTAATCCCGACACTAAAAGACAAGAATTTCACAAGAAAAATCTTACCAATAATCCGGTATAATGATATTAGAAGAAATAATATCATTTAAAAAAAATAATATCCCTTACCTCGAAAAGACAGTACTTTTTACTGGAATATTTGATATAGTGCTGAAGGGAACTTGCACCGTATAACAACACTCAAAGTATAAAAATACTCACAAGAATACGCTCGATAATATAGAGAGAGAAAGAGAGAAAAAAATTCAGTTTCTGGTGTGATTTTCAATTCTAACCTAAGCACCCTATTTATAGAAAAATGCTTAGAACACCAAAGCAGAAAATTTAATAAAATATTATTATTTATATTACAAATTCCTATACCCACTTTTACCAACTGATTTCAGCCACCTTGCACATGTTAAAGATGCCCACAAAATGAAAAAAAATGTTTTTCTTTAAAAAAATTATTTAAACTTCAAAAATCAATTATTTCGGAACTTCAATAATTCACAATAAATAGCCCTTTTATCAGAAAAATTCAAACCTCAAATCTTTTCCATAGAAAATTCCATTATCTACAACTTTACAGAAGAAAGTTTTTCAAAATTCCAAACAGAAGTTGACCGAAATTCACAAACGGACGATTTTACAAGCTATAATCAAATTTCAGTCAAGAAATGGGCCCACAAACATGTTTAACATGTTTTAAACAATTTTTGTAATAAAAATACTCTTCCTTCTCATATACTTATATATCCCACATTCATCGTAAAATATCATCATTATTATATTATTAAAATATAATAATATATTTAAATGAATTATTTTATCAGAAAAAAATAAATATTAATTTTCAACAATTGTCACATTAAAAATTTTCTCCATCTATATCCACATAAAATGAATATTTTTCTCATCATATAAATCAATAATTAATTATTCACAAATAATATTATAGAATCACAATATCGATAAACCGAGCGGTTCAGGAAAGAGGGGCTTTCCAATAAAAATTTCTCCTTCTTATACAAGTAATTAGATGAACAAACCTCTCCTTAGAGCAGTAACTTTCTAAACATTGCCAATAATGTTATCTAATAATATTATTAGGATAATATGAATTATTGCTCCGATAATGGAAAATACTGTGTAGTGACAATTATTGAATAACAATAATATAAAATATCAATGCAACAATTATTGAATCAATAAAATAAAATATTGAGCAATAATTATCTTGTAACAATTATTGAAAGAAGGCCTTTACGTAAGAATCAATAATTGGTGCAATACTGGTATCTTACTTTGTTTTAACCACAAGAGTATTTTAACAAAGATTAATACTTGTGAATAACTACTCATTATTTATAAACAACTTATATTTGTCGTTTTCTTCATCCAATCATTTTCCGTTATGGGGCCCACACAAGGCTGCGCCGTCGTACGAATATTCCCCGACAGTAAGAATATTCCACGACCAATCGAATATTCTCCGACAAAAATGAATATTTTATAACCACTTGCTTATTTGAAATATTTGCGCATTTTACCCATAACTAACCACATTAATCAAATCAACCCTTACTATTTCAAAATAATAAATAGAGGAAATTTAATTTTATTTAAAATAAGTTGAGGTCTTACAATTATTCTGTTGGAACATCATATCGGTACGAATTTCGCCTGACCTGGTTCCGTTATTTATTATTCTGTTGGAATATCACCGTCATGCGTTCTGCGTGACACCGGTTCCGTTATTTATTATTCTGTTGGAATAACATGTCTGTGCGGTCTATCGCATGCCTGGTGATTTTTTTTTGTTATTCCATTCTTTATTATATACTCAGTTGGTTAAAGTTTTGACTTCTATACTCTATGAAATTAGTGGAATATCCTTGATATTTGTGCTTCATCCAGTATCTTTTCATGAAAATATTCTTCTGAGCATTCTTGAATTTTACTCTACAAAGAAGTATCATGTTGACAATTTGGACGTTATTAGTTCCTGGATAAATTAATTCTTGAACTTGTTTTATTGAATTCTTATATCATTGTCATCATCCTCATGTTTATATTATGTTGAAAGTCATCTGTGGCCTGTAGTACATAGATGGATTTGGTATGATTTTGACCAGGGATTATTCGGTATAATCATGACCGTAATGTTACAAATGATGTGGTAAAAGTCCTTATTGGCCCGTAGTGCATTGATGGACAGTTGTTGGCATGATCATGCCCATTGATGAATACACGAATATCATTGGTCCGTAGTGCATGAATAATTTGTGGTTGTGATACTATGAATATCCTTGGCCGTAGTACAAGGATGATGTGGATTATTTATTAAGCTGAGTCTCAGCGATAAAAATTATGAAAACCTTTTAAATCATAAAAGATAGTAGATTTTATTCTCTACTTGACTCTTTTTAATGGATTGCTTGTTCATTATGATTAAACTTGATGTTTGTTATATTGTATCGGTTTAACTTTCATTGAAGGCTAACGATAATTTATTATGTATTATCTTAGTCATAATATTTCTCATTGGGCTAGTTGAGCTCACCCTTTTACTTTCATTGTTCACTTCAGAAATGAGAACGCGTAGCGAGAGGACTAGTCGGGGAACGGAGTGACGGTCCAGATAATAACATTAGTAGTCCTTACTATTCTGTTAAATAGTGTGATAATAAATGTAATGATGACTCAATTAAGTGTGGATATTGTCTAAATGACAATATTTGTATTAAAACCCACAGCATATATTTTGTCGTATTTTACACGACTGTTGTATAATTAAGTTGTATTTGAATTTTGTACCATATATTTGGCGACTCAAGATAGGTGATGTATACCTATTTTGGGGGCGTCACAGTTGGTATCAAAGCTTAGGGATATGATCCCTGGCTGAAATGTGAGATAAGAACTAGGAGGGGAGAGACGGAGAATTCTTTCGCTAGTATGACCTACCTAAGTTTAATTGGTATTTAATTGGTCGGTCAGAGTATATGGATAATATGTGATATGTTAATTAACCCATGTTTTGTGGCAGTATTTGAAAATGACATCCGAGTATGTTGAGAACATCAATGGAGCACAGGAGACCGTTAAGTCTCCACAGATCAATAATCAGGATAATGTGCATCAGGAAGGCGACAATCCTCAGGAAAACAACAACACTGACCAGATGATGAACGATGGAATGTTCAGAGGCTTTATGAAATTCATGCAACATCAGGCAAGAGTGGCTCCTGTACAAAATGCATGTGGAAACACTGGTAACTCTCGGACGGTCACTGCTAAGCAGTTCAAGGAACTAGGACCACCGGAGTTTTTTGGAGAGCCAAAACTACTTAAGGCGGAGACGTGGATAAAGCAGATCTACAAGATATTTGATGTCTTGGGATGCTCCGAGGAGCAAAAGGTTCCCTTTGCCACCTTCATGTTGCTAGCAGAGGTAGATTACTGGGGAAAATCTGTAAAGCGTACTCAACCTGTCGCACTGAAGATGACTTGGGAAAAGTTCCAAGAATTGTTCAACGACAAGTACTTTCCCGAAAGTATTCGTCACATGAAAGAGGTAGAGTTCATCAAGCTGGAGCAAAAAAACATGACTGTGTCGCAGTACGAAGCCAAGTTTGCCGAGTTGTCCCGATTTGCGTCCCATTTTGTTGATAATGAGGAGAGAATGACGCGAATATTTCTAAGAGGTTTGAAACCCGAGATACGTCAATATCTTTTCTCTCATAAACTGTGTTTGTATTCAGATGTTGTTAATAGGGCTCAGTTATTGGAGCGCGATAATGAGTCAACCCAACCAAAAGAGAGCAGCAAGCAAAATGATAATACTAGTGATAACAGTCATCGAAGTGGTGATAATAAACATGGAGGGAATCAACATGCCAGAAATGGTAACCACTTCGGTGAGAATCATGGCCAAAACAATAGGAATTGACATTTCAAGAAGAGGAGATTCAACAATGATGGAAAGAAGTCAGCACCAGCACCCGTTGTTAAAGAAGGAGAACGACCACCTATTATATGCTTTAAATGCGGAGGGGAGGGACACATCAGTCCAAACTGCGCGATGCCATCCAAAGCATGTTATAATTGTGGAAGAGAAGGTCACCTAGCCCGATTTTGTCGTTCACCGAAGACAAGTCTAGCTGGGACGGTGACACAAAAGGCGGATACGGACAAAACAAAGTCGGTGGTTTCAGAAAGAGCGTTTTTTGTGACTTCTCAAAAAATGAGTAACTCGAACGAAGTTAGCACGGGTTAGTTAATTATAAATTCTTGCGAAGTCTATACTTTATTAGATACCGGTTCTACCCATTATTTTATCTCTCTTGCTTGCGTTCAACGTTTAAATTTGACCCCAGAGAAGTTAGACTTTGACTTATTGTGTGACGCCCCCAAAATAGGTATACATCACCCATTTTGAGTCGTCAATAACATGGTACAAAAACAACTATAACTTTATTAATACAACATGAAAACTGTGAGTTTAAATATAAATATTATCGTCTAGACAATATTCACACCCAAATAAGTCCTCATTACAATTATTGATATATTATTTTACAAAAATGGCGAGGACTACTAAAACAACTTTCTAAGACCTTCATTCCATACCCCGACTAGTACTCGCTACATTCTCGCCTCTTGAGAAGAAAAATGGAACAAAAGGAAAAGGGTGAGCTCAACTAGCCCAAGAAAGAATATTATGACTAATATAATATAGAACAAATTATCGTTAGTCTTCAACAGGAGGAAAATATGATAAAATACAATGACAACAAGTTTCGGATCAATATTCAGAATGGAAATAATAATTCATAGATGAGTTATGTAGAGAATGAAATCTACTATTATCTATGAATTTAAAAGTCCATCATCAATATTTTATCCCTGTAACATCAATCAATATACATCTGGAATCAAATATTCATCTTTGCACTACAGGCCAAAGATATTCATCAGTTGGTCATGTTCATCTCAACACCTGTACATCTTTGCATTACAACCAAAGATATTCATTCATAAAATCACATTAATCTTTGCACTACAGGCCAAAGATATTCAATAATATCATCATTTAGGACTGAGGATGATGAAAAATATTTTAAAGAAAATGAATCCAGTGAAACAAAAGAATAAATATTAAGGATTCGTATTTCGGTTTATCCATGTCCAAAAATACTTCATAAATAATCATAGTGGAGTAAAATTCAAGAATGATCAAAACATGGATACAATCAAAGCTAGTATCCATAATAGATATTTTGGACAAAAAGAAAAAAATTTTATTTTTCGATGAATAGTGCCGTATTCGTGAATAGTTTCGTATACGTGAATAGTGCCGTATACGTGAATAGTAACTCTAAAACTAAAAGACAAGAATTTCACAAGAAAAATCTTACCAATATTCCGGCATAATGATATTAGAAGAAATAATATCAATTTAAAAAAATATTATCCCTTACCTCGAAAAGAATAGTACTTCTGGCTGGAATATCAGATATAACGCTGAACGAAATTGCACCGTATAACAATACTCAAAGTATCAAAATACTCACAAGAATACGCTCGATAATATAGAGAGAGAAAACTTCAGTTTCTGGTGTGATTTTTAATTCTAACCTAAGCACCCTATTTATAGGAAAATGGTTAGAACACCAAAGCAGAAAATTTAATATAATAATAATATATTTATTCCTAAACATCCTACACACACCAATTGAGACCAAGCATCAGCCACACCTCAACAAAAAAAACAAAAACGTTTTTCATGTAAAAACCATTTAAAACTCCAAAAAAATAATAATCAATTAATCCGGAACTTCAATAATTCATAATAAATAGCCCTTTTATCAGAAAAATTCCAACCTCATGTTCTTTTCATGGGAAATTTCATTATCTACAACTTTATAGAAGAAATGTTTTCCAAATTCCAAACAGAAATTGCCCGAAATCCACAAACGGGCGATTTTACAGGCTATAATCAAATTTTAGTCAAGAAATGGGGTCCACAAACATGAAAAACATGTTTTAAATATTTTTTTTAACAAAAATACTCTTCCTCCTCATATATTCATATATCCCACATTCATTGTAAAAATATCACTATTATTATATTATTAAAATATTAAAATATATTTAAATGAATTATTTTATCAGAAAGATAAAATATCAATTTTTCAACAATTGTCATTTTAAAATTTTCTCAATCTATATCCACATAAAATGAATATTTTCTTTATCATATAAATCAATAATTAATTATTCACAAATAATATTCTGTAATCACAATATCGATAATCGAAGCAATTACCACGAAAAAGAGGGCTTTCCAATAAGAATTTTTCCTTCTTGGTGGCTTGCAATTAGGTGGCCAAACCTCTCCTTAGATGTAACTTTCTAGACATTGCCAATAATGTTATCTAATAATATTATTCAAATAATATGAATTATTGATCCGATAATGAAAATATCGTAGAAGTGACAATTATTGAAATAACAATAATATAAAATATCAATGTAGCAATTATTGAATTAATAAAATATTAAACAGTAATTAATATAACAATTATTGAGTAATGCCTTCCCACGTAAGAATCAATAATTGGTGTAATACCGTGTCCTACTGTGTTTTAACCACCGGGTATTCCAACAGTATTAACGGTAACAACAACACCGTTATTTATAAACAACTTATATTTGTCGTTTTCCTTCATCCAATCGCTTTTCGTTATGGGGCCCACACAAGGCTGCGCCATCGCATTTAATATTCCACGAAACGATAAGAATATTTCACGACCAAACGAATATTCTCCGATAAAAAAGAAATATTTTATAACCACTGCTTATTTGAAATATTTGCGCATTTTACCCATAACTAACCACATTAATCAAATCAACCCTTATTATTTCAAAATAATAAATAGAGGAAATTTAATTTTATTTATAATAAGTTGGGGTCTTACATATTGGTTAAAACTTCGTTAGTAGAAACCTTCGTTACCTCCACTGTTTATAAATCTTATTTGATTCAAATCGACACTTTTACGTTACTTGTCGATCTTATCTCTTTGAAAATACTTGCCTTTGATTTGATTTTAGAAATCGATTGGTTAACTACTCATCATGCTTTTCGTAAGGTTGTTAGCTTCATATTCCTAACCAACTGTTATGCTAATTCAAGCAACCAAACCACTAAATTCAATCATTGTCATATCAAGCCATAAGTAAAGAGCCCCGATCCTTTTGTTGTTGACTTTCTTGTGTGGAAATGCAAGAAGCCGGACTTTCAGAGGCGACGTCGTGAATGACGATGGCAAGTTGATAGTATCAATGTGATGTCTTATCCAAGTCCCGGATGAGAGTCGCGATTTTGAATGATATTTCTATTGTTAATAAATTTTCTAACGATTGTTGAAGACTTCTTAGCCTACCATAGAGCGTGAAATCAAATTTTGTATTGACCCCAGTACAAAACCCATTTCTAAAACCCTTAAATATTCTTCAACCAAAAAAAACGTATCATGCGCCAAGGACATTGGCTCGAGCTGTTGAAAATTATGATCGTACCATTCAATATCATTGTGGAAGAGAGAATGTGGTAACTGACGCGTTGAGTAGAAGATCGTATGCGTTTACGAGTACGATGTTGTTAACACAAAGACCCATTTCGTATAACTTACAAATGATGAAGATAGAGTTAAAGACTTTAAGGACCCACGTAAAGATAACAAATATACGAGTAGAATCGACTTTAATCGATAAAGTTAAAGCCGCTCAAGCTACACACCCGAATCTGATAAATATGAAGAAGAAGGTTCAAGAAGGTGTTATCTTAACCATCGATTAAATTGGCCCATTTGAAATCCTCGACCGATTAGGAACTATGGCCTATAGACTCGTTTTACCGCCAAGTATGTCGCGTGTTCATAACGTTTTTCACGTATCGTTGTTAGTAAAAAACTTAGTCTCGGGGGAGCCAAATTTTGGAATAATTAATAAATCTGAAAAATTATGAAATCATGGGGGCTTTATAGAGCATGTTACAAGCTTTCCATAGCCTCGAAAACGGACTAATTCCGATAACGGATGAAGAAGTTATGAAGATTTGAAGTATGTGCGTCAAAAGTTGCAAAATCTGGAAAATTGGATCTAAGTGTCAAAAGTCGAGCGCCTAGGCGCTAGGCTCGACACTTAGATTCTTCTCTTGGGTACCTAGGCGCTTGTCCAAGGCCAAATCTGGGCGCCTAGGCGCTGGTCAAGTGTTAAGCCAAAATTTGTCCGGACGTCCTTTAGTAAATTGGGCATAACCTTTTCATATGAACTCCGATTGAGGTGATTCAGAATGATTCGGAAAGATAACGAGTAGACCTATAACTTTTATTCTTTATATTTTGAGATTTGAGGTCGGTATCAAGGCCTAAAATGGTTATTTTAGGGATTGATTTGTATTCAGGGGCAATCGGAGGACATTGGGCATGCACGTATGCAACGTGTAATGTTTTTGACGATAAAGGTATTCAAGGTTATACCTCAAGAATTGGAATATGAAATGAAGTCAAGGTATCCACACCTCTTCGGCATACCAGGTACGTACGTAAATTTCGAGGGCGAAATTTTATAAGGAGGGGAGATTGTTAGACCCTAAAGTTTATGAATAAAGATTTAAATTTCTCGAAATATATTTTTTTTAATATTATGGTGTGGATTTGATATAATGTTAAATTTGTGGGTAATATTTATAAATTCTGCAAAGTACGCAAGTTGTTATATAATATTCGATTGGTCGGGGAATATTCGTTTTAATAGGGAATATTCGTACGACGACACAATCATTGGTGGACCCCACAACGGAATTATTGTCGGATTAAGTAAACGACAAAAATATTTTATGAAAATAACGGCGAAAGTTTTATCGTTAACTGTTGAAATACCCGGTGTTAAAAGTACAGGAATACACGTGGTTGCATAGTAGCATACGGTATTGATTATTGATGCTTACGTGAGAAGTCACTCGATTTTGTTCAATTATTGCTTGAGAATTATTGCATAAGATCTCACGTTAATTGATTCAATTATTGTCGATATTTTATATATTAATAAATCAATAATTGAGACGACGAAGTTATTAATATTATTATTTGCAATACTAACGATGTCTGTAAGTTACGCCAATGAGAGGTTTGGTCACCTAATTGCGCGGTAATACAGGAAAAATCCTTATTGGAAAGCCCCTCTTTCTCGGGAGCGACCAATTCGGTCGATTAATAGTGTGAATTATAATAATGATGATGAAGTTTTGTTTTATTAGTATTATTAATGTAATAAAAGCGAGAAAAGGTTTTTTATATAAAATGTAATACTTTTATAAAGTTATTCGTTTTATTAGACTATAAATAGAATATATTATGTTCTATTATGCATAGTATTTTGCATAGTAAAATCTTTTTATATAAAAAATGTAATACTTTTATAAAATTATTCGTTTTATTAGACTATAAATAGAATATATTATATTCTATTATGCATAAATATTTGCATAGTACTGCATAGTGTTTTGCATAGTAAAATCTTTTTATATAAAACAAAATACTTTTATAAAGTTATTCGTTTTATTAGATTATAAATATAATATATTTTATTTTATTTAAAAGATTTTGTTTTATTAGAATATTTTATAGTAAACCAACTGGACCGTCTGTTTAAAAATAAATCAACTGGACCGTCAGAATTAGTTACTATTAGGTCCATTCTCCTATAAATAGAAGCTCATTCCTTCATTATTTCTTACTTAATTCAATGAAACTCAGAGATAAACTATAGAGAGAAAGAAAGAAAATATTCTCGCTACTTCACTACTCCTATATCCATTTTGTTCTAAGGTAAAGGGTATTATTTTTTTTCAGTATTCATGAAGAGAACTTCATTATTCCATTTTTTTTATATTCTCATTGGAATAACTCAGATACGCTGTGATTTCTACCCTATACTTGGTAAAATTCTTCCGTTATTCCATTCTTTATCATTATGTTGGAATAACTCGCTCATCACAATCACCGTATACATGGTGAAATTCTTACATTATTCCATTCTTTATTATTCATTGGAACGCTTGTATGCGTGCATTTACGCATAACCCGGGTTCCGTTATTTATTATTCTGTTGGAACATCCCTGGCCAGTGCAATTTCACTTACCGATTTGGTTCCGTTATTTATTATTCATTGGAATATCACATGCAATGCGTTTACGCATTGACTGATTTTCGTTATTTATTATTCATTGGAATAAACTCGCAATGTGATTCTATCGCATGCCTAGTGATTTTTTATTATTATTTCATTCTTTATTATATACTCAGTTGGTTAAAGTTTTGACTTCTATACTCCATGAAATTAGTGGAATATCCTTGATATTTGCGCTTCATCCAGTATCTTTTCATGGAAATATTCTTCTGAGCATTCTTGAATTTTACTCTACAAAGAAGTATCATGTTGACAATTTGGACGTTATTAGTTCCTGGATAAATTAATTCTTGAACTTAATTAATAAGTCAATAAATTTCAATTTAAAGAATTTTTTTGGAACTAGAATTTTTCCATAATACAGTGTTTTGGGCGTAATTTGGATATATATATATATATATATATCCATTTGTTATTAATATATATTCTTTAATTTATAAAATTAACCTAAAGAACAAAAGTACAGCTTCACTTCGTCAGTTTACATATTTTTGATACTTTTAAAACCTAAAAAAAAAGCATGATAATAAAAGTAATTACATGATAAATACGTTCGAAATTTTACAAGTTGAGTCACATTGTAGTACAAAATTTGTTCATTTTTGATCTTATAGTGTAGCACCAATGATAACCAACTCCCTTACAAAATTGCATGATCTCCTCTAGCATATTCTCACTTACGCCGTCTACATATTTTATTCTACAAGTAATTAAATTTGATATTTCTATGGGCTCCTTCTAGTAATTAGGGTCTATCCTCATGCGAGAAATAAATATGTAATATTTTTATTTGTATAAATATCCATTCTTATTCTATATTATAATCACTCTGTAAAAGTCTTATATATAATCTTCATTTTTTTTCAAATTAGTTTTTAAATTGTTAGTCTACAACTAGACTTGACAATTTTGTTAAACTATAGGAGTATTTAACCTTTAAAAGTTTAAAATTTTAGAGTACTGTATAAAATTTTTAGAGAGAATTTATAAAAAAAATAAAATAAAGATAGAAAGTAAAGGAATATAGAAATTAAATCTAATAAATAATTTATTTTATTAGATAATAATAATAATAATAAACTTAAAATTTGAGTTGACCTATATTGATTAGTTCATAACTATAAAATTTTAATCCACACAACCCATATTAAAAATATGTAATGTGATTTTAATTTTAAATGGAATTATATATAACAAAATTTTATAAATCAAAAGCAAATCATAATCATATATATATATATACTTTTTTTTGTTGGGCCTATTAATTAAAAGGATCATAACTAACACATGGGCTAATTAGCTCTCTTGCTAGCCAACTTTGACTAGTAAATATGATCAGTTGAATCTTGTCACTAATCATGTTTCTTATAGAAAACAATTAATTAGCTAGTCATATTTTATTTATCTTGTTAATTAATTAAGATGTTCTTTAGCTAGGCTGTCGATTGGCTGCATGTGGCCATGGAATCAAGTTTAGGTGTTCCAAATCATATCAAATATTCCCCGTTTGTCGGATAAGAAAAAATAATATATAGGATGAACAAAAACAGTAGTAGTTGGCATATCTTGTCTTGGCCTAGAAAGTGAGAGGGCAAAATTTTCATATGTTCATATTTGAATTTTAAAGAGTCGACACATGACCTAACTAACATCTTTTTCCCCGGACATGAACGAAGTCCCCTCCAAAGATTAAGACAAAAAAAGTACATGATATATATATATATATATATATATACTTTATTTTCACCCAAAAATAATCGAAAGGAACATGATAATTGGTTGAAGTAGAATATTAATTTTGACCATGATCACTTTCTCATATATATTTTAGTGAAGGGTTTTGGAATTATTTTAAAGAGGAGTTGCATGATAATCATTTTATATACTCTCTCCGTCCCAAGATAAAAAATTTAGTGGACTTTTTACGCATATTAAGAATAGAAATGAAATAATAAAATTATTCATAATAATGTCATTAATTATTTTCAATGTAGGTGAGAGAGTGACTTTCTAGCTATTCAATTCAAAATATTCTCTCTCAATACTTATTAAATATAGAGAAAGAATTAAAATAAGAAAAGTATGAGATATTTAATGTTACGGGCATAATAGGAAAAATTGTGTAAAAATTTGGTTATTAAAAAAAAGTGGACATTTAACATGAGACTGTAATAATAAAACCTTTTATTTTGGGACGGAGGAGTATACTAAGGGATTTGTTTGTTTAGAAATTTGAATGGAAATTTGAATCTGAATTCATTGAATCGGTCGGTCGTTTGTTTTAATGCGAATGAGTGAATCGGTAAGATGGACGAAATTTGAATGGTTAAGTAAATCAGATTTTTAGTTGAATGAATGGGTGAATGAAGCGGTGAATGAAGTAAAAAAAATTTAAAAAAATTAAAAATTAAAAAAAATATTAACTATTATATTAAGTAATATTAAATAAATTTACAATAATTTTGAATTTTTTCAGAGGGATAAAATAATAAAATTTTGTCATTCAGATGTTTCAGACATATCAATTATCAAATAGCTTTTTTAATTCAGATTCAGATTCAACTTATTCAGATTCAGATTCAGTTCATTCAGATTCAAATTTAACTTCATTAAATTTTTATCAAACACCGCCTAAGCCTTTAAAGGAGAAAATGACAATGGGAGATCAGGAGTGGGTGCGGATTACACATTTCACTTTCATATCCCTCCTCTCATAATTATATATTCTTAGTACTGGTGCCATTCTTACATGGATAAAAACTTAACAACCATCATGGAACCTATTTCGTGTGGGAATTTAAACTCCCGCACAAAAATTTAAAATTTTCATTGTTATTAAAATTAATATGAATTTGTAATTAAAAATATAAACAGACCACTTATTTATTCATATTTCAATAACACATACATGAAAATACCTTTATGCATAAATGATGAAATTAATAAAATAAATAAAACTTTGTTACTACCATATAGTATTTTAATAAGAAAACTAATATTTGTACAACACTTTTTGATATTCTCACAACAAAACTATCGCTATTGATGTATAACAACGGTAAAAATCGTCGCTATAGGATTTATAGTCACGGTTTTGCTGTGAAAATATTAATTTCTGTTGTGTAAATATCAATTTCCTTTAATAATATAAAATTCATCAAAATTTATTTATTTGACCAAATACTACGTACAATATTGACAAGTTTATATAATTCTTAAATAAGTCAATAATTGGAAAGAATAAAATAGGATTTTTCACCTTTATATTACATATGTGTGTAGAGTTGTGCATAATTTTCGGTTTTTCAGATTTTCAGACCGAATCGAACTGGTCGGTTCGATACAAAAAGAACCGATCCGATTTCGGTATGAAAAACCCGATTTCGATACAGAGTTTTTATAGTTCAATATTATCGAACCGTACCGGTATATACTGGTTTTTTAATTTTTTATTATTAATAAATAATTAATAATAAGAATAAGAATAATAATAATAATAATAAAATAATGATTATAATAATAATAAAAATAATAATAATAAAATAATAATATATTAATTATATTAATTTTCAGTATTTATTCGGTAAAAACCAATATCAAACCAATAAACTGATTCGAAATACCGATCCAATCGGTACCAGTATTGGTACTAAAATTTGACTAATTTTAATAGGGTCCTTTACATAAGTATACAACAAATAATAAATAATTACAAGAAAAGTGCATCAACTAAATAATTACAAAAAGAGTGTAATTAAGACTCATATTACAAAAATAGTACAATTCACATTAATAAAGAAACCTAAAATCAAGGATAACTAATAATTCAAATTCAAATTCAAATCTTGTCTCTAACAACAATTTTAAATCCATATTTCAAAATTCAAATCAAAATGAGAAAATTAAAATAAAAAATTATGAAGGAGCTAATGTTCATCATCCTCTCTCTCACGCCATGCCATGGCCCGCCACAAAAATTGACTAAGAATCGCATCACATTTAAAATAAAATTGGTAATCAAATACAATTGAATTGGTTACCGTGGAGAAAGGAGGCGGAGGAAGAGGAAGGAGAGGTGGGGTCAATGAGGTGGGCAAGGGAGGGAGTGGTGGGGGGGGGAAGGAAGGAGGCAGGAGGAGGAAGGGAGGCGAGAGGAAGGGAGGCGGAGGTGGGGAGGGTTGGACAGGATGAGGAGGAGGAGGAGGCGGAGGGAGGGAGGAGAAGAAGAAGAAGGGAAACATAAATGGAGTGGGAGAAAATCGTGGAAGAGATGGGGAAAAAATTGTGGGAGAGATGGTTGAGAATTAAAACACATCCCATAATTAAAGGAATCATAAATATGTACTAATAATAAAAATAAAATTTTAAAGATATTAATTATGTAAATATTTAATGAGGGCACTTTTCTTGTAATTATATTTTTAAATGTACTATAAAATGTAATTGTTTCATTTTAATACCGGTCCAATTTGGTACGATATTTACGATTCGATCTAATTTGATTTGGTACGATACGGTATTTGCCGGTTGTGATGCATAAATTATATTTATATAAATATATAAGTTTAGAAATATTGATTTATTACTATATTCAGTGGGTTCTGAGCGGCCGGGATAACAAATATTTTCCTTCTTCCCCCGACATGTAATATAATTATTAACGTTATGTTTGTTTGTATAGATTATAATATTAAAATTATTAATATTATAATTATAATTTCAAAATTATATATAATTATACAGAGAGAATTAAATGCATATCACTTTATTTAACATATCTTGTTCACCACCTTTAGTGAGGGCGATTCGATCAAAATCGGCGTATATCAGATATCGTAGAAATCGTCAGTAATATATAAATCGTTTATCTGTTCTATAGCGATGGACCAAACCGTTGCCCGGTTCATCGCTAAAGATGATGAGCAGGGTATGTAAAATAAATGGTATGCACCAAAAACGGACGGTATAATTATAATACCAAGATTATTGAGTCATTTTATAATCTTTATACTAATAATCTTAAGTCTAAATTTGAAAATAAATAAGACACTTAAAAATAATATTTATATATAATCTTTACAAATAAACATAACTTCAGTCATTCCCTATTCGTGACCCCATATCCAATCAAAATTATAGTAGACGGAATATGAAAAAAACCGTGGAAACTGATAAATTGGTCATCTCTACTTGAGAGAGCTAATTAAATTTTTGAGAATCTCAAATTCTCAAAAAAAAAAAAAATTGACAATCTCAAATTCTCAATTCTCCTATATATTTGTATTACTTTCTTTATAAAAGTATATACTGTTTTGAATATTATTGTTGGAACATCAAATATATAGTACTTCATCAAACTAAAAAGAAAAAAAAATTATGGAAGTTGTAACACCTCAGTCCTACATCGAAAGATATGAAAAAAATTTGTTTGTGTATAAGAAATTAAGTTACTGTCAATAATATCTTTAGTCGCGACCTTTTAGATGAGTACGTAGTGGATTAAGATGACTCAAAAAGATACTATTGAATCAATGGTTGAAAACCTTGTATATTTTCTTTTTCTTTATTATTTTAAAATGTATATTAAGCTCTTTCAATATAAATTCATACCAAAGCTATTTATATAGTGATGACCAATTAAGTAAAAACTCTGAAATCAATCCTTAAATCCAATTGATTAAAACATGTATGTACATTACATACATAATAAACACAATGATTGAGTACGTAGCTAGCATTTGGCTCTTATTCACAAACAACAAATTAAAACAAGGATCGAGAAATAAAGAGAGAGATTACAAGTCCCAAACGTCCACAGGTACGCAAGTAAAGCAGTGGTAAAAGACGAAGCCCAGCTAAACGTTTTGCATGAAATTAACAAACATTATACTAATTAATAACCATAGTACGATCGACGCAGTTCCTATATATCCATCGTCTTAATGATATGCAGCAGAAATTTATAATTATCATCACACACCACAGAAGTCTTTGAGAATATTTAGTGATCGTCGACCGTGATCGGTGTCATAGAACTTGAGTAAATCCACATGCACAAATGGCTTAAACTTCAAGGCATGTTCCTCGTCAACAAACTCTTCCGGTACTTGCACCATCTTGCTAAGGAACGAGAACAATGCTACCGTGTACCTTGTTTCTTTTCCGCTCATTGGCATTGTCACTCGATGATTTGGAGACAGGACTCTACCGTTACTCCACGCCTATATATATATATTCATTCCACCATTGATTAGTTCTCACAATTTAAACATATATGAACGCACTTGACAAATTTAGGGTAAAAATATAAACTTTATTTCTATGTACACTATCATTTGTTCAATAATATTTAACGGAGTATATGAGGTCCAACTCGGAAAGTAAGAGTTGTTAATTTCTCACGCAATTTGTAGAATTATTTAGAAATTATATAAGATCACTTGTCTTTGTATTTTGAAATATGTAATTGGGTATATACGTACCTTGCATGCATCACCAGCCATGACAACAAAGGAGGAGGGCGGGAACTCGACAGAAATCCAATCGCCATCTCTAGTTTGAATTTCTAAACCAGAAACTTGATTTTGGTGGAGTATGGTCAAGAAACTTTTATCCGTATGAGAGGGGAAAGCCATACTAGTCTCATTCATCTTAGGTGCTCTATATTTCAGGTACCGAAGAAGGTATGAGGTTGATTCAGTGTGAGACTCGGTATACTTTTCTACACCATAGCTCTCAAACAACATTCTTATAACCAACCGATCTAATTCTGCCACTGCCTTTGAAAATGAAAGCGAACTTTCACTTATAGCCATGCAAGAAAACAATTAAGTTCAAATTAATTAGCTAGCTAGCTAGTCATTGATTTGCAAATAATAAATTTAATAACTGGGAGTACACTACTAAATTAGAATTTAACTCCTAGCTAATAGTTAATTATATATGTGCGTGCAGATAAAAAAGTTAGAATTAATTCTACCAGAACGAATCATTTCCCTCTGGCCACATGAGATTTGTAAAACTTTGAACACCTTGCTCAGTTGTAGCGTAATCGATGCCTAGCCCTTCATGAAGAGGAACAAAGGGAATTTGTCCGACATAGCCATGGTAAGGCTTTTCATTGATGTTTTGTATTTTGGTTTGAGTAGGGATATCAAACAACTCATCTGCTGCGCGAAAGATTGCTTTGTCAAGCTCTGTAGAAACTTGATCCTACATTACCACGAAACAGCCCTGATTTTCAAGAGCCTGCCTAATATCCTGGCACACAGATGCTTTGGCTGCACCTGGCTGCTTCAAGATGGTAAAATCTACAACAAGAAGCTTGGGTAAAGTAGTTAAGGAACCCATATTAATCTAGTTTAATTAATTAATTATATATGGATATTGTTAACGCCAAGATCTTTCTCCACGTCCCAATCACGTAAGACGTCCCGATCATATGATGAGAAACACAATCAACACCTAAAAGCTTGATTTACGGTTCCGTCGAGGGGATAGCTTGAGCGTGAGAATTAAAGACGTGTTCACAAGGTTAACAATGGAGGAATATATGGTCTAGTGTATTGAGAGAATTAAAATCTCGATCGTGGGTATAGCGAGAATATGAGTAATCGGTATATGAGAGAACATACCTCCATACGATGGCTTCCTTGCTAAGTTATATTACTTTTGCTTGGATTATCGTCTACCCGCCTACTACTACCGACACCCCTACGATCGATGGACCCTGACTATATCGGGTTTATCTACGCTTTTGGTACTTTTTTTTCTCACATAGTAGGTTATGATCCCATCCACATTAATGCATGGCGGGAGGATTGGTCAATATCATGCTTTTTCATCATCACAAGTCAAAGTAATGAGATATTAAAATATCTAATGGGTCGATCCTTTGTGCTAATCCGGTCCAATAGAATTAAATAAAGTTGACACAATAAATGGGCTCAAAGAGTCCCATGGCTTAATAATAAAAGCCCAATAGATTATATTGATAAATGGGCCCAATCTATCCGGCCCAAGATAGGAGAAATATTATGACCCAACATTACCCCCTAGTTTTTTAGTTAAACAAAATGTTTAATGGAAAACTATATAAGATTCATGATATTTAGAATTTAATAAAGGCTCAAAAATAGGAAATAAGTGGATCATACCCACTCTTATCATACGAAGTGGAATAAGGGAGGACTGGATAGTGGATACCCAGAGCAATAAGCCCAATTTGATAAAGGATCTGAATTTGAACGGCATGGGCCAATAAGATAGAGATCCAACAGTCAGGCCCAATCTGATAAGATATTCAAAGGTCATCCAAACGTATTCCACTTTAATTCCCATTATTACTGACATTAAATGTGGCCTACTTCGCCCCTCACAAGAATGGCCGTCGAGATAAAAGGTAAACCTCACCAAAATTGGCGGTTTTACCTCATCGATTTGAAATTGAACCTTTGAGCTTTCTTCCTTCTCTCTCGAAAAACCTCTCTTTAGCTTTCACAAACTTAACAATGGTGAATCCAAGCCAAAACCCTTCAAGTTCTTCTCGTTCAAACCCCTAACCAAGGGGTTCAAGTGCCAATCCACCATCTCCCACCGATTTCTTCAAGGATGGGGAACAATTTCCTCGTGCCAACATCACCTCCACCATTTCGAATCGAATCGCGAATCTCTAGGATTCAGTTATCATGTTAGGATAACTTTGCTATGAGGGCTCCATCTGGCGAGGAGCGAATGTACCAATGATCAGACGGATGGGTCGCCATCCGACTACTACTACTCACTTTGGAAAGGGGTTCGCCTACCCTCCACGCCTTCATAGTTACCTCCTAGGGTTTATTGGAGTAGGCTTGCATGTAACCTGGTGCCCAACTCCTATATCCATATCTTGGCGTTCATCGCTTCATCATGAACTAGGGGTTACCCCTCTGTTGATCTCTTCTTTACCTCTTCCTATTTGGCGAGATCCCGAGAACGAGGTTCAAAATCTTGAACAAGCAGTCCCCACGCCCAAACTCGAAATTCGAGAAGAGGCCTGATGAGCACCCCTCGAGCAACAAAGGATGGCACGAGAAATGGTTCTTAAATCCTTTGGTCACCGAATCTCTTCCCTTCCGATTGGACCACTTTGAGCGTATCTCTCACGACTTGGTGACATCCCCGAGGGGCGTGTGAGGAGATGGGCGACTTCATGAATAAAATCCTTCTCAAGAGTGGAGCTTCACTTCACCGACCAAGCAAGCATGGTTGTATGACCATAAACGTAAGTCTTGGACCATTCTCGTGATATAATTTTTGAAATGTTTATAGGTACAGATTTTAACTTGTGATTATTTGCAGGTGTCTTTGATCAAACCAACTTCCTCAAGTAAAAGACTTGGAAGATTTCTTGGCGGGGAGGATTCGATGCAAATGAAGAACTCCCTAATGAGGAGCCTTTCGAATCGAACCTCCCGCCTTTAGAGCCAACAACAACTCCCCTTCGGGATGATGACCTGAAGTCGACAATCCTATCATCCTCAGGCGGTCCTCCGACCTCGGCCAAGAAGGAAGAAGGGCGCCAAAAGGGCCAGGACTCCTCGCGAGATAAATCCTGAAAGCGACGAGGAGGTACTTCCGGAGGTAAGCCCACAAACGATTCCTTCAACTGAACCCACAACAACCTCTGAATCAACCCTACCAACTTCTGAACCAATTCTACCAACTTCTGAACCAAATCTAAGAAAGAGGAGTCTCCTTGACATTCCTCCACACGATCGGGCGAAAGTCCTTCGTGCTAAAAAATTGAGAAGCAAAATAATTCCTCTTACTGCCGACGAACTCCGCATTCCCCCTCCTTCAACATCCAGCCCATTAAATGAAACCCCAACACCTAGCTTTGGCTGAAGGTGTCGCCAAACCCTTCTCAAGTCCGAAAAAAAAACCCGGACGGTCGGCCACTTAAATTTGGTTCGACTCAGAACCTTCTTCAACTCAACCGAGCCAATGCCACTCGATCACCTTCTCCCGGAGGCAATGCATGCGGATCCTTCACCGGTTCGCGATCACCCTATGCCTCTCCTCAAGGATCAATGACATCCGATTTGAAGATGATGCCATGGGTTCACCGACTATGTGGCCTCGGTTTAATGCCAACTTCCCCTTTCAACTGTTTGAGGCCTTTGTTCGTGAGACCGATGACCATCGGTTCGGGAACAGTTCAAACGGGGATTTGCTCAGCGAGGGCATGAGCTACTTGGCTAGGGTAAATGACTCTTATCTTCCTTTGCTTACTTACTTTCATACTCATACATCTGAAGCTGATTGAATAACATTGAACATGAACAGGCAATGTCGCCTTCTTGGACGTCTGCGTCCCGAGATCTCTCAAGTGAATCCGAGGAGAAGCGTTGAAGAAGGAAAATTCCTCCCGAAATCGCCTACGGCTCGGGAAAGGACTCATCGTGAAGGCCTTCTTCATACTAATGAAGGTCTTTGTAAAGAGTTGGCCCTGAGCTAAAGGGAGAAGTGAAGGCATCAAGGAAGAACTAAAGTCGACTAAGGCTCAAGATCTTTGAAATTGTCAACATGAACGTCGACTTAGTTCGGAGGAGTGGCGAGGATGAATAAGATCAAGGAGTTGAAGTCCAACGCCAAAATCTTGACCAAGACGATCCGAAAGATGGAGCGGGATGAAAAGCTTCAAGCCCGAATATCTGGCTGAAGAACTCGAGCAAGAGATCCGAGAACTCAAGGCTCTTCGGGACCTTGGGCCTCCCTTTAAGCGATGCTCTTCGCAAAGAAATTTGTGAAGAGTATAGGAACTTCAGACGAAATAAACGAAGAAATCATGAGGATTCACAAAGAAAGCTACGAGCTCTGCCAAGTCTTAGCAAGGAAAGGTTGATCAAGGCTAACTTAGATCTTACCTCTTTGGACTCTTCTTGGGATGATGATGGAGCTACCAAGCACCAAATTTTATGGATTGTCTTAGGTCTTATTATGAATATTTGTAGAAATTTTATGTTTATTTCTTGTTTGTAAATGAATTTAAATATTAATGAGAAATGATTTTCTTCCTTATGACTTGATTGTACTTTTTATTTTATGTCAATACTTGATATGAATTTATATGGACAAGTATACAAAAAACCCTTTCGAGGATTTAACTTCAAATGATTAAGCATGTCATATAACGAGATAAACATGTCATATAACAGATAAAGTGATGTTAAGGGACGAGGCATTAGAACTCAACACTTAAATAAAATAAAGTACCAAATACTCATCGACTCAAAGTGTGAGATCGGTCATTTGTTTACCACTCGGGATGAAACAATTATCTGAAAACCAAGATATAAGGATCAAGACATAAGGACCAAGATATAAGGATCGAGACTTAAGGACCAAGATATAAGGATCGAGATATAAGGATCGAGATATAAGGATCGAGATATAAGGATCAATTGTGACCATTGATTTACCACCCGGTAAAATCAATATAGGATCCTTCGCTCACCACCCGGGGTAGAAACGACAAATGAAAACGCCATCGAATGGCCGGTGAGTCCTACCATACCTCCTTACACCACGGTGACCATAGGACAAAATAGGACCGGGACCAATAGTGACCATTGATTTACCACCTGGTAAAATCAATATAGGATCCTTCGCTTACCACTCGGGGTAGAACGACAAATGGGCTGCCATCGAATGGCCAGCGAGTCCTACCATACCTCCTTACACCACAGTGACCATAGGACAAAATAGGACCAGGACCAATAGTGACCATTGATTTACCACCCTGGTAAAATCAATATAGGATCCTTCGTCTACCACTCGGGGTAGAACGACAAATGGGCTGCCATCGAATGGCCAGCGAGTCCTACCATACCTCCTTACACCATAGTGACCATAGGACAAAATAGGACCAGGATCAATAGTGTAAAAGTGTCTTTTTATTGATAATGAACGATAATATACAGACTTCCGATGAACTAACTTGATCTTTATTGAAAGTATTTCCGAAGCCTGCCAGCGTGCCAAGTGTTTTTGATTTCGGAACCATCTAATGCCCTTAACCGGTAAGTGCCTTGTTTGGATACTTCGATCACCTCATATGGTCCTTCCCAGTTTGGCATTAACTTTCCCGTATTTTGAGGTGTAGAAGCTTTGGCTCCGAGGACAAAGTCTCCTACTTGAATCTGCAAGTTTGACTCCTTTGTTGTAATGCTTCGCTACTCTTCGTTGATAAGCGACCAATTTAAGTAGAAAGCAACCTCTAACTTCTTCTAGTAGATCTAAATTGGCCTTCAGTCCTTCGTCATTGTATATTTCTTTGTATTGACTGACCCGAAGACTTGGAGATCCGATTTCGACAGGGACTAAGGCATCAGTACCATAGGCCAGTCGAAAGGGTGAATCTGGTGGTAGTCCTTGGTGTAGTCGGTAAGCCCACAACATTTGAAGCGACTCCTCGGCCATCTTCCTTTAGCTTCATCTAGTCTGCGCTTGATCCAGATTCGTGAGCGTCATTCCATTGGTCACCTCAACTTCAGCCATTCGATCGTGGATGAGCCACCGAAGTCTTCTTATGTTGAATCCAACTCCTTTAAAAATGCTTCAAATTTTGATCCCATAAACCGACGTCCGTTGTCCGATATTAATACTCTAGGGATCCCAAGCGAAACACTATGGATTCTTTTATGAACTTCAAACATTCTTGCTCAGTAAGTAATTAGCTGAAAGCGGCCGCTTCTCTACCCACTTAGTCATGTAATCAATAGCAACTATGACAAAGCTAACTTGACCTTTAGCTTTAGGCAATGGACCCAATATATCTACCCAGAGATAAATGAAGGGTATAGGAGATAAAATCGAGTATAGCTCTTAGGTGGTGATAATGGGATCTCGATTTGTTGAGTTGGCACTTTTCACATTTCTTGACATACTCTGTAGCTTCCTTGAAAATTGTAGGCCAATAGTATCCTTGTCGAAGTACTTTGTAAGCCAAAGATTTAGCGACCATATGATCACCGCATAAATGCCCCTCGTGAACTTCCCAAGAAAGATATTCACGCCTCGGATGGGACGAGCACTTTGATAATGGTGAAGAAAAGGCCAATCGGTAAAGATCGCCATCAATAAGAGTAAAGTTAGGCGCTCTTGTATTGATCTTCTTTGCTAACATCTGATCCGAAGGAAGGACGCCATCTGCCAAATATTCGATGTAGGGGGTCATCCAGTAGTTAGTTCGTTCGATACACATCATGACTTCATGATGAACACTTACCGCATTGCGAGAACTTCCAAGTAAACCGATCCGTTAAAAACATACGCATCCGTAGTAGTAATTTCGACAATGCATCGGCGATAGAATTGTCATTACGCTCTATGCCTCAAATTAAATGCGAAGCGAAATCATGAAGTCGGTCCTTTAACTCCGCTTAAATACTTGATCATTCGATTCCCACGAGCTTCATAGTCCCACGATAGGCTGCTTGACAACCAAATCGAGAGTCATGTAGATGATAAGGTTCCGGACCTCTAGACTCTTTGCCAATCGAACACCCGCCAAGACTCGCTTCATACTACGGCCGTTGTTTGTCGCTTTAAATCCAAATCGATGGCTTGTTGAACTTTGAACCCGTCCAGGACTTGTCAAGATAATTTCACCTTACTAACGACTAGGGTAGAAGAACCATCTGCATATAGAGTCCAAACATTACGCGCCTCTTTGAAGAGCGCAAGCCCAGAATCGATCGACGGAGGATTCAACTTAGGTACCTCGGCATTCGCTTACGTGAGCGAACATTCTACTTATGAAATCGGCCAAAGCTTGGCCTTTGATAGCGGTTCGTGGATGATATTCGATGAAAAACTGTGACAACTCCATTGTCCACGCTGCTAACCTTCCTGAAACTTCTGGCTTGCCCATCACCTTCTTCAATGGTTGATCAGTGTAGACAACCAGGAGCCGACCTTGGAAATACTACCGAAGCTTCCTACTAGCAATTATCAAGGCGAAGGCAAATTTTTCAATATTTGGATACCTGGTTTCAGCATCTCGCAGGACGTGACTAACATAATAGGATGGATCTTTGTCTTCCATCGATCTCCCGAACCAAAGATCGCTTCCAACCGCTAACGAACTTGCATGCCCGGACACTGAGATATAAGGTCTCTCTTTGGAATGGGTTTCACCAATAAAGGAGCCGAGGAAAGATCGCCTTTATGCTCTGGAATGCGTCTTCACAATCTGAAGTCCTTTGGAGCGTCTTCGCATTCTTGACCCTTTTAAAGTATCAAAGAAAGGAAGGCACCTCTCCATGATTTGGCGACGAACCTCCTTATCGCCGCAATCCGCGCGATCGGACGTTGGGCGTCTTTGAATGACCGAGAGTCTTCATATCAAGAATGGCTGAATCTTCTCGGGTTGGCCTCGATACCCTTTGACTAACAAGATAACTTGAAACTTCCCCGCACCGAGGTAGAAAGTGCATTTGGTAGGATTAAGCTTTAGTTGACGATGACGGACGATGCGAAAGCATTCCTCAGATCGTCAAATGACTTCGAGCGTGCATGCTTTTCACAATCATGTCATCAACGTATACCTCCATGTTCCTTCCCAGCTGCCTATCGAAGATGAAGTTCATCATTCTCTGGTAAGTGGCTCCAGCATTTATAAGGCCAAAAGTCATCTTCTTGTAGGCGTGCCGAGCGATTGTGTAATAAACGATCTTGAGGATGTCCTCTTTACGCATGGATATTTGGTGATAACCTGAAAAAGCATCCATAAAGCTTAGTAATGCATACCCCGAAGTGGCATCGATAAGCTGATCAATATGGGGCAGAGGATAAAAGTCCTTCGGGCAAGCTTTATTGAGGTCGGTGTAGTCGATGCAAACCCGCCATTTTCCATTCTGCTTCTGCACCAACACCACATTCGCCATCCACTCGGGATAATCAATTTCATAGATGAAGTCGGCAGCCAACAGCTTTGTTATTTCCTCATCAATGATTTTCGTCGCTTTCGGCGCAAAGATCCGCGCTTTTTCTCGGCCGAACCGGCTTCTTCGAGGATCTACATTCAGTACGTGCTCATTTATTTTCCGCTAACTCGTGCATGTCCTTTGGTTCCCATGCAAAAATATCCGCATAAAGAACAAGAACAACTCTATAAGGTTTGTCAGAAGAGATTCAGTAAGCCGAACCGATCTTCACGGTCTTGTCGGGCTTTCAATGATCAACTCGACCTCCTCCGTCTCTCCGGCAGAATCACCATCTGCTCGAGAACTACTTTCGGTAAAGGCTCAATCTCAATTGTCATCACCGCTTTTGCTTTTCAATGCCCCCACTCCGGAGGAAATAACAAAGATTCCGATAGCATCGTCGGGCGAGATCCAAGTCCCGCCACCTCTCCTACTCCATGAGCCGTGGGGAACTTGATTTTGAAATGAGGATGGAGGTCACGACTTGGAGAAGCGATTAAAGTAGGTCTTCCAAAGTATAGCGTTGTAAAATTTGAATCAACGTGCACAACATAGAATTTACACTATTTCGACTCTTTGGGCGCTGTGAAAAGACAACCGGAGTTCAATAGTGCTGCTTCGCTTTACTTTTACGGGATCATTGAAGCCGTATAAAGGAGCTTCTGCCCGACCTCCATTTTACGCGTCGAGGTGCATCCTCACGATAGGTATGGGCATACAGGATATCTCTATGAAGATCCATTGTCTATCATCATGCGCTTCATGTCCACCGTGCCCACTTCATATTTGTGATCACCAAGCCCCCTAAATGCGGCTCGATGGGCTCGGAAGGATAGTCGGCGTCGGTGAATGATATGACGATCCCGGAATGGTCTATCTCGCTTTCGGGGAACATCTGTCGTAGTCATGGACCAAGAATTGAGGTAAGCCCTTCTCTTCTTTCTATCAACTTCCCTCATGGACACCGGTTATCACATCGATAACTGCCTCGGTGGCGATGATTGGAGCCCTCGAACCGTCTCGAACAAAGACGGTTAACGTTTCACGATTATTTACTACCACATCTCGCACCAACAAGCCGTCTTTAATCTTCCCTCCACAAAGTCTTTCAAATTGCAACACTTTCGTTAGTGTGCGTGGCGCGGCTTGATGATAGCCACAATACTTACGAGTTACCCTTGATTCGGTAATTATCACGGGTGGCTCAAAGAAAGGTTGGTTTTCGATCGGTCCAAAATTATTGATCTATCGGTGTTTAGTTTGGTGTAGATCTTATTCACCTTGGGCGGAGCGGAGGATGACCGCTTCCGCCGCCGAGAATTGTTGTACTTTTTTGAAGCGCCTCCGTCCAGATCATTATACCCCCGATTCTCCTCTCTGTTCAACTTGGGCTTAGAGCCACCGACTCTTTCCCCGACGAAAGAGGATTTTTCAGTATTCATAGCTTCTTCCACAACGATGTAACCTTCGCTTTGTCAAAGGCTTCGCCAAGCTCTTGGATGATTGAACATCAATTTCTTCACCAACTTTTTTGGACTTGACCAGATCCAATCCATTCCGGAACAAACCCTCTGACTGGAGGTCATTAAGATCGGACACTGACCGATCGCCTTCTACGAACCTCTTTACACATCGCCCAAAGATTGTTGTGTTTGCAAGAATGCAACTGCTAAAGAACCCGTGGGCTTTCCTCTTCTTGGTTGCTCCAAACGAGCATGGAACTTATCACAAAGTTAGGTCCATGAGGATATGGAATCAAGGCAAAGTTCCCAACCAACGTCCTCGCATCTTTTCCGAAAGCGTTGTAACAAAGGTGTGGCACTTGGCGGACATCGATTGAAGTCGTAATAGTCCATTAGTCGATTGAACGCTTTGGCTATGGTCATAAGGATCTCCGGTTCCATCGTAACTTTCCATGCGAGGCATTTTTTAGTGATATCCGCCTTTTCCTTGAGAATAATGAGAAAAAGGGATGCTTTCTTTCCGGGCGTCCTTCACTTCTTTGGACCTCGGCCGATTGTTTTCTAAGCTCTTTAAGCTCCTTTACTAGAAAATCAACGCCTTGAGTCATGCGGAGCTTTCTCTTTCTCATGAACAATATTATGTCTCCGAGAGGATCGACCCCTCCCGCCGATCCCACCGCCGCCTAGAGGACTTCTTGATCCGCTTGGTACACAACTCTTTCCTTGTGGTGAGAATAATCACGTTGGTAGTCCATTACCCGGACTTGGTATGACCTCCTTCGACTGCTCCTTTGTTGATAATCATCTCGATCTTTGAGAAAGCTTGGCCATTATCGCTTCTTGAGGCCATGGGAGTTCTGTTTCTCGATCTTCTCCTACTTGAGAATGATCCCTAGAAACCCATGAGGGACCTCTTGGCTCCTTACCCCTTCGCCGAGTCTCCTCCTTATGCCCACTGCGTCTTTTCGTATTGATCATGGTTTGGATGCTTCGTCTTGTAATTCCGCCACCCAAGCATCTGTTTTGGCTTATATCTTCTCTTTGCTTTAATAGACCGCCATGGCTCTCATCTCGCTTCGTCCGCCATCTTCGCCAACTTGGCGACTCTATCTCTTGGCTACTTTTATGATGAATCTTGGTTGGCGAGCCTTCCACCCATCCTCGACCGGGATCTCGCTCCTCATTCGCACCGAAAACCAATCTTCGTCTAGCCGCTTAGGAATCTTGGACGGAGATCCACGAATTATGCTTAGAAGCCGTCTTTCTCGTGAGCACTCTTGGAAGGACCCAGACGATCCTTCAGAAACACGAGGCGATGTGAGCTAATGACCATCGCACCGCCTTACGGTGTACCATCCCTACTCCTCCTCATCTTACGAAGTAGGTTAAGCGATTGTGATTGAAAATTTTTATGACACTAGAACTCAAAAACCCTCCTTCTAGCGCGCCAATGTTAACGCCAAGATCTTTCTCCACGTCCCAATCCACGTAAGGCGTCCACGATCTGCCACGATAAACACGATCAACACCAAAGCTTGGCGGCGGTTCCGTCGGGGATAGCTTCAGCGTGAGAATTAAGACGTGTTCACAAGGTTAACAATGGAGGAATATATGGTCTAGTGTATTGAGAGAATTAAAATCTCGATCGTGGGTATAGCGAGAATATGAGTAATCGATATATGAGAGAACATACCTCCATACGATGGCTTCCTTGCTCAAGTTATATTACTTTTGCTTGGATTATCGTGCACCCACTATTACTACCGACACCCCCTACGATCGATGGACCTGCCGACTATATCGGGTTTATCTACCGCTGCTTTTGGCCCTTTTTTTTCTCCGTTACGTGGGTTATGATCCCATCCACATTAATGCATGGCAGGAGGATTGGTCAACTGTCATGCTTTTTCATCATCACAAGTCAAAGTAACAGATATTAAAATATCTAATGGGTCGATCCACTGGTCTGACCCGGTCCAATAGAATTAAATAAAGTTGACACAATAAATGGGCTCAAAGAGTCCCATGGCTTAATAATAAAAGCCCAATAGATTATATTGATAAATGGGCCCAATCTATCCGGCCCAAGATAGGAGAAATATTATGACCCAACAGATATGATGATGATCAACTAGCAAGTAATTTTAAGAGTAGCTAGCTGGCACGTAGTACAACAATTAAGTGAATAAACCATTCCTTCCCAGCTTCCCTAGCGGGCTTTTTATATGGTGCTGAATTTTGGTGTGTTGCAAATTAAATCATTGGTCATATGACAATTTCATAAGCCATTGATTTGGCAGTATATTATCTGTTGATTTGGATTCTTATGTGGATTGGAATATTATTGTTGTAGTTATCCTAATTGTGAAATTGTTTAGGTTCCACGATGCGCATGCGGGACCTCGATCGAGAAAGCTCCGTATGTGAAAATTACATAATATATATGTATTCACAGGTACGTGCCTACCTACTATTGTGAATTATGATTATAAAGATAATATTATGGCTGTAATACCCGGAAAATAAATAAATAAATAAATATTAAATAATTAATATTATTTGTTTTAAAATATTTCAATTAGACTTTATCATTTATTTGGGTCAAACTAGTATTTAATTTATTTGGGCTAATAAATATTAATAAGTGTGAATAAATTAATTTTTTTAAAATTGGGCTTTAAGCTAAGTGGGTTTAATTTTATAATTTTGTATTTTTAAAATTTGGAGATTTAATAAATATATTAATTAATAAAATCTGTTTTTAAGTGAATAAATAAGTAAAACCTAAGTTTATACATAATTAATCTGGCACGAAGAAGGAAAAAGGCGGAGCAGTGTGGCGGCGCAGGAGAACGGATTGTTGTTGGTTGCCAATTCTTTCCGATGAATAATTGTAATTTTCCTAGTTGTAGTCTAGTTGCAGTATGCGAAAACTTGAAATTCTTGTAGCATTCTGATTTCGGATGGCTAGTGGCGTGATAAAGTTAGTATGCTAGCTTAATAAAATTAAATAATGATAAAATCGTGGGCATGTGAAGAAGCTAAGTTGCTGAACTTTCTTTTTATGAATAATGTTGTATATAATATATATAATATATTAGGATTACTGGTATGTTAAAAATAATAAATAAAAAAAATAATTAGATTATAAATTATAATTTAATTTGAATTGTCTTGTCTTGTAAAATTGATGTAATTGGAGGAATTAATTTTATATTAGTATAAATTATAATTATTAGGTAACTTATAATTATATTATTATTATTTTTATTAGATCGGACGGAAGGAATTTAACGAAATATATTGGGATAATAATTTTGGGTATTACATTGCTTAATCCAGGTACGGATTCCGTATTCTTTCAGCGAGACTCTTTTGTTTTTAATTTGTTCGTTTCGTTATGCATTTTGAAAATTAGTATTGCCTCTCATGATTATTTCTTGTCAAATTCATTGTGATAATTTCGTTTGGCGTTAATAGTTGGAACTCATATTTGTACTCTGTAGACTAGTACAACATGTCTAACTTTATTTTGATATTTGTAGTAATGTGCATGTTAATATTTTTGGAGACTTTGTATTGATATCTCGTTTCAGTTTAACATGTACATGTTAGAACCCTTTTGTTGTGTCGCATGTGTTGTGACATTATATTTTGTTAGAATACTGTAGGTGTAAGACCCCAACTTTTATGAATAAAGATGATTTTTCGATGAATATTATTTTTGAGTATTATGGAATGAATTTGATATAATGTTATAGTTGTGGGTAGTATTTATAAATTTTGTAAAGTACGCAAGTTGTCTTATAAATATTCGATTGGTCGGAGAATATTCTTTTTGCAGGGAATATTCGTATAACGACACAATCATTGGAGGACCTCACAATAGAATTATTGTCGGATTGAGAAAACGACAAAAATATTTTATAAATAATTCACGGAGGTGTTATTGTTAAAACTGATTGAACTACCCGGTAGTAAAAAATAAGATGTCTGGCGTGGTTGTATAGTAGCACACCGGTATTGATTATTGATGCTTAAGTGATAAGTCACTCGGTTATCTTGCATTATTCTTCTGATAATTCTTTGCATCATATCTCTCTATATTATTGATTCAATTATTGTCACAAAGATATCATGTGCATAATATGTTATTTTATTAAATCAATAATTGAGACGATAAATTTATTCATATTATTAAATTGCAATATTTACAATGTCTAGAAGTTTTGTCAATGAAAGGTTTGGTCACCTAATTGCGCGCCAATAGGGAGAAATCCTTATTGGAAAGCCCCTCTTTCCTGGGAACGACCTGGTTGTTAAATATTGTGAGTTATGATATTAATGATGGATAAGTTCGTGTTGATTAAAGATGAATTTGATAGTTCCATTGTGTTGAAATTATTTGTGTTAGTGAAAATTGACATTTATTTCGATAATAATTGATGTCTGGAGGTTATATTTGATTCAATCGGTATTTGGAAAACTTTTTCGTGTTGGAAGTTACTATTCACGAGTTCTTATTCATGAGTTCTTATTCACGAGTTACTATTTATGAGTTCTTATTCACGAGTTTTAATAAGTAACTTGTCCTTTCTTGGTTTTCAAGAGTTATTTGCCTCTTGATTGTTCCAAGAGTTAATTACCCATTCGCAAATAGTAGTTGCCTCTTCAATATTACCAAGAGTCATTTTGACCCTTCGTTATGACTCAAGAGCCACTCTCGCTTTTTCTATAAATGAAGCTCATTCCTTCATTATTTCTTACTTAATTCATTGAAACTCTAGAGAGAAATTATAGAGAGAAACAAGAATAGTGATCTCGCTACTTTACTACTTACTATATCCAATTTCTTTTTACGGTAAGGGTGTTATTCTTTCTTATTCATGTAGAGAACTTCTGTTATTTCATTCTTTATTATTCTGTTGGAATAACCTGTAAAAGTGGCATACCCTATACATAACCTGTAAGACCCCGAATTTTTTTTAAATAAAAAGGAATTTCCTTTATTTATTATTTTGAAATAGTAAGGGTGGATTTGATTAATGTGGTTAGTTATGGGTAAAATGCGCAAATATTTTAAATAAGCAAGTGGTGATAAAATATTCATTGTTGTCGGGGAATATTCGTTTGGTTGTGGAATATTCGTACTGACGGGGAATATTCGTATAACTTGTAGCTTGACCATGTGTGGGCCCATAACGGAAAGCGATTGGATGAAGAAAATGACAAATATAAGTTGTTTATAAATAATTGGCGTAGTTATTACAATTATCATTGTTGAATATCCGTTGGTTAAAATACTGATGTCTACGTTGTTGTTGCACAAGAAGACACTTGCAGTATTGCACCAATTATTGATTCTTACGTAAAGAAGGCACTACTCAATAATTGTTACTGAAGTAATTATTCAAAGTATTTTATTTTATTGATTCAATAATTGTTGCATTGATATTTTATATTCTTCGTTGTTTCAATAATTGTCATTACACGGTATTTTTCATTATCGAAGCAATAATTCATATTATCCGAATAATATTATTAGATAACATTATTGGCAATGTCTAGAAAGTTACATCTAAGGAGAGGTTTGGTCACCTAATTGCTTGCCAAGTAAGGAGAAATTCTTATTGGAAATCCCCCTCTTTCCTGGGAACTGCATGGTTGTCAATATTGTGATTCTGTAATATTATTTGTGAATAATTAATTATTGATTCATATGATGAGGAAAATATTGATTTTATGTGGATATAGATGGAGAAAATTTTTAATGTGACAATTGTTGAAAATTGAAATTTTATCTTTTACGATAAAATAATTCATTTAAATATATATATTATTATATTTTAATAATATAATAATGGTGATATTTTTACAACGAATGTGGGATATATGAGTATACTGAGGAAGAAGAGTATTTTTGTTGCAATAAATGTTTAAAACATGTTAAACATGTCGGTGGATCCCATTTCTTGACTGAAATTTGATTATAGCCTGTAAAATCACCCGTTTATGGATTTCGGCCAATTTTTGTTTGGAATTTGGAAAAATTTTCTTCTGCAAAGTTGTAGAAAATTGAATTTCCTATAAAAACTCTCGAGATTCGAATTTTCTGGTAAAAGGGCTATTTATTATGAATTATTGAAGTTCCGAAGCTCTGAAATAATTGATTTTTGGAAGTTTAAAATATTTTTAATTACAAAAACATTTTTTTTTCATTTTGAAAGTCATTTAACATGTGTGGTGAAGTTTGGACCAGATTTAAAAGCGTAGAGAATTTTGATTATATATATTATTATTATATTAAATTTTACGCTTTGGTGTTCTAGCAATTTCTATAAATAGGTCTTGGGTTAGAATTAAAAATCACATTTAAGCTCAAGTTTTCTCTCTATATTATCGAGCGTATTCTTGTGAGTATTTTGAGTATACTTTGAGTATTGCTATATCTACGGTGCAAGTTCAAGTCATAGCTTTATATCCCAGTATTTCATTTAAATCTTGTCTTTTCGAGGTAAGGGATATTATTTTTTTTTTGTAATGATATTATTTCTTCAATATCATTATCTTTGAAATATTGATCTGAAGTTTTTATCAAATTTGGAACTTTTGGTGTGAGTTTCTTATTTACGATATCAAGACTTATTCACGATATCTGATCTTATTCACGAATCTAAGACTATTCATCGAAAAATAAAAATTTTCCTTTTCGTCCAAAATATCTATTGTGGATACTAGTTTTGATTGTATCCATGTTTTGATCATTCTTGAATTTTACACCACTATGATTATTTTTGAGGTATTTTTGGACGTGGATAAAACAAAGTACGAATCCTTAATCCTTAATCCTTGTCATTTTGTTTCACTGGATTCGTTTCTTTAAAAAAAAAAATATTTTCATCATCCTCGGTCTTAAATGATGATATTATTGAATATCTTTGGCACAGTAGTGCAAAGATGATTGATTTCGATGAATATCTTTGGCTTTGTAGTGCAAAGATGAATGATTTCGATGAATATCTTTGGCCCGTAGTACAAAGATGAGCAGTGTTTAGATGAACATGACCCGGTGGTGAATGTCCTTGCTTTTGTAGTGCAAGGATGAGTATATGATTCGGATATATATTTATTGATGTTACGAGGGATAAAAATATTGATGATGGGTGATAAATTCATGGATATTAGTAGATTTCATCCTCTACGTAACTCTTCTATGAATTAATATTTTCATCATGAAAGTATTGATTTAAAACTTGTTGTCTATTGTATTCTATTAATTTTTTTCCTGTTGAAGACTAACGATAATTTGTTGTATATTATCTTAGTCATAATATTCTTTTCTTCGGGCTAGTTGAGCTCACCCTTTTCCTTTTTGTTCCATTTTTCTTCTCAGGAGGCGAAGAAATAGCAGTACTAGTGGGGTATGGAATGAAGGTTCTACAGAGAGTTGTTTAATAGTCCTCACCATTTTGTAAAATAATGTATCAATAATTATGATGGGGATTTATTTGGGTATGTATATTGTCTAGAAGACAATAATTGTATTAAAACTCACAGTATATATGTTGTCGTATTTTGCACGACAAATGTATTAATAAAGTTATAGTTATTTCTATACCATGTATTTGGCGACTCAAAATGGGTTGGATGGAATGGACCTATTTTGGGGGCATCACATAACCTGTATACGCGGAATCCCCTATACTTGGTGATCTTCTTACGTTATTCCATTCTTTATTATTACATTGGAATATCGTATACGTGTATTTTACAGGACCGGTTCCATTGTTTATTATTCGCATTTATTATTACTGTTGGAACATCACGCGATTGTGAATTTCACGACACGGTTCCGTTATTATTATTCTCGTTGGAATAACTTTGTCATCTGAAGACCGCATGCATGGTGATTTCATTGTTATTCCATTCCTTATTATTCTGTTGGAACATCCTATCGGTGTGAATTTCACCTGACCTGGTTCCGTTATTATTATTCTGTTGGAATAACCCGTCTGCGAAGTACCGCATGCATGGTGATATCTTTTGTTATTCCATTCGGTATTATACTCAGTTGATGAAAATTTTGACTTTATACTCCATGAAATTAGTGGAATATCCTTGATATTTCAAGGCTTCATCCAAAGATCTTTTCATGGAAATATTCTTCTGAGCATTCTTAAATTTTACTCTACAAAGAAGTATCATGTTGACAATTTGGACGTTATTGGTTCTTGGATAAATTAATTCTTAAACTTGTTTTATTGAATTATTATGTCATTGTCATCATCCTTATGTTATATTATGTTGAAAGTCATCTTTGGTTTACGTGCATAGATGGACTTAGTATGATTATGACCAGGGATCATTCGGTATAATCATGACCTGTTATAAATAATGTGATAAAAGTCCTCAGTGGCCTATAATGTATTGATGAATAGTTTTTGGTATGATTATGACCAGGGTTTATTCGGTATAGTCATGACCATTGATGATTTAATGAAAATCCTTGACCGTGGTACAGGGATGGTTTGATGTGGTGGTTTATTTATTAAGCTGAGTCTCAGCGATAAAAATTGATGAAAACCTTTTAAAACATAAAAGATAGTAGACTTTATTCTCTACTTGACTCTTTTAATGGATTGCATATTCCGCTGCAATTAAACTTGATGTCTATTGTATATTATCAGTTTAACATTGTTGAAGACTAATGATAATTTATTCTGTATTATCTTAGTCATAATATTTCTTACTGGGCTAGTTGAGCTCACCCTTTCCTTCACTATTCTCTTCAGGAAATGAGAATATAGCTGGGACGGGTCGGGGAATGGAGTAACGATCCAGACGATAGCATTAGTAGTCCTCACTATTCTGTAAAATAGTGTGATAATAAATGTAATGAGGACTCTATTTGAGAGTGAATATTGTCTAGAAGACAATATTTTTGTTTAAACTCTCAGTTATGTTTCATCGTATTGTACACGACAGTTGTATTATTATGTTGTATTTGATTTTTGTACCATTTATTTGGTGACTCAAAATGGGTGATGTATACCTATTTTTGGGGGCGTCACGATTAGTATCGAGCTTAGGATATGATCCTGGCTAAAATGTGAGACAAGAACTAGGAGGGAGAGCGGGGAATTCTTTCATTAGTATGACCTACCTAAGTTTATCCGGTATTTAATTGGTTTGGTCGAGTATAGGATAATATCTAATATGATAATTAACCCTTATTTTGTGGCGGTGTTTAAAAATGGCATCCGAGAATGTTGAGAACATGAACATCATTGGAGCACAGGAGACCGTTGAGTCTCCCGCGGTTCAATAATCGAATGACAATGTGCAGCAGGATGGCGATAATCCTCCGTAAACAACAACACCGATCAAATGATTAACGACGGTATGTTTAGGAGCTTCTTAGAATTCATGCAAGATCAAAGTAAGGCGGCTCTATCCAAAATACTGGTGGAAACAGCGGCTCTCGAGCAGTCATAGAGTTAAGCGATTGAACTGGGACCACCGGAGTTTTTCGGAGAGCCAAAACCACTTAAGGCGAGAGCGTGGATAAAAGCAGATCAACAAGATATTTGATATCTTGGGATGCTCGAGATCAAAAGGTTCCTTTTGCCACCTTCGTATGTTACGTGCGTAAGCAGCGATTCTTGGTGGGAATCGTAAAAGCGACTCAACCCGCCGCTTGAAGATGTCTTGGGAGAAGTTCAAGAGGCATTCAACGACAAGTACTTTCACGAAAGTATTCGTCACATGAAGGAGGTAGAGTTCATCAAGCTTGAGCAAAACAATATGGCCGAGGTGGCGCAATCTGAAGCTAAGTTTGCTTAGTTATCTCGGTTTACGTCCCACTTGGTTGATAATGAGGAGAGAATGACGCGGATGTTTTTAAGAGGTTTGAAACCCGAGATACGTCAATACCTTATCTCTCATAAACTGTGTTTGTATTCAGATGTTATGAATAGGGCTCAGTTATTGGAGCGCGATAATGAGTCAACCCAACCAAGAGAGAGCAGCCGACAAGTCGATAATACCAATGGTAGTAGTCATCGAAACGATGACAACAAACGTGGAGGGAATCAACATGCCAGAAATGATAACCACTTCGGTGATAATCATGTCTAGAAGTTCTGTCAAGGAGAGGTTTGGTCACTTAATTGCGCGCCAATAGGGAGAAATCTTTATTGGAAAGCCCTCTTTCCTGGGAACGACCTGGTTGTTAAATATTGTGAGTTATGATATTAATGATGGATAAGTTCGTGTTGATTAAAGATGAATTTGATAGTTCCATTGTGTTAAAATTATTTGTGTTAGTGAAAATTGACATTTATTTCGATAATAATTGATGTCTGGAGGTTATATTGTTCAATCGGGTATTTGGGGAACTTTTCATATCGGAAGTTACTATTCACGAGTTCTTATTCATGAGTTACTTATTCACGAGTTACTATTCATGAGTTCTTATTCATGAGTTACTTATTCACGAGTTTTAATAGTAACTTGTCCTTTCGGTTTTCAAGAGTTATTTGCCTCTTGATTGTTCCAAGAGTTAATTACCCCTTCATGAATAGTAGTTGCCTCTTGATATTACAAGAGTCATTTTGACCCTTCGTTAAGACCAAGAGCCACTCTCGCTTTTTCTATAAATAGAAGCTCATTCCTTCATTATTTCTTACGAATTCATTGAAACTCTGAGAGAAATTAATTAGAGAAAAAAAGAAGAGTATTCGCCTACTTTCTACTTCTATATCCAATTTCTTTTACGGTAAGGGGTGTTATTCTTTCTTATTCATGAAGAGAACTTCTGTTATTCCATTCTTTATTATTCTGTTGGAATAACCTGTAAAAGTGGCATACCCTATACATAACCTGTATACGCGGAATCCCCTATATTTGGTGAACTTCTTCTGTTATTCCATTCTTTATTATTCTGTTGGAATATCCTGTCTGTGTGTTTTACACCGGACCTGGTTCCATTGTTTATTATTCCGCATTTATTATTACTGGTTGGAACATCACGTCGGTGTGAATTTCACACCGACCGTTCCGTTATTATTATTCTGTTGGAATAACCTGTCTATGCGAAGCACCGCATGCATGGTGATTTCTGTTGTTATTCCATTCCTTATTATTCTGTTGGAACATCATGTCGGTGTGAATTTCACCTGACCTGGTTCCGTTATTATTATTTTGTTGGAATAACCCGTCTATGCGAAGTACCTCATGCATAGTGATATCTTTTGTTATTCCATTCGGTATTATACTCAGTTGATTAAAATTTTGACTTCTATACTCCATGAAATTAGTGGAATATCCTTGATATTTGCTCTTCATCCAGTATCTTTTCATGAAAATATTCTTCTGAGCATTCTTGAATTTTACTCTACAAAGAAGTATCATGTTGACAATTTGGACGTTATTGGTTCTTGGATAAATTAATTCTTAAACTTGTTTTATTGAATTATTATGTCATTGTCATCATCCTCATGTTATATTATGTTGAAAGTCATCTTTGGCTTACGTGCATAGATGGACTTAGTATGATTATGACCAGGGATCATTCGGTATAATCATGACCTGTTATAAATAATGTGATAAAAGTCCTCAGTGGCCTATAATGCATTGATGAATAGTTTTTGGTATGATTATGACCAGGGTTTATTCGGTATAGTCATGACCATTGATGATTTAATGAAAATCCTTGACCGTGGTACAGGGATGGTTAGATGTGGTGGTTTATTTATTAAGCTGAGTCTCAGCGATAAAAATTGATGAAAACCTTTTAAAACATAAAAGATAGTAGACTTTATTCTCTACTTGACTCTTTTAATGGATTGCATATTTCGCTGCAATCAAACTTGATGTCTATTGTATATTATCAGTTTAACATTGTTGAAAACTAATGATAATTTATTCTGTATTATCTTAGTCATAATATTTCTTACTGGGCTAGTTGAGCTCACCCTTTCCTTCACTGTTCTCTTCAAGAAATGAGAATATAAATTTGGGGACGCCTTGGGAATAGAGTGACGGTCCGCAGACGATAGCATTAGTAGTCCTCACTATTCTGTAAAATAGTGTGATAATAAATGTAATGGGGACTCTATTTGAGAGTGGATATTGTCTAGAAAACAATATTTCTTTTTAAACTCTCAGTTATGTTTCATCGTATTGCACACGACTGTTGTATTATTATGTTGTATTTGATTTTTGTACCATTTATTTGACGACTCAAAATGGGTGATGTATACCTATTTTTGGGGGCGTCACAGTTGGGTATACCTGAGCTATATCCACCTGTAAGGGTACCACAGGCATGTCCTCTTGGCACCGAGGCATAACACCTTCCGTGATGGTGTGATCAGTCCACGGCGTCTCCGTTTTCTGCTCCAGTAGGAGTTGGCCATTTTGTGTTTTGTTGTGGGAGGCTTATGGGTCGACCCTAGTTTTCTGTTCTGTTCTGTTCTGTTCTGCGGATTGGTGATGACGCAAATAAATTCCCATCATAATTATTGATACATTATTTTATAAAAATGGTGAGGACTACTAAACAACTCTCTCTAGAACCTTCATTCCATACCCCGACTAGTACTCGCTACATTCTCGCCTCCTGAGAAGAAAAATGGAACAAAAAGGAAAAGGGTGAGCTCAACTAGCCCAATAAAGAATATTATGACTAAGATAATATATAATAAATTATCGTTAGTCTTCAACAGGGAAAAATCTGAGAGAATACATTAAACAACAAGTTTTATATCAATATTCGCAGCAGAAAATAATAATTCATAGAAGAGTTACGTAGAGGATAAAATCTACTAATATCTATGAATTTAACAGTCCATCATCATTATTTTATCCCTGTAACATCAATCAATATTCATCACAAATCAAATATTCATCTTTGCACTGCAGGCCAAAGATATTCACCAGTTGGTCATGTTCATCTAAACACCTGTTCATCTTTGCACTACGGGCCAAAGATATTCATCAGAAATCATTCATCTTTGCACTACAGGCCAAAGATATTCAGTTATATCATCATTTAGGACTGAGGATGATGAAAAATATTTTAAAGAAAACGAATCCATTAAAACAAAAGAACAAGTATTAAGGATTCATACTTTAAATAACTCAAGTTCGAAAATACTTCATAAATAATCAGAGTGGAGTGAAATTCAAGAATGAAGACCAAAACATAGATCCAATCCAAGATAGGAATCATAACAGACAATCTTGGACATAGAAAAGAAAATTTAATTTTTCTGTGAATAGTGTCGTATTCGTGAATAGTGCTGTATACGTGAATAGTAACTCCGACACCAAAAGATAAAAATTTCACCAAAAAACATCATCATGCTTCGTGAATAGTACTCGTGAATAGTAACTCATAAATAGTAACTCATGAATAGTAACTTATGAATAGAACTCATGAATAGTAACCCCGACATAAAAAAGTTCCAAATTTGATAAAAAGTTCCAACCAATATTTTGGCATAATGATATTGAAGAAATAATATCATTTTCGAATAAAATAACATCCCTTACCTCACAAAGACAATACTTCTAGTTGAAACACCGGATATAGGCTATGACTTGAACTTGCACCGTATAGCAACACTCAAAGTATACTCACAAGAATACGCTCAATATATCGAGAGAGAAATAGAGAGAAAACTTCAGTTTCTGGTGTGATTTTCAATTCTAACCTAAGCACCCTATTTATAGAAAATTGCTTAGAACACCAAAACAGAAAATTGAATATAATATTAATATAATTATACAAATTTTCCTTAGCCCACCTTTTGGTCAAAAACACCAGCCACACATGTTAATGATGTCCAAAAAAAAATACAAAAAATGTTTTTTCTAACAAAAATAATTTAAACTCCAAAAATCAATTCACACCCGATATACCGAAACTTCAATAATTCATAATAAATAGCCATTTTATCAAAAAATTCGAATCTCGCGAGTTTTTAGAGGAAATTCAATTCTCTACAACTTTTCAGAAGAAATTTTTTCCAAATTCCAAACAAAAATTGACCGAGATCCACAAATAGCCGATTTTACAGGCTATAATCAAATTTCAGTCAATAATTATGTCCACCAACACACAAAACATGTGTTAAACATTTAATGCCACAAAAATACTCTTCCTCCTCATATACTCATATATCCCACATTCATGTAAAAATAATATATTTAAAAGAATTATTTTATCAGAAAAAGATAAAATATTAATTTTCAACAATTGTCACATTAAAATTTTCCTCAATCTATATCCTCATAAAATCAATATTTTCCTCATCATATATGTCAATAATTAATTATTCATAAATAATATTACAGAATCACATTATTGACAACTGGCAATTCGAGGAAAGAGGGGCTTTCCAATAAAGATTTCTCTTATCTTGGTGGCGCAATTAGGTGACCAAACCTCTCCTTGAAGCGAGAACTTTCTAGACATTGCCAATAATGTTTTATAATAATAGTATTCAGATAATATGAATTATTGCTCCGATAATAGAAAATACTGTGCTGTGACAATTATTAAAACAACAGTAATACAAAATATCAACACGACAATTATTAAATCAATAAAATAAAATACTAAACAGTAATTACTGTAACCATTATTGAGTAGTGCCTTCAATAATTGGTGCAATATCGTGTGCTTTATTGCTGAACAACGCCAGACATCGTGTTTTAACCAACGGGTATTCCAACAAGATAACGATAACAACTACGGCGTTATTTATAAACAACTTATATTTATCGTTTTCTTCATCCAATCTCTTTCCAGTTATGGGGCCCCAAAAAGATCAATGGCGTCAGCATTGCGAATATTCCCAAACAATACTTAATATTCCACGACCAAACGAATATTCTCCGACAATAATGAATATTTTATAACCACTTGCTTATTTAAAATATTTGCGCATTTTACCCATAACTTTCCACATTAATCAAATCAACCCTTACTATTTCAACATAATAAATAAAGGAAAATAAATTTTATTTATTAATAATTTGGGATCTTACAACCTCCCCTCCTTATGAAATTTCGTCCTCGAAATTGGCGACGCACGATACTGGTGTTTCGAAAAGATGAGAATACCTCGCTTTCATTTCCGTTTCCAACTCCCAGGTCATTTCCTCAATAGCATGGTTTCTCCACAAAACTTTAACTTGTGGTATAACCTCGTTACATAGGACATGTTCTTTCATATCCAAGATCTTGATAGGTACCTCCTCGTACGTTAAGTCTTCGGCTATCTCGTCCGGTTCTAACTCAATGACGTGGTAACATCGATACGTGAAAAACGTTATGAACACGCATCATACTTGGCGGTAAAACGAGTCTATAGGTCACAGTTCCTATTCGATCGAGAATTTCAAATGGATTAATAAATCGAAGGTTTGAGCTTTCCTCACCTCACCGATTCTCGCTTTTGAAATAACAACTTCTTGCACCTCCTTCTTCAAATTCATCACCCCGTGTGTAGCTTCGAGCGATTTTAACTTTATCGATTAAAGTCGATTATACTCGTATATTATCACGTGGGTACCTAGAGTTTTCATCTCCATCTCTATTATTTGTAAATTATATGAAATTAGTCTTTGACAATATCGTACTCGTACTTGTATACGATCTTCTACTCAACACGTCAGCTACCACGTTTGCTTTTCCAGGATGGCATGGTCAGACATGTGCTGAAATGAGTCTCCTCTTGAGTTCTTCGAAGCTCTTCCCACATTCCTTGCTCCATTCAAATTTTTGTATCTCTACGAGTCAGCTGCGTTAATGGAATAGCGATTCAAGAATATCCTTCAACGAATCTCCGATAATAACCAACTAAGCCTAGAAAGCTACGTATTTCAATTACCGACTTAGGTTGTTCTCAACTGTGACTCATATCCCAACCTTGGATAACACGTTACAATGACACCTATCAGTTTACTATCGCACGAATATGGTGTCCCATACGGAGAGTCTGGCTTTGGTGCATTCCACAAAGGAAGTCACCAGATAAAGGCTCAGGTACCAAATTCTATAGTTGAATTTTTAACTCCTGAAGTTCAATAGGAGCCATTCGATATGAGATTTTAGAAATGAGTTTTGTACCGGGTTCAAAGTCGATAAAAAATTTAATATCAGGCTTTGGGAGTAAGCTAAGAAATTCTTTAGGAAATACGTCAGGAAAAATCAATAACAACATGAATATTATTCAAATCTGAAGTGTTTTTATTCAAATCCATAACATGGACTAAGAAAACTTGACATCCGTAATAAACGAATGACTTCATGGCTTGATATGAAAATGTTTGACTACAATGGTTTGATTGCTTGAATTGAATAATGAGTTGCTTAGGAATATAAAACTAACAACCTTACGAAAGTAATCAATTTCGGCATGATGAGTAGTTAACCTTAAAATCACATCAAAAGCAAATATCTCTATAAAATAAGGTTAACGGTAATGTGATAGTGCCAACCTTGAATCAAGCAAGATTTCTAAACAATGGATGTAATGAAAGTTTTCCTAACTTGAGTCTCCATAAATAAGGTCAAAGTCTAATTTCTCCGTAGTCAAGTTCAAACGTTGCAAAGTAAGAGAGAAAAGAATGGGTAGAATCCCAGATATCTAGTAAGGTATAAACTTCGCAAGAATTTATAATTAACTAAACCGTACTTAACCGTTCGGGTTCTCGCATTTTGACTGTCATCACGACAAACGCTCTTCCGAGAACCGTTGACTTTGACTTTTTCGAGACATCCTTTTGAGTCACCATTCTCATTGGATTGGGTTTTGATAATTGCATAATCTCGGCGATATGTCCTTCTTTTCCACAATTATAGCATACCTTAAAGCTGTTGTCAGGGCGGCCAATGATATGTCCCTCTTTCCGCATTTGGAACATACGATGGGTGGTCTTTCTCCTCCTTGGAACCGATTCTTCTTGGGCGCGGCGTCTTCACATGGTCGTTGTTGAATCTCCTCTTTTAAAATCTCCTCCCGACTCGCTTCTTCTATTTTCATGGCAAAGATTACCACCAGAGTGGTTACCGCCTTTGTCTCGTATTCTTTTTCTCCATTTGGTTATCGTTATTACGATGATTGCTATCTTCTTGTGATGATCTCGGTTATGGTTCCTCGGTTGAACGTACTCGTTATCTCGCTTCTAACAATCGAGCCTCATTGACAACATCCGAATAGAGAAAATTTATGAGAAATGAGATATCGACGTATGCAGGTTTCAAACCTCTCGAAACATCCGCTTCATACGTTCCTCATTCTCCACCAAATGGAGTACAAACACGGATAACTCCGCGAACCGCCTCGTCTTTGGGACACCGTCATGTTATTCGCTCGGTCTAATAAACTCCACTTTCCTTCATATGACGAATACTTTGGGAAGTACTTGTCATTGAACTGCTTCTGAAATGTCTCACATGACATCTTTGAGTAAGGTGTTGGATGGAGTACGTTTCATGATTCCCACCAAGAATCGCCTCGTTACGGAACATAAAAGTAGCGAATGGAACTTTCTATTCTCGTGCATCCCAAGACATCGAATATCTTGGTAATTTGATTGACTCACGTCTCGCCTTTAATCGGATCCGCTTTCTCCGAATTCGGTGGTCCCAACTCTTTGAACTGTTTGTTGTGACCACCCGTGAGTTGTTATCATTTCCTCCTCGTATTTTGAACACGAGTCTCCCTAAATCGATTTTGCATGAACTACAAAAAGCTTCTAAACATCCCTCGTTCATCATCTCGCTTTCGGTGGTGTTGTTCACGGGAGGTACATTGCACGACTGTTCAGACGTTCTCCTCGTTGGTAAAGAGGCATCTCCACGATTTCATTTACTCCATTGTTAATATTCTCGATTCGACATTCTCAAATCATCATCATAAAACAAGGGTTAATTAAGGAAATCAATATATCACATAATATCCCTATATACTACCCAACTAACAAATAAGCTTAGGTAGGACACACTAGCGAAGGATTTTTCTGCCTCTCCCTCCTAGTTCTATTCCCCGATCTCCTTGGAGATCATATCCCTAAACTCGATACCAACCGTGACGCCCCCAAAATAGGTATACATCACCCATTACGAGTTGTCAAATACATGGTACAAAAATAACTACAACTTTATTATTACAACATATAAACTGTGAGTTTAAATACAGATATTGCCATCTAGACAATATCCACACGCAAATAAATCTTCATCATAATTATTGATACATTATTTTACAAAATGGTGAGGACTACTAAACAACTCTCTCTAGAACCTTCATTCCATACCCAAACTAGTACTTTCGCTACATTCTCGCCTCCCGAGAAGAAAAATGGAACAAAAAGGAAAAGGGTGAGCTCAACTAGCCCGAAGAAGAATATTATGACTAAGATAATATATAACAAATTATCGTTAGTCTTCAACAGGGAAAAATCTGAGAGAATACATTAAACAACAAGTTTTATATCAATATTCGCAGCGGAAAATATTAATTCATAGAAGAGTTACCAAAGATATTCATCAGAAATCATTCATCTTTTTTTACTACTGAGCCCAAAAGATATTGATTATATCATCATTTAGGACTGAGGATGATGAAAAATATTTTAAAGAAAACGAATCCATTAAAACAAAAGAACAAGTATTAAGGATTCATACTTTAAATAACTCAAGTTCGAAAATACTTCATAAATAATCAGAGTGGAGTGAAATTCAAGAATGAAGACCAAAACATAGATCCAATCCAAGATAGGAATCATAAACAGACAATCTTGGACATAGAAAAGAAAATTTAATTTTTCTGTGAATAGTGTGGTATTCGTGAATAAGGTCAGTATCGTGAATAGTAACTCCGACACCAAAAGATAGAAATTTCACCAAAAAATATCATCATGCTTCGTGAATAGTACTCGTGAATAGTAACTCATAAATAGTAACTTGTGAATAGTAACTCATGAATAGTAACCCCGACATGAAAAAGTTCCAAATTTGATAAAAAGTTACAACCAATATTTTGGCATAATGATTATTGAAGAAATAATATCATTTTCGAATAAAATAACATCCCTTACATCACAAAGACAGTACTTCTAGTTGAAACACCGGATATAGGCTATAACTTGAACTTGTACCGTATAGCAACACTCAAAGTATACTCACAAGAATACGCTCAATATATCGAGAGAGAAATAGAGAGAAAACTTCAGTTTCTGGTGTGATTTTCAATTCTAACCTAAGCACCCTATTTATAGGAAATTGCTTAGAACACAAAGCAGAAAATTAAATATAATATTAATATAATTATACAAATTTTCCTTAGCCCACCTTTTGGTCAAAAACACCAGCCACACATGTTAATGGTGTCCAAAAAAAAATACAAAAAATGTTTTTCTAACAAAAATAATTTAAACTCCAAAATCAATTCACACCGATATATGAAACTTCAATAATTCATAATAAATAGCTCTTTTATCGGAAAATTAGAATCTCGCGATTTTTTATAGGAAATTCAATTTCTCTATGGAAGAAAGTTTTTCTAAATTCAAACAAAATTAATAGAAATTCATAAGCAGACGATTTTACAAGTTATAATCAAATTTTGATCAATAATTGTGTCCACCAACACACAAAACATGTTTTAAATATTTAATGCCACAAAAATACTCTTCCTCCTCATATACTCATATATCCCACATTCATTGTAAAAATAATATATTTAAAAGAATTATTTTATCAGAAAAAGATAAAATATTAATTTTCAACAATTGTCACATTAAAATTTTTCTCCATCTATATCCTCATAAAATCAATATTTTCCTCATCATATATATCAATAATTAATTATTCATAAATAATATTACAGAATCACATTATTGACAACAGTGTAGTTTCCGGGAAAGAGGGCTTTCAATAAAGATTTCTCACTCTTTGGCTGCAATTATGTGACCAAACCTCTCCTTAGACAGAACTTTCTAGACATTGCCAATAATATTTTATAATAATAGTATTCAGATAATATGAATTATTGCTCCGATAATAGAAAATATTGTGCAGTGACAATTATTAAAAACACAGCAATTATTAAATCAATAAAATAAAATATTGAATAATAATCATCGTAACCATTATTGAGTAGTGCCTTCAATAATTGGTATGCAATCTGAGTGTCTTCTTGTGCAACAACGCGTAGACATCGTGTTTTAACCAACAAGATAATTCAGTAATAACTACGTCGTTATTTATAAACAACTTATATTTGTCGTTTTCTTCATCCAATCGCTTTCCGTTATGGGGCCCACAAAAGAAAGGCTGGCCATCATACGAATATTCCGACAAAGATTTAATATTCCACGACCAAAGCGAATATTCTCCTAATAATAATGAATATTTTATAACCACTTGCTTATTTAAAATATTTGCGCATTTTACCCATAACTTTCCACATTAATCAAATCAACCCTTACTATTTCAACGTAATAAATAAAGGAAAATAAATTTCATTTATTAATAATTTGGGGTCTTACATTTTAGATTGTGGTTTGAGACAGTTTGAGATTTATAATAGTTGACTTGTGGTATTTATCAGTTATTAAAACTATTCTTTTGTGGTTTTGAGTCTTGATTTTAAATTTATCAGTTTTGTTATATTTTGAATAATCTCTCTTTCTATTTTGGAAAGGGGGTGTTACAATGGCTCCATCTTCGAAAATTATGATAGAACATAATAGCAATTCTACACTATTCTATCAGTTTAAAATTAGAAACACATTTGTCGTTTCAAAATTAAAATATATTTATAATTAAAAAAATTAACAAATGACACTTAATTATTGTATGGGACGTAGAGATCTAGTGAGTAATTAATCCGAACACGAATTTTCAACATTTCTGATGGAATGCATTTTCATATCGAAATCCAAGTGATGTGCAATGCATGTACGATCTGCCTAAAAAATGAAAAATGTATGGACCAGATTGCGATCAGACCCTAATCAATTAATATATATATATATATATATATCCGCTTCCATCATTTTCTTAAAATGTAGATATGTAAATATTGCACACCAGTAACTATATATCCGATCCATTTTATTAATTCTGCTGCAGACACAGACAGATTTTTTTTTTCTGCATAGATATCTATATATATTATAGATCATATGTTAAGTTGCCAATAATTAAGATTGAAGTCCCCCTCAATAATATGAGATTGTTATGTTATTTATTACATTTATTTTAAAATTAGAGATACATTTTGACTTTTTAGAATCAAGTTATAAAATTTTAAAATGATATAATTTCGTTCAAATTTTGAAAACATCAAAGATAATAATTAGTAGTACTACGTAGTATTTTATAGTTAATTTATAATTATTATATTTGTTTGTATGAAAACTAAATAATTTCGTATTAATTTTGAATTTTAAAATTAATTTTAAAAAATTAAAATATATATCTAATTTTAAAATCGACCAAATAATATATATATATATATATATATATATATATATATATATATTGCTAAGTTTTTAATTTCGGGATTGGGGTCGGTGGATTCGAACCTAGGAAAATAAATTAATTGGCGAAGCATGGGTCCGTCTCAAACCTAACTTAGATGTTGTTTGTTTACATCTTAATCGGTAAGACAGAAAATGAAATCTTAATAATTAAGAGGTACCTCTTAATGAAATTTTTTTGATAATTCTTTTTATATAAATATATTCAACAATATTATGCACTTATTTTTATTAAATTGAATATTTAAAATTATTAAATAAAATTTTACCCTTTAAAATGGTAAAATAATGTCACATCATTATTTCTTTCTTATCTTTCTTATTTTCGAGATAATGATTAATACAGAACGAAAGCATGATACTCACTCATGAGCCAACCGATAAAAATAAAACGACGTTTTTTTAAATTTATTTAAATAAATTAGGTAAGTCAAATACTACTAAATTGACTTATTATACTCCTGACTATAACCCCAAAGATACTGATATCTTGGCAGCATTCCGAGTAACTCCTCAACCTGGAGTTCCAGCTGAAGAAGCAGTGCATGCAGAGTAGCCTCTTGAATCTTCTCTTGGTACATGGACAATCGCGGTTTAATAGATAGACTTACTAGTCTTGATCGTTACAAAGGGCGATGCTACAAAATAGATCCCGTTGCTGAAGAAGAAACTCAATTTATTGCGTATGTAGCTTACCCATTAGATCTTTTATCAAATAATTTTTTAGATTCAAACTTCATAACCATTCAGATGATCTAATTTATTAAGATATCATATTCATTCAGATTTTAATTCTCAAATTTATCAAATACAACCTTACCCCAACCCACCCCAATTTCATTGCTTAGTAGCATTCTTTCTAGAATAAAAGAAGGCGGCAGATATTGTTATAGCAAAACACAAATGTTAGGAAAATGATATTTTTCCGTTTAAAATTATATTTTTACATGAGTGTTTTTTATATGAAGGTAATACTTATTTACTATTTATGTGAGAGAAATTATGTAAAAATATTAATTTTTTATATAAAAATATCAGTTCCAAATGTTATTGCGAGTAATATATAAATGTTGTTTAAATTTTAAGTTTTATTAAAATAATTGTAAAAATGTAGTTAAATATATATTTGTTCTATCAGCTTTATTTTTGTTGTAATGATATCAACTCCATAAAAGAATGGTTTACAAATAAGATATTTTTTGTAGTACAAGTGGAGAATATAACGATATTATTTTCTAATCATAGTATTTGAGTTAAAAATAATTGTTATGAATTATTTTATATTAGTTAATAATTATTTTCAGCCAAAATAATTAAATAGACCTTTTGTGATTAGTGCCCAAATCACTTACAAGTAGTCTTGATAAATTGCTTTTATAGTCTAATATAATATATATAATAAGGGAAATGAAAATCTTATCCAAATTGACTTGGTTATTTTGGTTGATCATCGAGTTTATCTGCTGATATAATATATGTCATGTTTATAATTATATTAAAAAATTTATATTTTTTGTTGTATTATTCCAAAGTGTACATGCAAGCATTAAAATACATATACAATAATTGTGATAATATTATTTATACTCAATAATAATACCAGATAGCGCACACCACAATTTTAAATTTTATTGTTTATATTAGCTCGTGATTTGTCTGGTTATATAATAAGTCTAATGTTGATAAAAGTGGGATGAAACCATGTTTAATATAAATTCATTCATATTTGATATCGAGCATGCATTATCTTTGAAATTTTCTTTCATCTTTTAGTTTTATGACAAGCTAAAGAAGCATTAATTTTCATTTTATCAGCTTCCAGTTTTGTACAAAACTAAAGCAGAAAGATTAAGACATCTGATCATCTAAATTTAACATACCAAGAACCTCACCTATCCAATTCAAATACCTTTGCAACAACATCGATCATCCTATACGTACTCCAACCATTTTTTGTTATAGTTGGTTAATCGATATAAAAATGCTCCTTCCTTCCTTCTCAAATCAAAGCTTAATTCCTACCGCCTTTGGAAGTTAAATGACTTTATGGAGAAGGCAAAGGTGAATGCAAAAACAACTGTGAAGCCGGCTACTGCAGATCCAGCAATCCAAACATTACCATGCTCAAACCCAAAATAATCTTCAACAAATTTCTCAACACTCATCTGCACGTCCACAAGAACCTTGTCGTCAACGTCCCCAAATTGAGATGCAATCATACCATAGAGGGTCCAAGCAACTGGACAAACCCAAGAATACCATCTCCACCATACAGGCATTTTCTGTTTTTTAATTTAACCAAAAAAGACATTAGTTAGTTATCTTCTCATTCTAAGTTTCTATCATATATATTTTCAACATCTTGAAGAGATCGAATTGCTATAACTTACAGGTCGCGGGATTATGAATCCTGAAAAGACATTCCATAAAGCAAAAAATGCAGCAGCAATAATAGCAGCAATGTCAGCATTCAGAGTCACGGCCACAGTCATCATGCCGAAGAGGGTGAAGTATAACAACGTGAAGAACATGAAGAATAAATACCAAAACAATTTTACCACTGTCCAGTCAAACCCGATCATTGCATACACTATAAGACCATATACCGCTGCTTGTGCAAATATATATGGTACTTCTACCAAAACCTTCAATGAAAAAAATAAAATAAACCCCCCTTAATATATAGGATATACACACAGGACATGCTAACTAAATTTTATTCTATAAGACAAACCAATAACCTGGGCAAAGGCATATGGCAAGGCTGAATACATTCCGGCAGCTCTTTCTCTGTAGAATACTGTCCGCTCAACGTCCACCACTGGCTACACTGACGAGGCATTTTGGACCCCTAGGAAAAGGCAAGCAGAATACATAGAACCCATTGCATTAAAGAGATCTTGTCGAGTACGCCTGCAATATATTGTCCAAATAAAACATCAGATGAAGCTAGACTATACAAGCTTGAACCTTTTGGGATGCAAGTAATTCTGTCTGTAACTTACATTTTTGAACCAAGGTCCCAAAATATTGTCCCAAGCATCAATGCTATGGTGGTAGTGAAGAGAAACCTTACAGCAGTATAAGATGTGTTACGCAAGTATGAGCATCGTTGTTTCCATAGGCAAGCCAAGCATTGGGTAAGGAAAGATTGTGAGTATTGACTGGGGAAATAGAGATCCTTTGAACCAGGACAAGGTGTACTCAATTCTCTAATGAGGGCTTTGTTTCTCCTGTTTTATGTCATACATCAGTACAGCTTTTAAAAAATAATTAAAAGAAAAATTAGAAGCTTAACTATGACATGTCTGTTCAATACTTATCCAAGAAAAAATAGTATATGCAATTAAAACTGCTGCTAGTTGAACCTACCTGTACAGTTCGGAATTTCTGTACACTTCAGTGAAATCAACCCCAAGAACCATTTCTTGCGCAGGACTAGTAACTTCCAACATCCAGGTAGCTGGATTATATCCATCTTTGATTTTACTTATCCCGTTAATATCCTTTTTGGAAGAACAGTTATGTTTTAGCACATACTTATAATCATTAAAACCATGTAAAATTTATAGCTTGTAGTTTATGTTCGTCATTGCATCTCACCTCAAAGTACTTGATTAACTTCATAAGAATGAATGCGCCCACGGACCAACATATATCTCTTGTCCTCCGCGTTTCATGAGGAAATCTGTAAACATGTTTTGATAGTTTTAGTATTTATATAAAGAAGTGAACCAAAACGGAATACTAGTTCATTATATCTATCAGCAGTTTTCACCTCATCAAATGCTTCAAATATGTCAATGCTTGGTTGATGGATGGTGCAAACAACTGTTCTTCCCGTGTCCACAGTATTCCTAACTGTTCTCATCACAATTGCAGCAGCTCTTGCATCTAGCCCGGAAGTTGGCTCATCCATGAATATTATGGAGGGGTTTGCCACCAGCTCAACTGCAATGGTTAGCCGCTTGCGCTGTTCAGTTGAGAGACCATTTACGCCTGGCAACCCTATTAGTCCACCCTTCAGTGAGTTCAGTTCAACAAGTTCCAGTACCTCATCAACAAACATCTGCAAAAGTTAAGTCACAATCAATAGGGCAAGTTCTTTGCTTCACTCATAATTATCCTATTAAGACAAACCCTGATGCCTGGCAAGATGTAATAAACTCCCAATCATCAAACCTATATACACCAGCATTAGCAACCTATTCATAACCTTCAACCTTGATCACATCAGGGGAGGCGGCCTTTACACAAAGTCTCCTTCACTTTGCTCTCTTCCTCCTGTTATACCCACAACATAACATGCCAGTATCATCCATTGAGAGACTTAGACAAGACACCCTTCCTCCCCTTACTATATCCCGCTTAATTCAAATTACAGATATTTGCAATCATTTTCTACTCTGTCACCCCTCTCTTCTGTCTCACAGAACTCAATCGCAAATACCTCTACCCTCCCCTCCTCACAAAAAGCATTAACAAATGATTATCCAAGAAAAAAAATACTTCAAATGTACTGACCTTTCTGTTTGCAGAATCAACTTCTGAAGGCAACCGCAGCCAGGCTGAGTAGATCAAGGACTCGTAGACAGTAACATGAGGTGAGTGGATGTCATTCTGCTCACAGTATCCAGATATCCGAGCAAAGGTTTCTTGCTTCTTTGGATACCCGGAAATTGTAATGTTACCTTCAATATATCCACCAGTTTTCCGACCCGCAAGCACATCCATCAAAGTTGTTTTACCAGCACCACTGACACCCATTAGAGCGGTGAGAACACCTGGCCTGAAAGCTCCACTCACACCCTTCAGAAGTAATAATTTATCTTCAACAACACCTTGCTCTTTCATTTCCTTCAATAAGTAATATTTAGGCAATCAGGCTCATGAACAAGTACTACTTAAAACAATTTGCTTTCTGACATCTAAATAAACCAGAGTACCAAACCATTACTGTACATTTTGATCATTTTATTTACCTGTGGCATGTCAACGGAATATTTAATTTCATCAAAAGTGATAGAATGTGGTTCAAATGGAAGAATCATTCCTTTTTCTTGTTCTGATTGGCCTCATTGGATTCTGCCATGGATGAAAATCCAGAAGAGCATGTCAATTTAGTTAAATTAGCTTATAGAAATAATAATAATGTTTAGCATAGATAGCCTGGTATAGAAGCTTCATTTAACCTTGAGATCCTTCTCCCCGATGGAGCTATTTCCTCGGGATGATAACTCAATGGCTTCTGCACTGTCATCCTTTTCTGGTATAACTGCTTGAGGTTTCCCCAGAGCTGCAGGATTTAGCAGTACAATTATACATTACCTCTTTACTGTATGAATTAAGTTTAAAAGAAGAAAAGGCAGAAAAACTCACGGTCAAGATAAGCAAGTGCCATTGTGACGCAGAAGTTGAGTATCAGAACAAATCCAACCAATGCACCTACTCCTATCCAATACCAGTATGAATATGGGAAGAAACCTCGAGATTTCAAAACTGCAACTCCTATTGTCTCAGTTCCAACGGCAGTTAACTTTGGCGTGACAATGATTTCAAACATCAGCTTATTTTTCACAGACGTACAAAAGCGCAAAGACAGAGCAGCATACTATAAATTAAATTACTTACTTTGCTCCATTGATGACCAAGAAACTCATTCACTGCAATTGCATTCATCCCATACATCATCGGTGATGAATAGTAACCCCATAGCCACCATTTAGCAACGTCATCTTCACCATCGTACACCAGAAGCAGAAGCATTAGTAAACATCTAAAACGAAAAGAATTGTTTTCAACATTCAATTTATATTTTAGACCTCGTGCTAGGACAAAGCCACCTAATGCAAAAAGCACAAGCAATGCAAATCCCCCGAATGTGAATGCAAGAGTCATGTTCCTACCCAATGCTGCCATAAGTCGGAACAACGCAGAAGCCATTTGGTTGATAAGTAAGAGTACTATGTAATGCTTAACGAATCTGCAATCATCAATAAGCAGACGAAACATGTGAAAAAGTTTCTGAAAGAGAATATGAATATTTGATGTGTTTCTTCTTTAGACTGTTTACCTTCCAACATTTGGATCAAATCCAATTACATAATAAGTAAGAACTACCCAGACGGCAACTTCTAAAAATGTGATTGGGATCTTGATGATCCACGATGGAATAGCATATGACCATGTCGGATAAAATAAAAGATCTCTTTGCTTGTAAAAGACAGGAAGCTTTGCTATTGTCATGGCAAGCTCTGCCAGTCCATTAAACATGAGCATAACTACAGCAAAAAATAGAGCTCCCATGTATATCCCTCCATCGGTTGTTGTATTGTGGTTCAACTCAGTTCTTAGAAACAGTGTCATGGTAATACAAGCCATTGTGGTGAGCTAAAAACAGACAAAGGAATTAGCATTAATGACAGTGCAGATAGAACCAATAGGAACATTAGATATTTGTCAGTCTATGTAGAGAAAACTCACTTGGAACAATTTGAATATGTATACAAATGAGTTCCTCTTCATAAGCAAAACTTCTCTTGCAGTCAAAGCTTTCAAGAGCTCGTTCTTGCTAACACCGTACTTTTCGGTTGTCAAAGCAGCAGGGTGACTTCTACTCTTGTCATATGGTGTTGCAAGATCATCTCCTAGTCTGAGTCCAACATGGAATGACTGATAAGCCTCGGAGAATTCTGTGGCCGTAATAAATCTGTATGGCTCATCTTTCCGTAGCCAGTACTGTTTCTGATCTTTCTTTGACGTCACCTGCACCAAGTATATTTCACAAGAATGATAGTTAGACTTGAAATATATAAAGCAAGGCTTATTCATTTTTTTAAATGACTTAAGCAAGATGATTGAAATGAACATAGATCACTTACTTCTTGCAAGAAGTCGGCCACACCTTTCCTCTCTGGACACTTGAAGCCCATGGATTCAAAAAACTCGAGTACATGTTCACGGGGACCTTAATATACTATCTGGCCATCAGATATGAGCATAATGTCATCAAATAAATCATAAGTTTCAGGGGCCGGCTGCAAAAGAGAGATGAGAGCAGTTCCTTGAAGAATGTGAACACTGTGTCGAAGGGCTTTCACAATTTGATAAGTTGTCGAACTGTCCAAACCAGTAGATATCTCATCCATAAAAAGTGCCTTTGATGGACCAACCAACATCTCACCTGCAAATAACCACACGACGTATAATTATTGTACAGACATTCAACAAAAAACATTTATGTGATTTAGTGTCAGAACTGGGAGCTCCTTTAACCTGTTGTAACACGCTTTCTTTGTCCTCCAGATATACCCCTGATCATCTGGTCTCCTACCATAGTATCTGCACAGACATCAATTCCTAAAACCTGCAATCAAGTGGAAGGAATAAATGTATCCATTGTTATGGTACCTTGCTATGATGTATATAAATGCTTTTTGGTCAACTTTATTACCTTTAGAACATAATCTGTGACCACGCTGGCCTCTTGACCTTCTGTTGCGGCAGCCTGACTCGTGGGAACAACCAGGGACGGAGCCAGGATTTGATCTTGCGGGGGGTCAAAATCAAACTTTCAGCCAAAGGCTATGCCATTGAGCTTTCCAAGTCCCAATTCTAGAAAATAATTCTCACTAATCCTAATTCCGGGCATTATTTCTTCTAACCATAGGTCCCACTGTATTTACGAAACAGTCCATTATCTCCGCCAATCCTAATTCCTAGCATTATTTGAGACTTGGGAGTGCATATAAATCTCAATAAAAATAAATCTAACAACGCAAATACGCAATGAAAAATTATAACACATAAACAAACATAGATTGAATTGATAACTCATCGTATCAACAATTTTAAACCCCAATTTATTTCTGTATATACATAATATTATCTCACAATTCAAGTGGATGAGCCTTGGTACTTGATAAATTTTAAAATCTTGGGGGGGGGGGCATGGCCCCCTCCAAAGAAGCCTAGCTCCGTCCCTGGGAACAACAATGAAAGTTTTACGAATGAGAAGAGAGTTTCATACACCACGCAAGAGGAAATCGTGCTATATGGAATAAGGAATTACAAAAACACCTCAACCACCAATAACAACATAGAGTTAGAATTCACATTGAAGGTGGAAATAAGCTTCAGACATCCTCTATTACATTCTACTTATTTATTTATAATTTTCTCTATAAGTTCTCCATATATTGGTCTGTTTCATGGGTATGAGGGAGTGTTACTTTCCGGTTCTTCATATTTTCTATAAAAATTTAAAACACTTGTATCCATGCACATTTCTACATTAAGTAGGCCCGTGTTTACCTTCATGTAGATATCAATATCAGGATCAGGCTTAATATTTGCATCTTTCTCTCTTCTTGACAGCTCTGCCAACATTTCTGCAAAAAGTTTGACAACAATTGTAATATGAAGCACTTAACCAACCCTCAAGCAAATCTACACTACACATTTTAAATGAATTACGAATAATGATGAAACCCCAAATTTATCCAGAATCAACTAACCATAGCGTGATCCAACCCCCTGGCATCTTGCAGAGAATGCCAAGGTTTCCCTCACAGTCATTTCTCCTATATGAAGATCATGTTGGCTAATATAGGCAGCTGTTCTCTGGGGTACGAACTCATTCATTTCATGGCCATTGTAGGTCACCCTTCCAGAAAACTATAATTGAAAAATGAAAATTTCAGCCCTCATATTGGACATTAATAGAAAATAGCAGAAAACTCTTAACGTCAAGATTGAGTATCTGAAATTAGTAGCCAATTACCTTAAGGGTAGGATCAAGCTTCCCAGCCAAAGCCAGCAATAATGTGGTTTTCCCAGAACTTGGAGGACCTAAAAGCAATGTCATCCTGCAAACCTCACATGGAAAATCAATATAAGAAATAGATTTCCTGAAAATGTGAAGTAATCTTATTTCAATCAATAAATTCATTAAACCTGCAAAGCCTGAGGATTCCGCTAACATCTTCAAGGATAGTTAGGCGCCTCTTTCTATTCGGAAGTAAGTGGAGAGTCTCTAACAACCCCTTTTGAACACACAAAGAGAAAAAAAAAAGTTATCAGTACACAAACAAGAAGTCAATAATCTTTCATATGCATAATTAAGTTGTTACCTCCACTATACTAATATTAAAGTTCAAGAAAGAAGGCAAAGCTCTGCTTCCAACATGAGCTTCTGCCTCGATATGTAAATGCTCGAATCTGACTTCGATTAGGGGCAAATCAATTCCAACTCTGACAGAAATCAATGCAAACATGAACAACTCAGATGTACGTAAATTTCTTCTTTTTCTCAGAATACAATACAAGCTAAGTTTCCCAGAAATTAAGAATATACTACTACTAATTAATAGAAATGAGTAGGGTTACGTACCTATCGACTCGATCCCTGAGTTTCAACAAGAATTTTTCATTATCTTCTTCGGCAACATTGAGTAGCCTGTCGAGTATTTTCTTCCTCTCCTGAATACCAAGATTATCAATATCAACTTCACTGACCCCAGCACCCTGTGATCCAAGCAACAACCCTTTTCTCAATCTGTCAAACGTGGGGAGTTTTTCGAGAGAAGCCCACTTGAGAGCTTCTTCATCATCTTCATCCCTTGCTGATTTTGAGAAAACTTCCATGCCATTGCTCCTCCATATTGATGAACTATTTGCTCTTAAACTCCCGATTCTTTCCCTTGTGCTTCTGCTGTTCCTCACACTGTTGCTCAAGTTATACAGATTACTACCGTCCATATTTGTATATATTGATCAACCCAAACCCAGATATATTAATTAGATCCCCAACAAGAACAGAAAAAGAAAAAACTAGTTGTATATATGTATTCAAGATTTGTTTTTCTTTCCCAAAACAATCAAATTCGAAGATGGGTTTCTCTCGTTCCCACCATGGCTTCTAGCTAGTAAATTAATTAATTAACTTGCAGTGCAGTTGTAACACCCCTTTTCAAAAATAGAAAGAGTGGTCACGCACAAAAGAATAATCTTATAATAATTAAATTTTATAAGATAAATTATAATAAATATCACATTGGCTCAAACCACAATCTAAATAATTATTACAATTCTAAATAGCTGACATATCAAACATAAACAAAACATTTCTAAACCATTGAATTAAAGGAAGTTCTCGTCACACTTGTCCTTATCCCCCTGATTACCTGTCGGAAGAAAAACACAGCATGAGCCAAATGCCCAGTACGGATATAGAATACAAGAAATAAACCGAAATAACTAACTCAATTAAATGAATTGAAACAAAAGCGAATCAAAGCGAAGCGAATAAAACTAACACAATAAAATGGTAGGCTGAATCAAATGGCTGGGTGTTATTTCATACCGAGCTCAAAATAAATAGTAATATACCTTGCCACATAGGCAAGTCAAATAATGTCACACGGGCAAGTCAAATAATGCCACACAGGCAATCACACATCGGACTGCACAATCCAGATGCGTGCAAAATCGGAAGGCGTGTTTGGCACAAACATTACCAATCCATGAGCGAGCGAGCGAAAACTAGGGTCGACCCATACGCCTCCCACAACAAAACACCAAATGGCCAACTCCCACCGGAGCACAAAACGGAGACGCCGTGGACTGATCACACCGCCACGGAAGGTGTCATGCCTCGGTACCAAGAGGACATGTCTGTGGTATCCCCACAGGTGGTTATAGCTCAGGTATACCCTACGGTATTCTAACAAGGATACCATGTCACAACACATGCGACACAACAAAGGGGTTCTAACATGTACATGTTAAACTGAAACGAGATATCAACACAAAGTCTCCAAAAAAATTAACATGCACATTACTACAATATCAAAATAAATTTAGATATGTTGTACTAGTCTACAGAGTACAATTATGAGTTCCAACTATGAACGCCAAACGAAACTATCACAATGAATTTGACAAGATATAATCATGAGAGGCAATGCTAATTTTCAAAACGCATAACGAAACGAACTAATTAAAAACAAAAGAATCTCGCTGAAAGAGTACGTAATCCGTACCTGGATTAAGCAATGTAATACCCAAAATTTATACTCCAAATTTGACTCGTTTAGACTCTCTCCGTTCAATCTAATAATAGAATAATAAAATAAATTTTATTACAAATCTAGCCGTTACAAACATAATATTATTTAATTTATTAATAAGAATTTTTATAATTATGCCGGCAAAATTAATTAATTTAAACTAATATACATAACTTTAATTTAAATTACCAATTTCGATTTATAACTTCATAGCCAAAAATTTATTAAAATATAATTTATATATATGTTATGAACACTGTTAACAGTAGGCTAAAAGTTACGAATTTTTTTTTTTTTTTATTACTCATATTATGATTTTCATGTAAATTCCCAATTCAATCTTCCACATAATTCTATATAAGACCATATCAAGAATCTGAATTATCAATTAATGTAGACAATTCTTATATATTATCTATATATATATATATTAAATAAAAACAAATGTTTCATCCGTTCCAAGCCAGGTGTTCATACTGCAATATAATCAATACTTCAATTCCCACCTTTATTTATATGATGACTTCCCATCACAGTTATATGACAGTTTTTCGTATTTTTTTTTCCTAATACGTACTTCTCTTTGAAATATCCTAAGAGGCGGCTGCGTTTTTTCTTTTTCTTTCTGATTTGCATCTCAGGTTTTATTAGGTTTTAGTATATGTATATTTATTATTTATTTTATTAATTCTCCTAATTATAATAAAATTAATATTACCCACATTTAATTAAATTAAACCCAAATAAAATTTAAGGCCCAAATTGTACTAAATTAATTTATCCATCTCTTATTAATACTTATTAGCCCACACCAATTAAATAACTAGTTTGACTCAAAATAAATGACCAAATCTAATTAATATGTTTTCAACAAAATAATTTTTAGTATTATTTAATATATATATATATATATATTATTTTTTTTCCGGGTATTACAGCAGTGCAGTGCAGTGCACTATATATAAATTTCCTTAAACTAATACCTATAGTCGGAGGGAGTGTGCCTATCAATGAGAGAGAGTATGTCTTCTAGAAGGGCCAAAAGGAAGTGACAAGAGAATTTCCAACTCACGTAGCCAGGTTGTACTAAATGAGTATAATACTCCCTCCTTCCTTATGAGTACTATTTTGAGTATTGTTAAATATTCACTTTCGTTTAATAATTAAATTTTTATATATATTTTTTTATTATATTCATAGTATTAAATATTTATACTTTTTTTTATTCTAATTCTCTCTTTATATTTAATAAGTATAATTATTTATGTGCTAAAAATATTTTGAATTAAAAAGCTAAAAGGTCACTCTCTCACCTACATTGAAAATAATTAATACCATATTATTATGAGCAATTTTATCATTTCATTTATATTCTTAATATGTTTAAAAACTTCACCGGAACTTTTATTAGGAGAGGAAGGGAAAAAGATTATGATGATGATCTTAATTTGTGATACACTTGTCGAAGCAAAAAAAAAAAAAATTTGTATGTTTGATATATATATACACTTGTCGAAGCAAAAAAAAAAAATTTGTATGTTTGATATATATATATATATATATATATATATATATATATATATATATATATATATATATATATATACGGGGAGGATCTCAATGAACCAAATAAAATAGAGATAAAAAAACACGTGGGTCGGGTTAAACCATGCGTGTTTTTGCTTGATTCAACCCAACCAGCGTGTGTGTTTTTGCCTTGAGTAAGATTCATGAATTAAAATTTATTTTATTTGGTCGCTTTAGAAGCATTTCCGTATATATATATATATATATATATATATATATATATATATATATATATATATATTGGGGATGATTATTAGGGCTCAAATTATATGGTGGGCCAAAATTTACGTAGAAGTATTTACCTTGGGTGGAAATCTGATTTGCAATTAAATATTTTAAGAATTTTTCAACTCTTGAAAAAGAAAGTGTCAGAATATAATCTGACTTTCTTTCTTTCTTTAACGAGTTTCAATTCAATTAGAAATCAATATGAATTGCCTACAACAGGCACGCGGTCAGAGTCTTGAATCCTCTCACTGACTGGGAGCTTACGGTTTCAGCCAAAGTAAAAACTCTCCAGTGAGACCAGATCAGTCATGATGAATAAATCTATTGATGAAAGTTTTCATACTATCATCTTTATCCCTCGTTTTACTTGCCAATTACAGTAAATTCGTCGGATTGAAGCCTCCATTAGATTCGGCAACTAAGGAGAAACTTCTTTTTTTTGGTACAGCTCGAAGAGACAGAAGATTAGAGATTAAGGGAATCATAACTAATTAGAAATTATATTTCTATACTGAGGAATCCTATTACTATAGGAGTAAGAAGATACAAGGCTAAACCCTAATTATCAGATACACAATATTATTTTTACAGACACGATATTATTTTTATAGCACAAGTATTAAGCTTTTGTTGTTAAACAGCGGTCTAAGCTGTCAAGCTTTACAGATTACGTATAATTTTGTTTATGTGCAAAATTAAACACATTATTAATAATTGAGACGCGTAAACAAATGTTGACAATATATATACATGAGTAGATCAAATTGTCCCAAAATGATAGTATGTTTTAAGAATAAGTTTTGGCAGACGACTGTATAATTCTGTTTTTGTATATGTATTCAAATTACATCTAAAACGCTATATTTTGTAAAAATTTCTGTTAGAATAAATATTATATATTTTTTAGGAGTCACAATAATAAAAAAAAAAAATTTAATTTTCCCGTCCAATAAACCGATTGGTGTAGAAAGACTATGTATTAAAGAATCCAAGGCAGTGGAGGGAGAGTAGTACGTAGTTTTAAGAAAATAGAGTATTTATAATTTCTTCTGGAAGGGAGGAATGTCGTTTATTATCTTTCACGTTTGACTGACATTCCTTTCCAGCTCAAGCCAAACGTTATATTCGTTTAATATAATTTAGGGTGTTATCGTATTTCAAACATTTTTCTCCGTTCATAAATCATGATTAGCTTGTATTGGATTTTCCATGTCAAATTCTGGAAGCGTCCCATGATCCCATCTCTCATCTCATCTCATCTCATCTCTAGCTTTAGCTTTCCTTTCTTAAAGAATTAATTAATTAATGTCTAATTTATACAATACTCCACTTGATCGATGGAATAGTAATTTTTCGAGAAACGACTGAACATAGTGGGCCCCATTCGTATGAGCTAGGCATCCTGCAGTCACAAGTCGTATATATAAATATAATATATAGGGTTCATAACATGAATTTCCTATAATTAAAAATTGGTCGGTCATTACAAAATTCTTAATTATATGAATGGCTTAATTCAATATATATTTATGATTAAGTATTGGTTCTATTGCTTGGTTTCTCTTGTTAAATGGAATTCACACATCCTTGAATGATCTGCAGACAGTTGAAGGCGATATCCGCCCCTATTTTCATTGAATCATTCCTCTACTTCCCTCATGCATGTGGCAAATACTTTGTATTGGCCAGGAGCATTGATTAGAATTGATAATGTGTAGGTAAACCAGTTCTTGTTTACTACTCCACTACAATTTGGTAGAACTAGAAGGCAGGCGAAATGCAAATACAAGTGGGTGTTCCAATTTTTATCTTTTCTTGATTGATTAATTTACATGCATGGTTGTTAATTAATTTCATGCTATAATGATGCTCGCTCTTCTTTTTGGATTCCTTCGTTTGACATAGCAAATGCTATGTGTTCACACAACCAAACACTTGCCAACAACGATGCATACACATGCTAGCTGTAGTTAAAATAAAACGAATAGATAATAAATTCCAGGACCAGGTCTTCGAAATCCTTCCACACTAAGTTGGTAAAAATTGGGTCCTCGGACAACAAATTTACTAACTGAGAACCAAGTTGATCACCAAGATCAAAACCCGTTGTTGTTGCTAAACAAAGCACATCCAGGGCCTCAACAACTTTCTTCTTCAAGGCATTAATTTGGGGAGTCAAAAGTTATACCAATAAAATAACTAAAACATGCATTTGAAATGATCTGACATTCATAAAAAAAACACACACACACACACACACACAATTAAAGAGATGAAATTAGAAGCAACATAAATATTAACAAGAGAAACCAAGCAATAGAACCAATAATTAATCATAAATAAATATATATTGAATTGCCATTCATATTAAGAATTTTGAAAAGCAAAATTACTTCCATATATCTCAAGTGTCATTACCACGTAATATTCGAGTTCCTTACTGAAATTCATCTTTCCAAAACTGATCTAAAAACTTTTCATTACTCTTCCTAGTATCCAAACCACCAGAAGAGGCAAAATAGTTCCTCAATTTTGGTTTCTCCAACAATGTTTTTGACATTTGTCGTCACAATCATTGGCTCAAACACATTCCCTACATATGAAAAAATAGCAATTAAGCAGATAAAACATAAACAAACAGGAATTCATTATTTTATTAATTTTCAACACCTGAATTATCTTTATCTTCTTCATTTTCTTTTTCCGAATTGATGTACTCGGTCCAATCGGTCCTTTTCTTTTTCCAATTCTCAACCTGGGATTCGTCTAATGACAAATCTAGGATTTGTTGGTCTAATTCAAGCGATTAATTCTGTTCGGCAAATTGGTGCGACATATTGAAGGCCTGAACAAATTTACTCTGAATGCAGTTTTTTAATCTCATTCGTTCATAATTGTAATAAGGTATATATGGTATTTGTTAATTTTTGATTGATAGCAAATATATTCTATTGCCCATATATATATATATATATTATATTTAAGTGTGAACTAATTGTTTAAGAAAAAATCAAAATTTGAATTTAATGTTTGATTACTAATAAAGAAATGAAATTTTTGCTCAGGATTAATTTTGTGCAGGGAACACAAGTAGTAGACGGAAAACTAAAAGCATCATCCTATATATAAGTACAAATACTGCACCAATTAAATCAGTGGTGAAGACAAAAATTATATTCAATTTGGTCAAAATTATTACAAAATTATAAATAATTTAGTGAGAGTTCGGGAGTAACACCCGTGTCAAAGTTTTTAAATAATTTTATAGTTTCAGGTTATATATATAAAGCATATATTTGATTATAATAATAATATAATAATTGATAACTTTATATATATTTATATGTCTGTATATATATACCCTATTGATCTCTAATAGACTTTTTTAAAGACAAATTATTTATAAATAATTTATTCTTTAATTATTATTTTAAAAATAATATAAATTAAATTATTAATTAGTTTAAGAAAATTATATGAATATATATAGAGAGAGACAGGAGGAGGAGGTAGTAATAATATGAGATTAAGATTTTAGTAAGAAAGTTATAAATTTTTAATTTTATTTTGTATATTATAAATTTTATAGAATTTTTGAGTTCAATTTGTATATAACACCTAAATTTTCGATTATTATCATATTATAAAATCTAAGGGCCCCACATATTCAATATATTATCCTTGCGAGAAATGAACAGTTAGGCTCATGGTGCTCAGATGAGGCCCTCTTATTAAAATAGAAGTCGGTACAGTTTGATATTTAAGCATAACAACCTGTGCTGACTTTGTCAATTTATATTCTAATCTCAGCCTTCAAATCAATTGATCAACGGTCCAAAAAGGGTTTAAGATAAGTTGTTCATGGCAGCCGGTTGCCATGGATGGATTCCCATATATATATATATATATATATATATATATATATATATATATATATATATATATATATATAGTGGGATGTGGCGCCCCCAAAATATGTATACATCACCTATTATTAAGTCGCCAAATACATGGTACAGTAATACAAATACAATCTTAAATATACAACATGAGTTGTGAGTTTTAATACAAATATTATCTTCAGAGAGTATTCAAACTCAAAATAAGTCCTCAATACATTTATTAACACACTATTTCATAGAATAGTGAGGACTACTAATCTTATCATCGGGACCGGCCACCACTTGGAGTTCCCGACTAGTCCACGATACGTTCTCATTTCTGAAGAGAACAATGAAAGTAAAAGGTGAGCTCAACTAGCCCAAGTAAAAATATTATGACTAAGATAATGCGAGAATAAATTATCGTTAGCCTTCAACGATGTTAAACCGATACAATATAACAAACATCAAGTTTAAGCGTAGCGAAATAAGCAATCCATTAAAAGAGTCGAGTAGAGAATAAAATCTACTATCTTCTATGATTTAAAAGGTTTTTTATCACTTTTATTCTTTGAGACTCGACTTAATAAATAAACCACATCATCCTCAGATCTTATGGCAAGGATATTCATTAATATCACAACCACAAATTGTCCATGACTACGGGCCAATGATATTCGTGTATTCATCAATGGTCATGATCATACCAACAACTGTCCATCAATGCACTACGGGCCAATGAGGACTTTTACCACATCATTTGTAACATTACGGTCATGATTATACCGAATAATTCCTGGTCATAATCATACCAAGTCCATCTATGCACTACATGCCACAGATGACTTTCAACATAATATAAACATGAGAATGATGACAATGATATAAGAATCCAATAAAACAAGTTCAAGAATTAATTTATCCAGAATTCAATAACGTCCAAATTGTCAACATGATACTGCTTTGTAGAGTAAAATTCAAGAATGTTCAGAAGAACATTTCCATGAAAAGATACTAGATGAAGCGCAAATATCAAGGATATTCCACTAATTTCATGGAGTATAGAAGTCAAAACTTTAACCAACCGAGTATAATAGAATATATGCGCGCAAATAGATTTTTTAAATCGCCGTGCAGTAATCCACGATATCTGAGATCATTTTCACAATTTAATAAGGAATGAATACGAAGGATCATTCACCATGCATGTGGTAATCCATATGGCGAGTTATTCCAATGAATAATAAAGAATGGAATAATGAAGGTTTCACCACGCGTGCGATGCGAGACCGCTGCCGCAGAAAAGTTATTCTCAGCGTAATAATAAAGAATGGAACCGGTCATGCGTAAGCGATACAGACGAGGATATTAAGCGGAATAATAAAGAACGGAACAGTCAAAGTAAATTGCATGCGGCGAGGACATTCCAACGAGAATAATAAAGAATTGAATAACAACAGAAATCACCGTGCATGCGATAGACCGCGCTGACAAACAAGGTTATTCTAATAGAATAATAATTAATAGAACCGGTCGGGACGTAATACGACCGGCGAGGATATTCCAATGAATAATAAAGAATGGAATAATGAGAAGAATTTCACCATGTATGCGGTACTTGGCATATATACAAAGTTATTCTAACACAATAATAAAGAATGGAATAATGAAGAATTTCACCATGTATGCGGTGCTTTGCATAGACAAAAGTTATTCCAACATAATAATAAAGAATGGAATAATGAAGTTCTCTTCATGAATACGAAAAGAAATAATACCCCTTACTTTAGAAGAAAGCTGGATATAGGAGTAGTAAAGTAAAGAATACTTTTTCTTCTTTCTCATAGTTTTTCTCTAGAGTTTCAGTGAATTCGTAAGAAATAATGAAGGAATGAGCTTCTATTTATAGGAGAATGGATTGAATAGTAACTAATTCATGAACGGTCCAGATTGATTTACTATGCAGTATTAATAAAATATTCTAATAAAACAAAATCTTTTAAATAAAATATAATATATTTTATTTATAATCTAATAAAACGAATAACTTTATAAAAATATTTTATTTTATATAAAAAGATTTTACTATGCAAAACACTACGCAGTACTATAAAAAAATACTACGCATAATAAAATATAATATATTCTAATTATTGTATAATAAAACAAATAACTTTATAAAAGTATTACATTTTATATAAAAAGATTTTACTATATGCAAAACACTTATACGCAGTCTTACGCAAAGACCTTTGCATAATAAAATATATTATATTTTAATTATTGTCTAATAAAATAAATAACTTTATAAAAAGTATTACATTTTATACAAAAAGATTTTACTTAAAAAGATTTTACATTTTATTACATTAATAATACTAATAAAATAAAATTTAATATTTCTGACTTCATAAAAAGACACTTATTATATTTAACAACAAATAGTATTATAATTGATTTGATTAATGTCCCGAGGAAAGAGGGGATAAGAATTTTGGGTAAAAGGTGATAAATATTTTTAAAATAAGTAAGTGGTTAATAATAATAATCATCATCTCAATTATTGATTTAATAATATATAAAATATCGACAATTGAATCAAATAACGTGAATCTTACGTCGAAATTATGGGAAGACCCCAACTTATTATTAATGAAATTTAATTTTCTCTATTTATTATTTTGAAATAGTAAGGGTTGATTTGATTAATGTGGATAAGCGATTGGAAAAACGCAAATATTTCAGCGAATAAGTTGGTTATAAAATAATTATTAGTTTGGTGGTGGAATTCTTGCTTGTCGGGGAATATTACGATGGCTTTGTTGGATTGGAGGAAGAAAACGACAAGAATAAGTTGGTTATTAAATGTAATTCTTTACCGTTAATTAACGTTGGAATACTTTTGGTTAAAACACACGATGTCACGCGTTGTTGCTGATACATTTATTGCACCAATTATTGAAAGTATTTACTCAATAATTGTTATAGTAATTCTTATTCGATATTATATTTTATTGATTTGATAATTGCTACGTTGATATTATTGTTGTTTTAATAATTGTCCTTTGCACGGTATTTTCTATTATCGAGACAATAATTCATATTATCGAATAATATTATTAGATAACATTATTGGCAATGTCTAGAAAGTTACATACAGGAGAGGTTTGGTCATCTAATTTCTTGCGCATGATAAGAGAGATCCTTATTGGAAAGCCCCCTCTTTCTGAGGAAGCTGCACTGGTTGTCGATAATGTGATTACGTAATATTATTTGTGAATAATTAATTATTGATTTATATGATGAGAAAAATATTGATTTTATGAGGATATAGATGGAGAAATTTTTAATGTGACAATTGTTGAAAATTAATATTTTATCTTTTTACGATAAAATAATTCATTTAAATATATTATTTTAATAATATATTAATGGTGATATTTTTATAATGAATGTGGAATATATGAGTATATGAGGAGGAAGAGTATTTTTGAAGCATTAAATGTTTAACACATATTTTATGTGTTGGTGGACACAATTATCGCCCGTTTGTGGATTTTGGTCAATTTTTGTTTAGAATTTGGTAAAACTTTCTTCTGCAAAGTTGTAGAGAATTGAATTTTCTATAAAAATTGGCGAGATTCAAATTTTCTGATAAAAGGGCTATTTATTGTGAATTATTGAAGTTCCGAAGTTCTGAAATAATTGATTTTTGGAATTTTCGTTATTTATTTGAAGAAAAACGTTTTTTTTTTTACTTGGTGGGCTGCATTAACATGTGCAAAATCAATTTGAGTTCGAGATCTAAGAAGGTGGGCTAAGGAATTTATATATATATATTAATATTATATTCAATTTTCTACTTTGGTGTTCTAAGCATTTTTCTATAAATAGGGTCTTGGGTTAGAATTGAAAATCACACGAAGCTGAAGTTTTCTCTCTATTTTCTCTCGATATATTGAGCGTATTCTTGTGAGTATACTTTGAGGGTTGTTATACGGTGCAAGTTCCTTGATACCATATCCGGTTTTTTGATCGGAAATGCAAGTTTTTGTGAGGTAAGGGATATTATTTTTTTCGTAATGATATTATTTCTTCAATATCATTATCTTTGAAATATTGATCTGAAATTTTTATCAAATTTTGAACTTTTGGTGTAGATTCTTATTCACGTATCTGCCTTTATTCACGATATCGACCTTATTCACGAATCGACCTTTATTCATGAAAAATGAAAATTTTCCCTTTTCGTCTAAAATATATATTGTGGATACTAGCTTTGATTGTATCCATGTTTTGATCATTCTTGAATTTTACACCACTATGATTATTTTTGAGGTATTTTTGGACATGGATAAAACAAAGTACGAATCCTTAATCCTTAATCCTTGTCATTTTATTTCCTTTGGATTCGTTTCTTTAAAATATATTTTCATAATCCTCGATCTTAAATGATGATATTATGGAATATCTTTGGCTGTAGTGCAAAGATGAATGATTTTCGATGAATATCTTTGGCCGTAGTGCAAAGATGAGCAGTGTTTAGATGAACATGACCAAGTGATGAATATCTTTGGCTGTAGTGCAAAGATGAATATTTGATTCGGATATATATTGATTGATGTTACGGGGATAAAAGATGAGCGATGAACTTTTAAATTCATACATAGAAGATAGTAGTTTGCATTCTCTACTTAACTCTTACTAATGAATTATTATTTCAGCTGCGAATATTGATTTAAAACTTGTTGTCTATTGTATTCTATTAGATTTTTTTCCTGTTGAAGACTAACGATAATTTGTTGTATATTATCTTAGTCATAATATTCTTCTTTGGGCTAGTTGAGCTCACCCTTTTCCTTTTGTTCCATTTTTCTTCTCGGAGGCGAGAATATAGCGAAAGTGCAGTGGGGTATGGAATGAAAGGTTACAGAGAGAGTTGTTTAGTAGTCCTCACCATTTTTATAAAATAATGTATCGATAAATGTGATGAGAATTTATTTGAGTATAGATATTGTCTAGAAGATAATATTTGTATTCAAACTCACGAGTTTCTTGTTGTAATAATAAAGTTATAGTTGTTTTTTGTACCATGTATTGTGACTCGAGAATGGGTGATGTATACTATTTTGGGGGCGTCGCGGTTGGTATCGAGCTTAGGGATATGATCTCTGGCGGAGATCGGGGAATAGAACTAGGAGGGAGAGGCGAGTAAATCCTTATTTAGTGTGTCTACTAAGCTTATTTAATTTGTTAGTTGGTCGATATATAGGGATATTATGTGATATGTTGATTTCCTTAATTAACCCTTGTTACATGGAATTATTTGAGAATGTCATTGAGAATGATATGATGGAGTAAATGAGATCGTGGAGGCGCTTTTGTCTTCACCGATGAGGAGAAGCGTCGTGGTGAGCAATGTTCCTCACTGTGAACAAGCATGTTGAGCGAGATGATGAGCAGCGGGATGTTTAGAAGCTTTTTGCGGTTCATGCAAAATCGAGACGAGGAGACACGTGCACAAACTCTGGTGGAAATGATAACAACATACGATTTGTCATGGCCATGAGAATAGAAAAAGCGAATCGGGAGGAGATTTTAAAAGAGGAGATTCAACAACGACAATGTGAAAGCAGCAGCACCGGTGACAATTTGGTTCGAGGAGGAGAGCGACCACCGGTCGTATATCTACAAATCACGGGAAGAGGGACATATCGGTCAAGCATCCCACAGATTCAAGGTATGTTATAATTGTGGAAAGGAAGGACATATCGTTCGAGATTATGCGGTAGCGAAATCAAGTCGGGGGACGGTGACTCAAAAGGTTCCCGAGAAAAGTCGAAGTCAGCGGTTCTGGAAGAGCGTTTGTTGTATTTGGTCAAAATCGAGGAACCCAAAGCGAGGTGATCACGGGTAGCTATTTATAAATTCTTGCGAAGTTTATACCTTACTTGATCTGGGTCTTTACCCATTCATTTATCTCTCTGCTTGTGCTCAGCGTTTAAACTTGACTCAGGAGAAATTAGACTTTGACTATCTGTGGAAACTCAGTTAGGAGAAACTTTCATCACATCCTTTGTTTATAAATCTTGTTTGATTGAGTTGGCACCATCACCTTACACATTGACCTTATCTCTTTAAAGATACTTGCTTTTGATGTGATTTTAGGGATTGATTGGTTAACTACTCATCATGCCAAAATTGATTATTTTTCGTAAGGTTGTTAGTTTTCATATTCCTACCCAACTTTGTTATGCAAATTCAAGCAACTAAACCATTAAAATCAATCCTTTGTCATATCTAATCATAAAATTTATTCGTTTATTGAAAAGCGGATGTCAAGCTTTCTTAGCCCATGTTATGGATTTGAATAAAGACACGTCAAATTTGAATAATATTCTGTTGTTATTGACTTTTCTGGCGTATTTCTGAAGAACTTCCGGTCTACCCCGAGCGTGAAGTTGAATTCTTTATTGATCTTGAACATGGTACAAAGCCCATTTCTAAAACCCATATCGAATGGCTCTATTGAACTTGAGGAGTTAAAGGTCCAACTACGAGGAATTGTTGGACATCGGTTTCATTAAATCTAGTACATCTCCTTGGGGTGCTCTGTTTTATTTCGTAAAGAAGAAAGGCGGGAGTATGCGACTTTATATCGACTATCGAGAATTGAACCATGTCACCATCGAGAATAGGTATCCTCTACCTCGTATTGATGACTTGTTTGACCGATTGCTGAGAGCACAATTCTTTTCAAAGATCGATCTTAGATTACGGATATCATCGGTGAAGATTAGGCGAGGATATTCAAAGGCGCCTTGAGAACTCGGTATGGGCATTATGAATTTTTTAGTCATGTCTTTTGGATTGACTAATGCTCCTATGACTTTCATGGATATGATGAAGCAAAGTATTGAGGACTATTTAGATCGGTTCGTTGTTGTCTTTATTGATGACATTCTCATATATTCCAAAAGTAGTGAAGATCATGAGCACCATTTGAAATTTGGTACTCAAAGGCCCGTGAAAACAAGCTATATGCCAAGTTGAAGAAATGCGAATTACGGCTTGAGGAAGTAGCATTCCTTGAGCGCGTGGTGTCTAAACATGGAGTATCTGTCGACCCGTGAAGATTGAAGCAATACAAAGTTAGGAACAGCAAAAGTCGGTGGCCAGAAAGTCGTAGCTTTACGGGCTAATTTGGTTATTATCGGAGATTCGTGGAAGGATTTTCTCGAATCGCTACTCCATTAACTTCATTAACTTCGGAAGGATACAAAATTCGTTTGGAGTGAGGAAGCGCGAAAAGAGTTTCAAGAGCTTAAGAGAAGACTTATTTATTTTGTTCTAACAATACCATCTGGTTCGGATGGATTTGTTATCTCTGATGATCTTGGGCAAAGGGTTAGGATGTGTTCTCATGCAGCGTGGGAAAGTCATAGCCTATGCCTCGCGACAACAAAAAAATTTGAGAGGAATTATCCTACTCATGATCTAGAGTTAGCGCGATCGTTTTCATTTAAAGATCTGGGAGGCTTATCTATATGGGAGAAAGTGGAGATATATTGAGGACCATAAAAGCCTCAAATATTTCTTCACGCATAAAAGGAACTCAACATGCGGCAATGGCGTTGGCTCGAGTTGTTGAAAGATTATGACCACACTATTGATACCATCACGAAAAAGCGAGCGTGGTGGTGGCGGCGTTGAGTGAAAAACATATGTGAGAGGCGAGTGCGATGATGTCAAGTATCGCGCATAGAGCCGACTTTAATAGAGAAAAGTTAAGGTTCTTTCAAGCAGGCAGGCCGGGGTGATGCGTATGAAGAAGAAAGTCTGAAGGTGTTATTAGGGCGAGAATCGATGAAGCGAGGAATACTTGAGTCCACTCCGGACTTTGTGTTCTAACGACTACGATTTGAAGTACAAGATTATGATGGAAGCACACAATACACCATTTGCGATCCATCTGGAAGTACCAAAATGTATCGTGATCTTGACATACATTTTGGTGGAACAATATGAAGAGAGAGATCGCGGAGTTTATCTCGAGGTGTTTAACTTGTCAGCGTGTAAAAAGCGGAGCATCAAGTGCCAAAGGGTCCATTACAACCACTTGAGATTCGAAATGGAAGTGGGAACATATTACCATGGATTTCGATTACGGGTCTTCCCACGGTTTCTCAAAGGCGTAAATCTTTATTTGGGTTATTGTTGATAGATTAACCAAAGTCGCTCATTTTTCTTGCAAATCACGGAGACTTATTCCTTGAGCGTCTTGCTAGTATGTATGTGAATGAGATTGTGAGGTTGCATGGCATGCCGGTATCCATAGTTTGGATCGTGACCCAAGATTCACTTCAAGATTTTGGGTTAGCTTGCAAAAAGCTATGGAGCGCAGTTCTGATTTAGTTGATATACCATCCTCAAGCAGACGGACAATCGAGAGAGGACTATCAAACTCTTGAAGATCTATTAAGACTACTGTGTCCTAGACTTCAAAGGGAGGTGGGATAAGTATTTACCATTGGTGGAATTCTCCTCTAACAGCGAGTTATCGAGCAAGTATAGGGGTGGCTCCATTTGAAGCATTATATGGACGAAAGTGTCGCTCTCCGATATGTTGGGATGAGGTTGGGGAAGCAACATTGTTGGGACCCGATTTGGTACATATGACTACGGAAAAGATCAAATGATTCGACAAGCGTATACAAATGGCACGGGGCCAAAAAAAAGAGTTATGCGGATCTTCATCGAAAGGGCGTGGAATTTGATATCGGAGATCATGTATTGTTGCGTGTTACACCATGGAAAGGAATTTACAAGATTCGAGAAGAGAGAAAGCTCGATCCACGATTTATTGGTCCATTTCAAATTCTTGATTAGAGAGTAGGAAATGTAGCCTATAGACTCGCGTTACCTCAAAGTATATCTCGTGTTCATAATGTGTTTCACATATCGCACGCCGTAAATATGTGAAAGACCCGAACCACGTTATAGAGTTAGAAGCAGGACGAGATAATAGAAGACTTAACGTCTGAAGAGGTACTGTCAAGATCTTGGATAGGAAGGGCATATCCCTACGCACAAAGGTCATACCACAAGTTAAAGTTTTGTGGAGGAATCATCTTTATAGAGGAAATGACACAGGAATTGGAAGCGGAAATGAAAGCGAGGTATCCTCACCTTTTGAAACACAGAGTGCGTCGTCGATTTGAAGACGAAATTTCATAAGGAGGGAGGTTGTAAGACCCCAACTTATTATTAATGAAATTTAATTTTCTCTATTTATTATTTTGAAATAGTAAGGGTTGATTTGATTAATGTGGATAGTTATGGGTAAAATCGCAAATATTTCAAAATAAGTAAGTGGTTATAAAATATTCATTATTATTTGGGGAATATTCGTTTTGGTCGTGGAATATTAAATCTTTGTCGGAGAATATTAAATGCGATGCGCAGTAGCGACCATGTGTGGGCCCCATAACGGAAGCGATTGGAGGAAGAAAGCAGCAAGAATAAGTTGGTTATAAATAACTTGGCGTGAAGTTCTTCTGAATTAACTTTGTTGGAATACCGGTGGTTAAAAACACGATGTCTGGCGTTGTTGCTGATGATGTCTGCGGTATTGCACCAATTATTGAAAGTATTTACTCAATAATTGTTATAGTAATTCTTATTGATATTATATTTTATTGATTTGATAATTGCTACGTTGATATTATTGTTGTTTTAATAATTGTCCTGCGTAGTATTTTCTATTATCAGACAATAATTCATATTATCTGAATAATATTATTAGATAACATTATTGGCAATGTCTAGAAAGTTACATCTAAGGAGAGGTTTGGTCATCTAATTGCGCGCATGATAAGGAGAGATCCTTATTGGAAAGCCCCTCTTTCACAGAAGCGCACGGTTGTCGATAATGTGATTACGTAATATTATTTGTGAATAATTAATTATTGATTTATATGATGAGAAAAATATTGATTTTATGAGGATATAGATGGAAAAATTTTAATGTGACAATTGTTGAAAATTAATATTTTATCTTTTACGATAAAATAATTCATTTAAATATATTATTTTAATAATATATTAATGGTGATATTTTACAATGAAATGGAATATATGAGTATATGAGGAGGAAGAGTATTTTTGTGGCATTAAATATTTAACACATGTTTTTTGTGTGTTGGTGGACACAATTATTGATGAAATTTGATTATAGCTTTGTAAAATCGCTTCGTTTGTGGATTTGGTCGATTTACATTTGGAATTTGGAAAAACTTTCTTACGCAAAGTTGTAGAGAATTGAATTTCCTATAAAAATTAGCGAGATTTGAATTTTTTTACGATAAAAGGGCTATTTATTGTGAATTATTGAAGTTTGAAGTTAGAAATAATTAATTTTGGAAGTTTTCATTATTTATTTGAAGAAAAATGTTTTTTTACTTGGTGGTGGGATGCATTAACATGTGCAAAATCATTTGAGTTCGAGATCTAAGAAGGTGGGCTAAGGAATTTATAATATATATATTAATATTATATTCAATTTTCTACTTTGGTGTTCTAAGCATTTTTCTATAAATAGGGTCTTGGGTTAGAATTGAAAATCACACGAAGCTGAAGTTTTCTCTCTATTTCTCTCTCGATATATTGGCGTATTCTTGTGAGTATACTTTGAGGTTGTTATACGGTGCAAGTTCCTTCCCTTGACACTATATCAGTTTTTTGAGTCGGAAATCTTAGTCTTTGTGAGGTAAGGATATTATTTTTTCGTAATGATATTATTTCTTGATATCATTATCTTTGAAATATTGATCGAAATTTTTATCAAATTTGGAACTTTTGGTGTGAGATTCTTATTCACGTATTCGGCTTTATTCACGTATCGACCTTTATTCACGAATCTGACCTTTATTCATGAAAAATGAAAATTTTCCTTTTAAATCTAAAATATCTATTGTGGATACTAGCTTTGATTGTATCCATGTTTTGATCATTCTTGAATTTTACACCACTATGATTATTTTTGAGGTATTTTTGGACATGGATAAAACAAAGTACGAATCCTTAATCCTTAATCCTTGTCATTTTGTTTCCTTTGGATTCGTTTCTTTAAAAATATTTTCATCATCCTCGATCTTAAATGATGATATTATGGAATATCTTTGGCTGTAGTGCAAAGATGAATGATTTTCGATGAATATCTTTGGGCGTAGTGCAAAGATGAATAAGTGTTTAGATGAACATGATCGGTGATGAATATCTTTGGCTGTAGTGCAAAGATAAATATTTGATTCGAGATATATATTGATTGATGTTACTGGGGATAAAAGATGAGCGATGAACTTTTAAATTCATACATAGAAGATAGTAGTTTGCATTCTCTCTTAACTCTTCTAATGAATTATTATTTCATTGCGAATATTGATTTAAAACTTGTTGTCTATTGTATTCTATTAGATTTTTCCTGTTGAAGACTAACGATAATTTGTTGTATATTATCTTAGTCATAATATTCTTTCTTGGGCTAGATTGAGCTCACCCTTTTCCTTTTTGTTCATTTTTTCTTCTCGGGAGGCGAAAATATAGCGAAGATGCGAGTCGGGGTATGGAATGAAGGTTAGAGAGAGTTGTTTAGTAGTCCTCACCATTTTATAAAATAATGTATCAATAAATGTGATGAGGATTTATTTGAGTATAGATATTGTCAGAAGATAATATTTGTATTCAAACTCACAGTTTCTTGTTGTAATAATAAAGTTGTAGTTGATTTACGTACCATGTATTGACAACTCGAGAATGGGTGATGTATACCTATTTTGGGGCGGGGTGTTTCAACAGATTAATGATAAAACTTCCGCCGTTATTTTCATAAAATATTTTTGTCATTTTCTCAATCAAATAATAATTTCATTGCGAGGTCCACCAATGATTGTCTTGGCATACGAATATTCCTGTTTAAAACGAATATTTCCCACCAATCGAATATTATATAACAACTTGCGTGACTTTACAAAATTTATAAATACTACCCACAACTATAACATTATCTCAAATCCACACCATAATATTCAAAAAAAATATTTCGAGAAAATTAATTCTTATTCAGTAAAATTTGGGGTCTCACATCGGATCTTAAGTTCACCCCTTATCTAGCTCACCCCCTTTAGCGACGGATAAGGCGACAATTGATTACCGCCACTATATGTTTCGATGTCGTAGCATATATGTTGTATCGTCACTAAAAGCTAAGACGACGGTTCGATATATATATGACGAACCAGAAGATATAAATCCGTCCGGGTCTCGTCTTAAAAGGAGAGGTGAGCAAGGTGAAATTTAGATAAGGATGAGCTTAAGATTCGAGCATCATATATATATATATATATATATATATATATATACTTCAATCTATGGCAACCGTTTGCCCATATCACTATTCCAACGACCAACATGCATGTCAGGTGTAGATCAATTAAATGGAAGGTTGAGATTGAAAAAATATTTTAAAATTGTTGTATTTTAAAAAGGCAATTCTTTTTTTTATATAAAATCTAACAAAATGAGACCCATTTATACTTGTGTTTGACCAGCTAGAGCCCTCATATTAAATTAGAAGCCTCTATGTATGTAGCGGCTGAGTATAAATTTGTTTCAATCTCAAACCTTCCATTTAGTTGATCTACTACTCGATGTTGGTTCTTTGAAATAGTGATTATAAGCAACCGGGTTGTCATGGATTAAATTCATATATATATATATATATATATATATATATATATATATATATATATATATTCAAATTTATCATTATAATATTATTATCATATTATTTATTTTATCATTATTAAACTGAACATTCACTAAATTTGAGGATAAATATAAATCAAATTAAAATTTACAAATTATATAAATGAAACTTTTTTTTGTGTGAAACGGAATATCTAAAGAATCTATTTTAAGTCAATTTATATTTCTTTCTTTCTTTATTTCTTTCTATTGCTTGATTGATGACATGTATGAGAGAAATACAAAATTTAATTGGTCACTATAGATTAACGATTTCAATCCTGTACGCACCACCTCATATACAAGTAATATAATACTCCCACCAACTCTCACTCACCCACCAATAAGATTCTTTAGCTTTTTGTCTTATTAATCGATTCATCCTCCCCACATTTTAACAATAATAATAAGTGAAGTACATTCTTTAAGATGCATGCATGGTCGATCAATGATCATAGCCCTTTTTAATTGAATATTATCTTTCAATCTTATCTCTGTCCTATCCATTCATTGTTTAATTGCAACTAATTATAAGACCTACGTACATACACTATCCCTAAGAAAATACTAGTATTAACAAACCGTTGCTCCAAAAGCTAACTACACTCATTTGGATAGGAATGAATACCAGAGTAATTTAAATAGCTAACAGGGAAATCAAATTGCTGGTGGAATTAATTAAGCTACAGATAATTAATATTATATATACATATACATATATATAGGAGTATATAAATATGACTGTTACATCGTAGCGTAGCGTAGCATTATTGGAGGCTTTCATTAATACTAATAAAGAAATTAAAATACATAAAAGGATCGGATATTCCTATACATATAACTCAAAAAAAAACAATTATTTGGCATGGTCAAAACCTTTCTACCGCCTTTGGAAGTTGAATGCCTTGATGGAGAAGGCAAAGGTGAAGGCAAAAACAACAGTGAAGCCGACTACCGCAGATCCAGCAATCCAAACATTACCATGTTCAAACCCATAATAATCTTCAATGAACACCTTTACACTTTTCTTCACGTCCACAAGGGTCTTGTCCTCAATGTCTCCAAATTGCGAAGCAAGCAGACCGTACAATGTGTAAGCAACTGGGCATACCCAAGCATACCATCTCCACCACACAGGCATACTCTGTTGTTGTTAATCAAGAAAAAAAAAATGAATGAATGAATGAATACTACTAGAGTAATATATATATTTGCAAAAACTTTTTCAAAATAGACCGGCTGGGAGAACTTACAGGTCGCGGGATTATATATCCTGAAAAGAGATTCCATATGGCATAAAATGCTGCAGCAATAATAGCAGCAATGTCGGCGTTGGGAGTCACTGCCACGGTCATCATGCCATACAGGGTGAAGTATAGGAATGTGAAGAACATGAAGAATAAATACCAAAAGAATTTCACTGCTGTCCATTCAAATCCAATCATTGCATAAACGATAAGACCATATACCGAAGCTTGTGCTAGTACATATGGTACTTCTACCAAAACCTGCAAAGGGGACAACAACAAATCAATTCCCTACATGTATATTATGACAACATTTTCTAATACAAGACGACCCATTACCTGTGCAAAGGCATATGGCAAAGCTGAATACATTCCGGCAGCTCTTTCTCTGTAAAACACTGTTCGTTCTACGGCTACCACTGGCTGCACGGATGATGCATTTTGGACCCCGAGGAAGAGGCAAGCCGCATACATAGAACCCATTGCATTGGTGAGATCTTGTTGACTATCCCTGCAAAACATCATCCAATTAATAATGAGACTACTAAACAGGTTTGAATAACCTTTAATTGGTTGGTGAATAATTCTCTGTTTGTAACTTACATTTTGGAACCAAGGTCCCAGAACATCGACCCAAACATCAAAGCTATGGCGGTTGTGAAGAGAAATCTCACTGCAGTATAAGATGTGTTTCTCCAATATGAGCATCGTTGTTTCCATAGGCAAGCCACGCATTGAGTGATGAAAGATTGCGAGTACTGAGTTGGAAAATAGAGATCTTTGGAACCAGGACGATGTGTACTTAATTCTTTAATAAGTTCTTTGTTTCTCCTGTATTATGTAATATATTAGTCGAGCATTTAATATTAAAAATAATTAAGAACCTAAATTATGACATGTCAATTCAGTACTGATCAAAGCAAGTGATATATGCAATTACTTACCTGTACAAATCTGAATTTCTGTACACTTCAGTGAAATCAATCCCCAGAACCATTTCTTGAGCAGATGTAGTAACTTCTAACATCCAGGTGGCTGGATTATATCCGTCTTTGATTTTACTTATTCCTTCAATATCCTTTTTGGAAGAACAATTCGTGTTTTAGAACTCAATATAATCTATCAGACCAATTATAATATGTATCGCTTGTAGTTTATGATTGTTCATTGCATCTCACCTCAAAGTACTTGATTAGCTCACAGGATTGCCGTCCAACTGGTCCTGCATATAACTCCAGTCCTCCTCGCTTCATGAGGAAAAGCTGCGACACATGAATTGATAGTTTTTAGTATCTATATAAAGAAGTGAACCAAACCAAAATGCTAGTTCATTGTATCCGTCAACAATATTCACCTCATCAAATGCTTCAAATATGTCAATGCTTGGTTGATGGATAGTGCAAACAACAGTTCTTCCCGTGTCCACAGTATTCCTAACTGTTCTCATCACGATTGCAGCAGCTCTTGCATCCAGCCCTGAAGTTGGCTCATCCATGAATATTATGGAGGGGTTTGCAACCAGCTCAACTGCAATGGTTAGCCTCTTGCGCTGCTCGGTTGAGAGACCATTTACACCTGGCAACCCAATTAGTCCGTTCTTCAACGAGTTCAGCTCAACTAAATCCAGGACCTCATCGACGAACATCTGCAAATTTTAAGTCAAAAACATATATGATAAGTTCTTTGCTTCACCCATATTATTGTCCCCTGATTGTTCACAAGTCACAAACTATAACTTTTTGTGTTTTGATTAGCAGATGTTTCTTTGAAGAATACACTGAGTAATGAAAAAGTTTTGACTCCCAGATTCCCAACTTTAAATAATAGTAGTAGTAACCTGGTAGAAGTTCAAGGCATGTTTCAAGAATACTTAAATCCATCGATTTACATGGAACCATTATATAAATCAGGAAACATTTTTATGCATATATTGAATTCTTTGACTAATTTTTTCTATAATTGAATGAAGAAAATGATTCAGAAGTACAGACCTTTCTAGTTGTAGAGTCAACTTCTGAAGGCAACCTCAGCCAAGCCGAGTAGAGCAAGGACTCGTAGACAGTTACATGAGGTGAGTGGATGTCGTTCTGCTCACAGTATCCAGATATCCGAGCAAAGGTTTCCTGCTTCTTTGGATACCCAGAAATTGTTATGTTTCCCTCTATATATCCACCAGTTTTCCTCCCCGCCAGCACATCCATCAAAGTTGTTTTACCAGCACCACTGACACCCATTAGAGCAGTGAGAACACCTGGCCTGAATGCTCCACTCACACCCTTCAGAAGCAACAGTTTATCTTCAACAACACCTTGTTCTTTCATTTCCTTCAATAAGTCATATTTAGACATTTAGGCCCATGAATTAGGTCTACATGAAGCATTTTTCTTTCATTTTGAACACAGACAACTAAACCACAACTTTATTTTTCAATCCTTTAATTACCTGTGGCATGTCAACAGAATATTTAATATCATCAAAAGTAATGGAATGTGGTTCAAATGGAAGAATCATTCCTTTTTTCTTGTTCTGGTTGGTTTCGACATTGGATTCTGTCATGGATGACAATTCAGACGATAACTCAGTGGTTTCTCCGGCTTGTTCAGAGTCACTTGTCTCTGGAATAATAGCTTGAGGCTTCCCCAGAGCTGCAGAATTTAGTGCTATATTATTAAAATTCCTCTTTAACTATATAAAAAAAGTTCAAAAGCAAAGAAAGTATAAATTACTCACGGTTAAGATAATCAAGTGCCACCGCGTAGCCTAAGTTGAGTAATAAAATGAATCCAACCAATGCCCCTGTCCCTATCCAATACCAGTATGAATATGGGAAGAACCCCCGAGACTTCAAAAGTGCAACTCCAATTGTCTCAGTTCCATTGGTAGTTAACTTTGGCATGAAAAATATTTCAAACGTCAGCTTATTTTTACAAGGCATACATACGGCCCCTAGAAAGTAAAGACAGACGCATGTATGAATTCAAACTTACTTTGTTCCATTGATGCCCAAGAAATTCATTTACTGCAATTGCATTCATCCCATACATCATTGGTGACGAATAGTAACCCCATATCCACCATTTCGCTACATCCTCTGAAGCGTTATACAAAATAAGAAGAAGCATCAGTCAATGTCTCAAAATGAGAAGAAGAAGAAGAAAATGGCATTCAGTTGACATGTTATACCTCGTGCTAGGACAAATCCACCTAATGCAAAAAGTATAAGCAATGCAAATCCCCCAAATGTGTTTGCAAGAATCATGGTCCTACCCAATGCCCCCGTCATCCGGAACAATGCAGAAGCCATTTGGTTGATGAGTAAAAGTACTAGGTATTGTTTAAAGAATCTGCAATAAGGACCATTCTTTCATTTTCATAGACACAAGAAACAAGCAAAACAAAGGTTTTGAAAAAGAATCAATACTATGTTTATTGCTTTTCTTCTTCGAACTGTTTACCTTCCAACATTCGGATCAAATCCAATAACGTAATATGTGAGGACTACCCAGACTGCAACTTCTAAAATTGTTACGGGTATCTTGATGATCCATGATGGAAGAGCATATGACCATGACGGATAAAAGAGAAGGTCCCTCTGCTTGTAAAAGACAGGTAGCTTTGCAATTGTCATGGCAAGCTCTGCCAACCCATTAAACATGAGCATAACCACAGCGAAAAATAGAGCACCCATGTATAACCCTCCTTCGGTAGTCGAACTTTGGTCCAACTCAGTTCTCAGGAACAGTGTCATTGTAATCACTGCCATCGTGGTAAGCTAAAACAGATAAAAGAATTATCACTAATTCAAATACTGACATAAAAAAAGGCCAACATTTGATAATAACTCGGTGTACATTATATAGAAAACTTACTTGGAACAATTTGAATATGTAAACAAATGAGTTTCTCTTCATAAGCAAAACTTCTCTTGCAGTCAGAGCTTTCAAGAGCTCCTTCTTGTTAACACCATACTTCTCCATTGTCAAAGCAGCTGGGTGGCTTTTGCTCTTGTCAAATGGGATTGCAAGATCATCTACCATTTTGAGTCCAACATGAAATGACTGGTAAGCCTCAGCAAATTCTCTAGCTGTAATAAATCTGTAAGGCTCATCTTTGTGTAGCCAGTACTGTTTCTGATCTTTCTTTGATGTTACCTGCACCAAATTTGTATTCCACCAGAATGGTACTTAGATTTGAACAAGACATTTTTATTTACTCAGAAAATGAACATAGATCACTTACTTCTTGCAAGAAATCAGCAACACCTTTTCTCTCTGGACATTTGAAACCCATAGATTCGAAAAACTCAAGCACATGTTCACGGGTACCCTGATACACTATGTGGCCATCAGATAGAAGAATAATGTCATCAAACAGATCATAAGTTTCAGGGGCTGGTTGCAAGAGTGAGATGAGAGCAGTTCCTTGGAGAATGTGGACACTGTGCTTCAGTGAATTCACAATTTGAAAAGTTGTCGAACTGTCCAAACCAGTAGATATCTCGTCCATAAAAAGTGCCCTCGACGGTCCAACCAACATCTCACCTGTAATTAACCAAAGAATTAATTATTATCCTATATAAATTAGACAAAAACATGTACTTGCTTGATGGTAATAAATAGAGTTTCTTTAACCTGTTGTAACACGCTTTTTCTGTCCTCCAGATATACCCCTGATCATTTGATCACCTACCATTGTATCTGCACAGATATCAAGTCCCAAAATCTGCAACGAAGTGGGAAGGATTAATTTATACATTGTTACATTACCTTGTCAAAATGCGATCCAAAAGGCTATATGGTAAATTCTAATACCTTTAGAACATAATCTGTGACCACGCTAGCCTCTTGACCTGCTGTTGCGGCAGCCTGAATTATAGGAACAACATTGAAACTTATAGAATGAAGAAATAGAGTTCCACCAGGTCATTCTTATACAAAAATTAATTCTAAATGACTTTATAAATGCACATAAAACAAATCGGCAAGAGGGAATCGTGCGCTATACGATGAAAAGAATTACAAGAAGACCTTTAGCTATCAATAAAATAACCAAAGATCTGTTTGCATCCCATTCAAAGTGTAGCTGGAGAATCATGCTTCAAAGAATCTCTCTTCTATTCTTTATTTTCTACTTATTTGGTTTTCAGTTTTCTATTTTATTTTTCCAAATAATTGTCAGATTTGAAGGTGCAAGGAGGACTAAATTCCATTTGCTTATTCCTTGCCACCCTTGAAACAACAAGAAACAGGAGAAAATATGAAGTAAACAATATTCATTTCCCGGAAAACTGTCTAGTCTCGAAAATTTCTTTAGAAGACATACAATTAATATAAGTGCCCATTTTCTAACTAGAATTGTAAGTTGGGATATGTTTTACCTTCATGTAGATGTCAACATCGGGATCAGGCTTAATATTTGCATCTTTCTCTCTTCTTGCCAGCTCTGCCAACATTTCTGTAAAAGAATGGCAAGTATTATAGTTTGAAGCACTTGACCTTTAAAGCAAATCAATAGTCCACATCCTAAACTTATTGCAAAAGAATGATGAAACAGAAGGATATATTGACTAACCGTAGCGTGATCCAACCCCCTGGCATCTTGCAGAGAAAGCCAAGGTTTCTCGCACAGTCATTTCTCCTATATGCAGATCATGTTGGCTGATATAGGCAGCCGTTCTCTGGGGCACAAACTCTTGCATGCCATGGCCATTGTAAGTCACCCTTCCAGAAAACTAGTATAGCAAAATGAAATATTTTCACATTCAACAGTAATCCAAATAGAAGAAAAATCTTGAGTTAAAGCACTGAGAATCCATGAAAGAAATAAAAATTGCAAGACTTACCCTAAGGGTGGGATCAAGCTTTCCAGCCAAAGCAAGCATCAGGGTGGTCTTCCCAGAACTTGGAGGACCTAAAAGCAATGTCATCCTGAAACATCACCAGAATAATCAATATACTAGTATGTAGGTTCGCTGAAAATATAAATAAATTTAGAAAAGACAAGTTAAAATATTATTAATTCCGCCGACGAGTGCATACCTGCAAGGCTTGAGGATTCCGCTAACATCCTGAAGGATAGTTAGATGCTTCTTTGTATTTCGAAGTAAGTGGAAAATGTTTAAGAACCCCTTTGAACATTAAAAAGAAAAAGTCGAGATTAAGAACTCCCCACCAACACCAACAAGGAGAAACACTAATAAAAATCTACGCATGCACACATAAGGAAAAACAACAATAATCTACATGTCTATGACTATCTATGTTGTTACCTCCACTATACTAATACTGAAGTTCAAGAAAGAAGGCAAAGCTCTGCTCCCCACATGAGCTTCTGCTTCAACACTCAAATGCTCGAATCTGACTTCGATTGTGGGCAAATCAACTCCAACTCTGATAACGCAACCATAAAAACACAAAATTAGTCATATAATAAAACAAACTTTTACCATCTATCCCAAGAAAAAAAGAAAAAAGAAGCAGTTAATTACCTATCAATTCGATCCCTGAGTTTCAACAAGAACTTCTCATTATCTTCTTCGGCAACTCTGACAAGCCTCTCGAGTAAATTCTTCCTCTGCTGAACCCCAAGATTATCAACATCGACTTCATTGAAGCCAGCACCCTGCGATCCAAGAAGCAGGCCTTTCCTCAAACGATCAAAAGTAGGAAGTTTCTCAAGGGAAGCCCATTTAAGTGCTTCTTCATCATCTTCATCCCGCGATGATTTAGAGAAAACGTCCATACCCTGGTCTCTCCATATCGAAGTACTAGCTGCTCTCAAACTTCCAAATCCAATCCTTTCCCTTGAACTACTCCTGCTGCTTTGCCGTATACTATTGCTTGCCCTGTACAGATTACTTCCGTCCATTGTTTTGTTTTCTGGCAACCCAAAATTAACGTCAGAATACCCAGATTTTGTATTGAAAACTTTAGGCCAAGAATTATTGAAATCAGCCCAACTTGTTTTGATTTGAGCAAACGCAAAACTGTAATCTTCTTCTCTATATGTCCACTGTGCAGTAGTGATAATTGAAGCAGATGATGGAAATTGTTTTATGTTTTCTTGTTCTTGGTGGGCCAAACAAAAATTTACTTATCTTTCTATTTCTAAAGTACCACCTCTAATAAAGCAACTACTTTCCACTTTGGTCTGAACAAGATATTGTTTTAGGTTTGGTGGGCCAAAATGATTTATTTATATACAGATGTACGAGGGCACCGGGAATTTTACCGGGCTGGCTGCTAAGCTCGAATACTTCTAGAATATGAAAATAATAATAATTATTTCAAACTCCATCTGTCTTGTACTCCTAAACTCCCTTAAATCATTAATATAAGATTTTTTAGAGTTATATATAAATATTAAAAAAAATAATTATATAATATTAAATATAATATCAAATATTTATATTATTCTTATATTAAAAAAATTATTATTTATTGGACAAAAAATAATTAAAAATAATATTGAAAACTAATTATACTTAGAATTTTAAAACGTTATATATTAATTGACAAAAAAAAAAAATTTAACGTCTTATATTAAAGGACAAAGAGAGAGTAGCACTCAATATTAAATTATAGTATCGTTTCCCAAAATCACGTGGGGAAAATATGAAAACTTGGAAAGCCATCGCCTTTGACAGAGCTAAGTTAAGCCACCAAATTTGTTTTCTTTCCAGTTATTTGGAGGACCAAAAGATCAAAAACAAAAAGTAAAAAGGATGGTGCGGTGGTGTAGTCTCCCTTGTACGTTAGGGGTGTTTGTTTGTTTAGAGTTCAGATTTTTGAGTTGAATAGTTTAATATAATTTTTTGATTGAATAAGTTGAATGATTGTTGAATAAAATATTTTATATTTAATTTTTTTATAATATTAATTATTATATTAAATAATATTAAATAAATTTATAATAATTTTGAATTTTTTTATAGAAATAAAATAATAAAAATATATTATTCAGATGTTTTAAATATGCAAATTATTAAATAATATTTTTTATTAAAGTATTCAAAATTCTATTTCATTCAAATTACTTAAATATTTAAAATTATTTTATTTAATTTTATCAAAGACCCTCTTAATATATTACAATCGTGCCAATAATTGCGAAAGATTTTAGTATTTTATAATAATATATAATCCAATCCTTTAAAGCCAGTGGATGACCATGATAGCAATAACTAATTATTTAATAAAATTAAAAACAGATATTTAAAACTTTTAGTTGATGACTTGTCTAAAATGACGCCTATCCTAAGAAAGAAAACAAACGTCATACTGTAGTATCTCATCGACTAATAAGTTAAAAACTTATTAAAAGTATACATTAAATAACCTTAACATCACAAATTTTATTTTATGGATGAGACTATTTTATAAAATAAAGATAGAAATAGTAGGAAAATTTTATTTTATAAATATTAGAGGGATTGATTGCATTTTTTGTACTAATTAGCCTGACGTGTTCAATCATATTGGTGTATAAAAAAATTAGCTTACAGAGAATATACCCATTATTTAAATCCACAAAAATATCCAAAATTTATGAGAAGCAGAGTATATGTGTATGAAAATGTGTGTTTCCTGAGATATATAAATATTTATACCATTTTTTTTATATAGTTTGTGTTTCTTTAGAAACGGTAGATATTGCTAGGAAAAAAAATGGCGTTATAAAATTAAAAGTGTTGGTAGAATAATTATAAATATAAATATATATATATATATATATATATATATATATATATATATATATATATTTGCTCTTACAATATAAATAATAACAAATTTTATTTAGACATTTTCTTAGAACAATGTAAAATGTATTTTCAAGTATATATTTTTTTAGAACCGACTAGTATGAAGTTTATTTTTTATTAAATTAGTTAATTAATCAATAGAATGTTAATTCATATAAAATCAAATCTACTCACAAGATCTTGACGAATTTTAAAAATAAATTTAATACTACTAACTACTTCCAAAAATTTTTATATAAATACTTTCAATTTAAAGGTGGGAAGCTTTTTTTGTTTTTAAAAGACGGGAGGGTGGACCGTAGGGGGTAAGGGTAAGGACAGGGGGGGGGTATATGTATGTATGAAGTAGATGAAAGTATGTATGTATATTTGACGCGGAGAACATGAGACTAGTCGTGTACAGGTACGGGTGTAAATTGGGGAAAAGTAAATGGTGACTTTGATTTTGGGGCAGTTGGGTAGAGGCATAAATGTCATTTAATAGAAGAAGTCAAGAAGATAATTTTGACTTTTTGCTTCTCTCATTCAACACCATTTTCCTGCCGACCGATTGACCCTCTTCCTAAACCCTTCATCTTCACGCCGCTACACTTCTTATCTCACAAATCCAAAACGTACATACGTATTACGTATATACATGCATACATACTTGAGGACGTGGTGGAGTACGTTTTTATTTTCATGACATAAAATGGGACTTTTATATTGTTATTAAAAATATGAATTTTAAAGAGTATTATTTAAATTTAATATATATATATATATATGAAATAGTTTCTTTTTAAAATTTACAGTCATAAAGTTTAAGGAGGGGACAACATTTGGTGTTATTAATTATATATATCATCCAATCGTAAATATCTCCCTCACCCTTTGACACACACATGCCAAGTAAAATCAAAGTGGCAATCAATACCCCCACTAATAAGAATAAAAGTAAAAAGAAAAAAAAAAAGAAGTAAAGGTGTAAAAATGCCCCTGATATTTATTTTAAAATCTTATTTTTATTCTGAATTTTTTTTTTTCAAAAATATCTTAACGTTACTGATAGACACATTATTCATACATTTATTATCCCTAATTTTGTCCTTTTAATTATATTAGTTTATTAAATTAATATGTTTTATTTTATTTTGTAAGATTTAATATTTGTTGCAATAAAGTCAAAATCTTGGTAATCAAGAGATATTTAATGCTCTTATTCATGTAAGGAATATCCAAGAAGAAGAAAAGAGGTGAAACAATCTTGGTGTGCAAGTCAAATCCAACAAAGAGAAAGAAAAGTCTATCTAGAAGATCTTTTTGAGAAGTTGATTGCCACTATGAAGTTGAAATCTACATAAAAAGGGAATAAAAGTGTCCAAGTTCAATGAATCAAAATTAGGGTTCAAAGTGAGGAGGGACGATTAGGTATTGTATTACTTTATATTAAGAATGGGAGTAGATTAAATTACGTTTCATTGTACACTTGTTGGAGGATCGTTAATAAATGAAGTTTTCTTATTTATTTTTAATCTTCCTCTTTTCTGTATTTTAGTTAGTTTAATTATTTTTCATGTCTAGCTAATTTCTTTCATCTAGGATGAAGATGAAATTAAATAATTATTCATGATAATATTTTTCATCTCTTCTATTATTTATGCTTTTATGTTTAATTGATTTCGCCTTCATGTTTTGTTATTGAAATACTTTCGTTTTATAGTTCTTATGTGATTTTAAATTAATTAAGAGGTTTTGATAAATTATTGTTAAGATATGAGTTTTTCTTAATCTATGCTTGCTCAAAGAAGTTTTGATGGGTTATAGTTAATCTTTAAAGTTTCATAGTCTATGATTGCTCACGTTAATTATAAAATAAGAGAGATCAAAATCATAATTGAGTTACAAAATAGAAGAGATTGAATTATATGTTATGATTATTATTTAATGGATTCGGATTCCTAGATTATTTTATCATTATTAGTTTTCATATTCTAGTTAATTAATTCTCAATCTTTATTTCTAATTCGCCTAAAATAGATATTAAGAAAATATTAAAATTAATCTGAGCCTTCTGCGTAAGTTCGTATTTCTTATCAATTCTTCAATTCGACATTGTACACTTACGATATATAATTTAACACATCAGTTATAAATTTAAGCTCGGTTATGTCCATCTCGTTAACGATATTGCCAACTAAACAAACGGGGTAAAACCTATCTGACGTGACACTTTCCTCTTTTGTCTATTTTTCTCTCTCCTCTAAAAGTCGGCGCCTTCCCTTTTATCTACTTTTCTCTCTCCTCCAAAAACAAAGCAACAATAACAAGAAGAAAATGGATGAAGATTGGGGTTTACGATAACCAGCACAATAGTAATTCATGGTTCCCTACATATGAATAGGATAATCTTTCAACCCTATTTCATCTTCTCTCTCAAGATCTTCAGACCAGTATATCTGCAGAAGTAAAACAAAAAAGGTTACGAGCTCCATCTCCCAACCATCTATCCTACAACACTCGTGAAATGAAATACTAACAACACCATCTTCTCTTCCTCGACCACCGCAACCAAATCGTCGTGTATAATATATTCCAAGATGCCTCGTTTTTGAGAAGCATCGTCGCAGACGGTGGCGGTGATATTTGTGGAGTTGTGATCTGATAGGGGAATCTGCCAAGGACTTGGGTGTGGGATTTTCAGATCTTGATGTTTGTGCTAGTGTTGGTCCTGTTGGAGGATTTGGAAAATGGCTCCTATTCGGATATGCTCCTGTCGATCCATGTGTTTGTCCAAACTAAGTTCATGTTTTATTTCTGCTAATCATTATCATGACCAGATTTGGAGTTTTTAATTGATTTAAATTGAAGTTTCTCTTCAATGGATCTAATCAATTTGTTGTTTTCCAATCTGATTCTTAATGTTTGTTGTTGGTTTATCTTTTACGGAATCAGTTGGGTACTTTTTCGGATTTGTTCATCTTAACTCGTGTTGGGATGGTTTTGGATCTGGCGATTCCATATTAGTTTGATTTAGGGATTTTTTTTCTTCTTCTAAATCTAGCTAATTTGGTGTTTCTAATGTAGTTCTTTGTAACTGCATTTTGGTTTGTGCTCCATTATATCCAGAACTGCTTCTTTCTTAATGGTTTTGGGTTGTCTTCTGTGGCAATTTGGTGTTGATGTTGAAGTCTCTTAGTCTGGTCTTTTGGATTCAGATCTGTTTTCCATTGTTCATTTTAGCATGTTTTTTATTTTCTTAATCGGTTAATGATTTGTTTAATAGTGATTGGGTTGTTGCTTTGTGGCAATCTAGTTTTTTGCTACCTCCTCCTCGCCGATTGGCATGGTCGAAGTGGCTGTCATCGTTGGACGGTTTAGGGGCCGGTAACGGTGAAAGGCGTATAATATATTCCAAGTCGTCTTTAGAAATAAATTGGGGAGGAAGCCAAAACTCTCAATCATCCAAATCCTCTGCCATATGAGGAAAATATATCAAAGTCGTCGGAATTCGATCGAAAAATCCATAGTTTCCAATCAAATAAAGATTTAATTTTTTCTAAATATTATTTTGAATAGTAAGGTATTGATTTAATATAATGCTATAATTATGGGTGATATGTGCAAATTTTACTGAAAGTTAAAGTTTGTCATAAAATATTCGTTTGGTAGGGATTATTTTTTGTGAAAAATATTCGACGACGATTTACTTAATTATTAGTGGACCCCTACAGCGGAATAAGCTATCGGATATAGAAAGCAACAAAAATAACGTTTTCATAAAATAACGGCAAGACTTTTACCGTTAAACTGTTGAAATATCCGGTGATAAAAGATAAAGATGTCGCATTGTTTTTCACAATGGTATGCGGTGCACGCGAAAGAAGACGTGGTATTGCGATATCTACGATTATTGATGCTTACGTAAGAAGTCACTCAGTTTCATTCAATAATTGCCACAATAGTTGCTGCATAGTATCTCATATTATTGATTTAATCATTGTCACAGTATCATCTGCATAATATTTTATATTATTAAATCAATAATTGACACGACACAATTATTTATATTATTATTTCATTATTGACAATGTCTAAAAAGTTTTGTCGAGAAAAGTGATTTGTTTATTTAATTACTCGCCAATAAAGAGAAATCCTTATCGGAAAGCCCCCTCTTTCTTGGGAACAATCTGATTGTCAATATTGTGAATTATAATATTAATGATGAATAATTGTTGAAAGATTAAAAATGTGTTGATTGAAGATAAGTGATTTGTGGTAGATGTTTATTCAGTTTTTGATATAAATAGAGGGGCTTGTCATGAGGCGTTTGTTGTAAGTTTGACTTATTATTCCATGGACTCCCGTGTGCCAATTTATCAAACTGTCGGTAGAAAGTTATCTCAGTTTTATTTTTTTATTATTATAATAGTAATAAAATAGAAAAAAATTATATAAAACATAATACTTTTTATAATATATATAAAGTTATTTGTTTTATTATAATATAAATAGAATTTATTATATTATATATAAAGTTTTTATTTTATTAGAATATTTTATTGCATAGTAATGTATAGTAAAATAAAAATTTTGTCCGTAAATTTGTCTGTGATTTTCTTATTGTTGGTTTGTGATTTCCTTAAATAGTGTTCTGCCATTCTCCTATAAATAGGTTGCTTTGTTAAGAAATAAAAATCACGCTAGAATCAGAAATTTCTTCTTCTATAATATTGTGCGTATTTATTTTGAGTATAAGAATATTTTGAGTGTAACAAATAGTGCAAGATTTTCTCAAAATAATCTTCGTTATACCAGTCAGATTTAGTCTCCTACTAAGGTAAGAGACTAAATAATCCACATCATCCCTGCACTACGGCCAAGGATATTCATTAGTATCACAATCACAAATTATTCATGCACTACGGGCCAAGGATATTCGTGTATTCATCAATGGTCATGATCATGCCAACAATTTGTCCATCAATATACTACGGGCCAATGAGGATTTTTACCACATCATTTGTAACATTACGATTAAATGATTATCCGATTAATCCACGATCATAATCATACCAAGTCCATCTATGCATTCTGAGCCATGAGATGACTTTTAACATAAAATAAACATGAGGATGATGACAATGATATAAGAATTCAATAAAATAAGTTCAAGAATTAATTTATCCAGGAACTAATAACATCCAAATTGTCAACATGATACATCTTTGTAAAGTAAAATTCAAGAATGCTCGAAGAATATTTCCATGAAAAGATCTTTGGATGAAGCCTTGCAAATATCAAGGATATTCCACTAATTTCATGGAGTATATAAGTCAAAACTTTAACCAAGTGAGTATAATAAAGAATGGAATAAAAAAAAGAAATCACCGGGCATGCGATAAAACCGCACGTACATGTTATTCCAATGAATAATAAATAACGGAACCGAGTCAAAGTGAAATTCTCACCGACAAGATATTCAAATGAATAATAAAGAATAGAATAACAATGAAATCACCATGCATGCGATAGGCCATGCATGCATACGAGTTATTCAATATAATAATATTTAATGGAACCGGATCAGCGTAATACTGACCGGCGCGATATTCCAACAGAATAATAAATAACGGAACCAGGTCATGCGTAAACGCACAGACAAGATGTTCCAACATAATAATAAAGAATAAAATAACAGAAGAATTTCACCATGTATGCGGTACTTCGCATAGACAGGTTATTCCAACATAATTGTGACACCCCCAAAATAGGTATACAACACCCATTCTGAGTCGCCAAAATAAGTGGTACAGAAACAGCTACAACTTTATTAATACAACATAAAAACTGTGAGTTTAAATACAAATATTGCCATCTAGACAATATTTACACCCAAATAAGTCCTCATTACAATTATTGAAACATTATTTTACAAAAATGGTGAGGACTACTAAAACGACTTCTAGAACCATCATTCCACACCCCGACTAGTACTCGCTACATTCTCGCCTAGTAAGAAGAAAAAAAAAAAAAAAAAAAGGGTGAGCTCAACTAGCCCAGTAAAGAACATTATGACTAAGATAATATAGAAAAAATTATCGTTAGTCTTCAACAGAGAAAAAATCTGAGAGAATATAATAAACAACAAGTTTCAGATCAATATTCGCAGCGGAAATAATAATTCATAGAAGAGTTACGTAGAGAATGAAATCTACTATTATCTATGAATTTAACAGTCCATCATTAATATTTTATCCCTGTAACATCAATCAATATTCATCTTGAATCAAATTTTCATCTTTGCACTTCTGAGCCAAAGATATTCATCGATCGATCGGTGTTTCATCTCAACACATGTACATCTTTGTACTACGGCCAAAGATATTCATAAAAAAAATTATTTATCTTTGCACTACAGGCCAAAGATATTCAGTTATATCATCATTTAGGACTGAGGATGATGAAAAATATTTTAAAGAAAACGAATCCAGTGAAACAAAAGAATAAATATTAAGAATTCGTATTTCGGTTTATCTATGTTCAAAAATACCTCATAAATAATCATAGTGGAGTAAAATTCAAGAATGATCAAAACATAGATACAATCAAAGCTAGTATCCATAATAGATATTTTGGACAAAAATAAAAATTTAATTTTCCTGTGAATAGTGCCGTATTCGTGAATAAAGTCAGAGTATCGTGAATAGGCGAGATCGTGAATAAGAACCCCGACACTAAAAGACAAAAATTTTACAAGAAAAATCTTACCAATAATCCGGTATAATGATATTAGAAGAAATAATATCATTTAAAAAAAATAATATCCCTTACCTCGAAAAAGCAGATTCTTACATTTGGAATCTTTGGATATAGTCTTTGAAGGAACTTGCACCAAATATAACAACACTCAAAGTATAAAAATACTCACAAGTATCGCTCGATAATATAGAGAGAAAACTTGAGTTTACGGTGTGATTTTCAATTACGACCTAAACACCTATTTATAGGAAAATCTTTAGAACAAAAAAGTTAGAAAATTTAATAAAATATTATTATTTATATTACAAATTCCTACGCCCACTTTTACCAACTAATTTCAGCCACCTTGCACATGTTAAAGATGCCCACAAAATGAAAAAAAAAACATTTTTCTTTAAAAAAAATTATTTAAACTTCAAAAATCAATTATTTCGGAACTTCGGAACTTCAATAATTCACAATAAATAGCCATTTTATCAGAAAAATTCAAACCTCATGTCCTTTTCATAGGAAATTCCATTATCTACAATTTTGCAGAAGAAAGTTTTTCAAAATTCCAAACAGAAGTTGACCGAAATTCACAAACGGGCGATTTTACAAGCTATAATCAAATTTCAATCAAGAAATGGGCCCACAAACATGTTTAACATGTTTTAAACAATTTTTGTAATAAAAATATTCTTCCTTCTCATATACTCATATTTCCCACATTCATCGTAAAATATCATCATTATTATATTATTAAAATATAATAATATATTTAAATAAATTATTTTATCAGGAAAAAATAAAATATTAATTTTCAACAATTGACACATTAAAAATTTTCTCCATCTATATCCACATAAAATGAATATTTTTCTCATCATATAAATCAATAATTAATTATTCACAAATAATATTATAGAATCACAATAATCGACAATGACGCAGGCGGTTAAAGGAAAGAGGAGGCTTTCCAATAAAGATTTCTCCTTACTGGCGCGCAATTAGATGACCAAACCTCTCCTTAGACAGAACTTTCTAGACATTGCTAATAATGTTATCTAATAATATTATTAGGATAATATGAATTATTGTCAGATAATAGAAAATAATTGTGAAGTGACAATTATTGAATAATGATAATATAAAATATCAATGCAACAATTATTGAATCAATAAAATAAAATATTAAACAGTAATTACGGTAACAATTATTGAGTAGTGCCTTCTTACGTAAGAATCAATAATTGGTGCAATATCAAATGTCTTCTTGTGTTTTAACCAATTAGAGTATTTTAACAAGATTATTAGCAGTGAATAACTACTCCGTTATTTATAAATAACTTATATTTGTCATTTTCTTCATCCAATCACTTTCCGTTATGGGGCCCACACAAGGTCGCTTATTTGTTATACGAATATTCCCAACAAAGTAAGAATATTCCACGACCAATCGAATATCTCTCGAGCAAAAATGAATATTTTATAACCAGTTGCTTATTTGAAATATTTGCGCATTTTACCCATAACTAACCACATTAATCAAATCAACCCTTACTATTTCAAAATAATAAATAGAGAAAATTTAATTTTATTTAAAATAAGTTGGGGTCTTACAACCTCCCCTCCTTATGAAATTTCATCCTCGAAATTGACGTACGTACCTGGTATTTCGAAAAGGTGAGGATACCTCGCTTTCATTTTCGTTTCCAACTCCCAGGTCATTTCCTCAATAGCATGGTTCTTCCTCAAAACTTTGACTTGTGGTATGACCTTTATGCGTTGGACATGCTCCTTCCTATCCAAGATCTTGACAGGTACCTCCTCGTACGTTAAGTCTTCGGCTATTTCGTCCGGTTCTAACTCAATGACGTGGTTCGGGAATTTCACATATTTACGAAGCACAGATATGTGAAAAACATTATGAACACGAGACATACTTGGAGGTAACGCGAGTCTATAGGCTACATTTCCTACTCGGTCAAGAATCTGAAATGGACCAATAAATTGTGGATTGAGCTTTCCTCGTTTCCCAAATCTTGTAACTCCCTTCCATGGAGCAACTCTCAACAATACATGATCCCCAATACTAAATTCCACGTCCTTTCGATGAAGATCCGCATAATTCTTTTGTCGATCCTGTGCCGTTTGTATACGTTGTCGAAACATTTGGATTTTTTCCGTAGTCATACGTACCAAATCGGGTCCCAACAATGTTGCTTCACCCACATCATCCCAACATATTGGAGAGCAACACTTTCGTCCATACAATGCTTCAAATGGGGCCACACCTATACTTGCTTAATAACTGTTGTTGTAGGAGAATTCCACCAATGGTAAATACTTATCCCAACTCCTTTAAAGTCTAGGACACATAGTCTTAATAAATCTTCAAGAGTTTGAATAGTCCCCTGTGACGCCCCCAAAATAGGTATACATCACCCATTCTGAGTTGTCAATACATGGTACAGAAACAACTACAACTTTATTAATACAACATAAAAACTGTGAGTTTAAATACAAATATTGTCATCTAGACAATATCCATACCCAACTAAGTCCTCATTACAATTATTGAAATATTATTTTACAAAAATAGTGAGGACTACTAAACAACTCTCTTCTAGAACCATCATTCCATACCCCAGGCTTCGCACTCATTACATTCTCGCCTCCCGAGTAGAAAAATGGAACAAAAAAGAAAAGGGTGAGCTCAACTAGCCCAAAGATAAAGAACATTATGACTAAGATAATATAAAACAAATTATCATTAGTCTTCAACAGAAAAAAATCGAGAGAATATAATAAACAACAAGTTTTAGATCAATATTCGCAATGAAATAATAATTCATAGAAGAGTTACGTAGAGAATGAAATCTATTATTATCTATGAATTTAACGATCCATCAACGAGTATTTTTATCCTCGTAACATAAATCAATGCACATCTTGAATCATATATTCATCTTTGCACTACTGAGCCAAAGATATTCATCGATTGGTCATGTTCATCTCAACACATTCATCTTTGCACCACGGGCCAAAGATATTCATTATATAATCATCAATCTTTGCACTACTGGGCCAAAGATATTCAATAATATCATCATTTAGGATCGAGGATGATGAAAAATATTTTAAAGAAAACGAATCTAGTGAAACAAAAGAATAAATATTAAGGATTCGTATTTCAGCTATTTCATGTCCAAAAATACCTCATAAATAATCATAGTGGTGTAAAATTCAAGAATGATCAAAACATGGATAATCAAAGCTAGTATCCATAATAGATATTTTGGACGAAAAGGAAAAATTTTATTTTTTTTATGAATAGTGTCGTATTCGTGAATAGTGTCGTATACGTGAATAGTGCCGTATACGTGAATAGTAACCCCGACATAAAAAGTTCCAAATTTGATTAAAAGTTTAAACTAATATTTCGGCATAATGATATTGAAGAAAATAATATCATTTTAAAAAAATAATATCCCTTACCTCGAAAGAATAGTACTTCTAGTTGAAACACCGGATATAGGCTATAACTTGAACTTGCACTGTATAGCAACACTCAAAGTATTAAAATACTCACAAGAATACGCTCAATATATCGAGAGAGAAAACTTGGGTTTCGGTGTAATTTTCAATTCTAACCTAAGCACCTATTTATAGGAAAATGCTTGACAAAGAAAGCGAAAATTTAATAAAATATTAATATATTTTTATTAAATTCCTACGCACACAATCTTCAACTGAACTCAGCCCCTAGCACATGTTAAATGAGTCTCACAAAATGTAAAAAACGTTTTTCTTAATAAAAATAATTAAAACTTCAAAAATTAATTATTTCGGAGTTTAGGAACTTCAATAATTCATAATAAATAGCCCATTTTGTCAGAAAAAATCGAACCACATGTCTTTTCCATAGAAAATTCCATTCTCTACAACTTTGCAGAAGAAATGTTTTCCAAATTCCAAACAGAAATTGACCGAAATCCACAAACGGGCGATTTTTTAGGCTATAATCAAATTTCAGTCAAGAAATGGGGTCCACCGACACACAAAACATGTGTTTATCATTTATTTAGCAAAAATACTCTTCATCCTTGTATACTCATATATCCCACATTTATTGTAAAAATATCACCTTTATTATATTATTAAAATATAATAATATATTTAAATGAATTTTTTATCAGAAAAAGATAAAATATTAATTTTCAACAATTGTTACATTAAAAATTTTCTCCATCTATATCCACATAAAATCCATATTTTTCTCATCATATAAATTAATAATTAATTATTCATAAATAATATTAATCACAACATCGATAAACTGTGTCGTTCGTTCAAGATAGTGGGGGCTTTCAATAAGGATTTCTCTCTCTTTGGTGCGCAATTAGGTGACCAAACCTCTCCTTAGATGTAATTTTCTAGACATTGCCAATAATATTATCTAATAATATTATTCAGGATAATATGAATTATTGCTTCGATAATGAAAAATATCGTGTAGTGACAATTATTGAAACAACAAATAATATAAAATATCAATATGACAATTATTGAATCAATAAAATAAAATACTGAACAATAATTACTGTAAAAATTATTGAGTAGTGCCTTCTTACGTAAGAATCAATAATTGGTGCAATACCGTATGCTACTGTGTTTTAACCACCGAGTATTTTAACAGTATTAACGATAATAACAACATCGTTATTTATAACCAACTTATTCTTTTCGTTTTCTTCATCCAATCACTTTCCGTTATGGGGCCCCACATTAAGGTCGGCAGGTCGCATGCGAATATTCTCCAAACAAAACAAGAATATTCCACGACCAAACAAATATTCCACAACAACAATGAATATTTTATAACCACTTGCTTATTTGAAATATTTGTGCATTTTTACCCATAAATAACCACATTAATCAAATCAACCTTTACTATTTCAAAATAATAAATAGAGAAATTTAAATTTCATTTATTAATAATTTGGGGTCTTACAACCTCCCCTCCTTATGAAATTTCATCCTCGAAATTGACGACGATTCGGTGTGTTTGAAAAGGTGAGGATACCTCGCTTTCATTTCATTTCCAACTCCCAAAGTTATTTCCTCTATAGCATGGTTCCTCCACAAAACTTTAACTTGTGGTATGACCTTCGTCATGCGTAGGACATGCTCTTTCCTATCCAAGATCTTGGACAGTACCTCTTCACACGTTAAATCTTCTATTTATCTCGTCCTGGTTCTAACTCAATAACATGGTTCGGGTCTTTCACATATTTACGAAGCACGGATACGTGAAAAACATTATGAACACGAGACATACTTGGAGGTAACGCGAGTCTATAGGCTACATTTCCTACTCGGTCAAGAATCGAAATGGACCAATAAATTGTGGATTGAGCTTTCTCGTTTCCCAAATCTTGTAAACTCCTTCCATGGAGCTACACGCAACAATACGTGATCCCCAATACTAAATTCCATGTCCTTTCGATGAAGATCCGCATAACTCTTTTGTCGATCATGTGCCGTTTGTATACATTGTCGAATCAGTTGGATCTTTTCTGTAGTCATACGTACCAACTCGGGTCCCAACAATGTTGCTTCACCCACCTCATCCCAACATATTGGAGAGTGACACTTTCATCCATATAATGCTTCGAATGGAGTCACACCTATACTTTCCTGATAACTGTTGTTGTAGGAGAATTCCACCAATGGTAAATACTTATCCCAATTGCCCTTGAAGTCTAGGACATAGAGTCTTAATAGATCTTCAAGAGTTTGAATAGTCCTCTCTGATTGTCCGTCCGTTTGAGAATGGTATGCCGAACTGAATCGTAAATCCGTGTCCATAGTTTTTTGCAAGCTAACCCAAAATCTTGAAGTGAATCTTGGGTCACGATCCGAAACTATGAATACTGGCATGCCATGCAACCTCACAATCTCATTCACGTACATACTAGCAAGACGTTCAAGGGAATAAGTCTCCCGTATCGGCAAGAAATGTGCAGACTTGGTTAATCTATCAACAATAACCCAAATAGCATTTATGCCTTGAGAAACCGTGGGAAGACCTGTAACGAAATCCATGGTAATGTGTTCCCACTTCCATTTCGAAATCTTAAGTGGTTGCAACGGACCCTTAGGTACTTGATGCTCCGCCTTTACACGTTAACAAGTTAAACACATTGAGATAAACTTTGCAATCTCTCTCTTCATATTATTCCACCAAAATGTATGTCGAAGATCACGATACATCTTGGTACTTCCAGGATGAATTGCAAACGGTGTATTGTGTTCCTCCATCATGATCTTGTACTTCAAATCAGAATCGTTAGGAACACAAAGTCTGGAGTGGACTCGAAGTATTCCTTCTTCATCGATTTTCGCTTCCGGGATAGCACCTTCTTGTACTTTCTTCTTCATACGCATCGCCCGAGCCGGTGGCTTGAGAAACCTTAACTTTTCTATTAAAGTTGGCTCTGTCAGATACTTGACATCATCGCACTTTCGCTTCTCGCATATGATCTTCTACTCAACGCGTCAACTACCACGTTCGCTTTCCGGGATGGTATTGAATAGTGTGGTCGTAATCTTTCAACAACTCGAGCCAACGTCGTTCCGCGTGTTGAGTTCTTTTGGGTGAAGAAATATTTGAGGCTTTTATGGTCCGAATATATCTCCACTTTCTCCCGTATAGATAGTGCCTCCAGATCTTTAGCAAAACGATCGGGCCGCTAACTCTAGATCATGAGTAGGATAATTCCTCTCATATTCTATAAGTTGTTCATGAGGGCATAGGCTATGACTTTCCCACGTTGCATGAGAACACATCCCAACCCTTTGCTCAAGCATCATTGTAGATAACAAATCCATCCGTACCAGATGGTATTGTCGTAAGCAGTGCTTAAATGAGTCTCTCTTGAGCTCTTGGAAACTCTTCTCGCATTCCTCGCTCCATAATAATTTTGTATCCTTCCGAGTCAGATGAGTTAACAGAGTAACGATTCGAGAAAACCCTTCCACGAATCGCCGATAATAACCAGCTAAGCCCAAAAAGCTACGTACTTCGGTCACCGTCTTCGGTTGTTCCCAACTTTGTATTGCTTCAATCTTCGCCGGGTCAACAGATACTCCATGTTTTGACACCACGTCCCCAAGGAATGCTATTTCCTCAAGCCAGAACTCGCATTTCTTCAACTTGGCATATAACTTGTTTTCACGAAGCCTTTGGAGTACCAGCTTCAAATGGTGCTCATGATGTTCATGACTTTTGGAATAAATGAGGATGTCATCAATAAAGACAACAACGAACTAATCCAAATAATCCTTGAATACTCGGTTCATCATATCCATGAAAGCCGCAGGAGCATTAGTCCATCCGAAAGAAATGACTAATAATTCATAATGCCCGTACCGAGTTCTGAAGGCAGTCTTTGGAATATCCTCAGTTCTAATCTTCAGCTGATGATATCCAGAACGAAGATCTATTTTTGAAAAGAATTGTGCTCCTTGCAACTGGTCAAACAGGTCATCAATACGAGGTAGCGGATACCTATTCTTGATAGTGACATGATTTAATTCCCGGTAGTCAATACAAAGTCGCATACTCCCGTCTTTCTTCTTTAAAAATAAAACAGGAGCACCCCAGGGAGATGTACTAGGACGAATGAAACCGATGTCCAACAACTCCTGTAGTTGGACCTTTAACTCCTAAAGTTCAATAGGAGCCATTCGATATGGGGTTTTAGAAATGGGCTTTGTACCAGGTTAAAGATCAATAAAGAATTCAACTTCACGTTCTGGGGGTAGACCGGGAAGTTCTTCAGGAAATACGTCAGGAAAGTCACTAACAACAGGAATATTATTCAAATTTGACGTGTCTTTATTCAAATCCATAACACGGGCTAAGAAAGATTGACATCCGTTTTTTAATAAACGAATGGCTTTATGACTTGATATAACAGTGATTGATTTAATGGTTTAGTTGTTTGAATTCGCACAATAGGTTGGTTAGAAATATGAAAACTAACAACCTTACGAAAACAATCAATTTTGGCATGATGAGTAGTTAACCAATCAATTCCTAAAATCACGTCAAATGCAAGTATCTTTAAAGAGATAAGGTCAACAGGTAATGTGACGGTGCCAACTTGGATCAAACAAGATTTATAAACAGTAGATGTGATGAAAGTTTCTCCTAACGGAGTTTCCACGGATAGGTCAAAGTCTAATTTCTCCGGAGTTAAGTTTAAACGTTGAGCACAAGCAGGAGAGATAAATGAATGGGTAGCAACGGTATCTAGTAATGTATAAACTTCGCAAGAATTTATGATTAGCTTACCCGTGATCACCTCGTTTGGGTTCCTCGCATTTTGACCAGTCACAACAAACGCTCTTCCAGGAACCGTTGACTTTGACTTTTTTGGGACAACCTTTTGAGTCACCGTCCCCGCTGAACTAGGTTTTGCTACCGTACAATCTCGAGCGATATGTCCTTTCTTTCCACAATTATAGCATACCTTGAACTGTTGTGGGCAGTTTAGGCTAATATGTCCCTCTTTCCGCATTTGTAAGAGTCTGACCGGTGGTCGTTCTCCTCCTTAGAACCATTTTTCTTTGGTCTTTGATGTCTTCGCATTGTCATTGTTGAATCTCCTCTTTTTAAAATCTCCCCCCGACTCGCTTCTTCTATTTTCATGGCCATGATTACCACCAGAGTGGTTACCATTTTTGTCCGTCTTTTTCTTTCTTCGTTTGGTTATCGTTATTACATTGATCGCTATCTCCCGGTATGTTCTCGGTTATGGTCCTTGGTTGAACGATTTCGTTATCTCGCTCAAATAATTGAGCCACATTGTGACAACATCGAATAGAGAGAAAATTTATGAGAAATGAGATCATTGACGTACGCCGGGTTTCAAACCTCTCGAAACATCCGCGTCATATACGTTCCTCATTCTCCACCAAATGATGTGCAAACTCGGATAACTCGCAAACTTTGACTCGTCTTTGGGACACCGCCATGTTATTTTGTTCCGGTCTAATGAACTCCACTTCCTTCATATGATGAATACTTTCGGGAAAGTACTTGTCATTGAAAAGTTTCAAAGCGTCTCCCAAGACACACTAAAAGTTGAAATTTGGATGGGTACGCCTTCATAGATTCCCACCAATGTCGCCTCATTACGGAACATAAAGGTGGCGAATGGAACCTTCGTTTCTCTCCGCATCCCAAGACATCGAATATCTTGGTGATTTTTTGACCCACGCTTCCGCCTTTAATCGGATCTATCTTGCCCTGCAATTCGGTGGTCCCAACTCTTTGAACCGGCTCACGTGACAACCCGTGAATTACTATCATTTCCTCTCGTATTTTGAACACGAGTCTCCTCGTCTCGATTTTGCATGAACTGCAAGAAGCTTCTAAACATCCCATCGTTCATCATCATTCGTTTCAATTGGTGTTGTTCACGGGATGAACATTGTCACTGTGTCAGACGTTTTCCTCGTTGGTGAAGACTGAAGCGTCTCCACGGTCTCATTTACTCCTTTGTTAATATTCTCAATCGACATTCTCAAATCACCGCCATAAAATAAGGGTTAATTAAGGAAATCAATATATCACATAATATATCCCTATATACTGACCAACTAACACATAAGCTTAGGTAGGACACACTAGCGAAGGATTTACTCGTCTCTCCCCTCCTAGTTCTATTATCCGATCTCCGCCAGAGATCATATCCCTAAGCTCTGATACCAACTGTGACGCCCCCAAAATAGGTATACATCACCCATTCTGAGTTGTCAATACATGGTACAGAAACAACTACAACTTTATTAATACAACATAAAAACTGTGAGTTTAAATACAAATATTGTCATCTAGACAATATCCATACCCAACTAAGTCCTCATTACAATTATTGAAACATTATTTTACAAAAATAATGAGGATTACTAAACAACTCTCTTCTAGAACCATCATTCCATACCCAACTGCAATGCCATTACATTCTCGCCTCCCGAGAAGAAAAATGGAACAAAAAGGAAAAGGGTGAGCTCAACTAGCCCGGTAAAGAACATTATGACTAAGATAATATAAAACAAATTATCGTTAGTCTTCAACGAGAGAAAAAATCGAGAGAATATAATAAACAACAAGTTTTAGATCAATATTCGCAGCAATGAAATAATAATTCATAGAAGAGTTACGTAGAGAATGAAATCTACTATTATCTATGAATTTAACGATCCATCAATGATATTTTTATCCCCGTAACATCAATTAATGCACATCTTGAATCATATATTCATCTTGCACTACTGTGCCAAAGATATTCATCGATTGGTCATGTTCATCTCAACACTGCTCATCTTTGCACTACGGGCCAAAGATATTCATTATATAATCATCAATCTTTGCACTACAGGCCAAAGATATTCAATAATATCATCATTTAGGACTGAGGATGATGAAAAATATTTTAAAGAAATTGAATCCAGTGAAACAAAAGAATTAATATTAAGGATTCGTATTTCAGCTATTTCATGTCCAAAAATACCTCATAAATAATCATAGTGGTGTAAAATTCAAGAATGATCAAAACATGGATACAATCAAAGCTAGTATCCACAATAGATATTTTTGACGAAAAGGAAAGATTTTCTTTTTTTTTTTATGAATAGTGTCGTATTCGTGAATAGTGTCGTATACGTGAATAGTGCCGTATACGTGAATAGTAACCCCGACACAAAAAGTTCTAAATTTGATTAAAAGTTCAAACTAATATTTCGGCATAATGATATTGAAGAAAATAATATCATTTTAAAAAAATAATATCCCTTACCTCGAAAGAATAAGACTTCTAAGTTAAAACACAGGATATAAAGCTATGACTTGAACTTGCATCAGATATAAGAACACTCAAAGTATTAAAATACTCACAAGAATACGCTCAATATATCGAGAGAGAGAGAGAAAACTTTAGCCGGTGTAATTTTCAATTCTAACCTAAGCACCCTATTTATAGGAAAATGCTTAGAACACCAAAGCAGAAAATTTAATAAAATATTAATATATTTTTATTAAATTCCTACGCACACAATCTTCAACTAAAATCAGCCCCTAGCACATGTTAAATGAGACTCACAAAATGTAAAAAAAGTTTTTCTTAATAAAAATAATTAAAACTTCAAAAATTAATTATTTCGGAGCTTCGAAACTTTAATAATTCATAATAAATAGCCCTTTTGTCAGAAAAATTTGAACCACATGTCTTTTTCATAGGAAATTCCATTCTCTACAACTTTACAGAAGAAAATATTTCCAAATTCCAAATGAAATTTAAAGAAATCCACAAACCAAGCGATTTTCAAATTTATAATCAAATTTCAGTCAAGAAATGGGGTCCACCGACACACAAAACATGTGTTTATCATTTATTTAGCAAAAATACTCTTCATCCTCGTATACTCATATATCCCACATTCATTGTAAAAATATCACCATTATTATATTATTAAAATATAATAATATATTTAAATGAATTTTTTATCAGAAAAAGATAAAATATTAATTTTTAACAATTGTTACATTAAAAATTTTCTCCATCTATATCCACATAAAATCCATATTTTTCTCATCATATAAATAAATAATTAATTATTCACAAATAATATAACATAATCACAATACTGACAACCAGGCCGTTCCCAGGATAGATGGGGCTTTCCAATAAGGATTTCTCTTTACTGGCGCGCAATTAGGTGACCAAACCTCTCATTAGACAGAACTTTATAGACATTGCCAATAATGTTATCTAATAATATTATTCAGATAATATAAATTATTGCTTCGATAATGAAAATATCGTGTAATGACAATTATTGAAACAACAAAAGAATATAAAATATCAACGCAAACAATTATTGAATCAATAAAATAAAATCTTGAATAATAATTACTGTAACAATTATTGAGTAGTTCCTTCTTTACGTAAGAATCAATAATTGGTGCATCACGTGTGCTTCGTGTTTTAACCATTAGAGTATTTTAACAAAGATAATTGAATAATAACAAGCAGTTATTTATAACCAACTTATTCTTGTCGTTTTCTTCATCCAATCACTTTTTGTTATGGGGCCCACATATAGGTTGCTTGGCAGCCGCATCGAATATTCCCGACAGCAAGAATATTCCACGACCAAACAAATATTCCACAACAACAATGAATATTTTATAACCACTTGCTTATTTGAAATATTTGTGCATTTTTACCCATAAATAACCACATTAATCAAATCAACATTTACTATTTCAAAATAATAAATAGAGGAATTTAATTTTTATTTATTAATAATTTGGGGTCTTACATCCTCTCTGATTGTACGTCCGTTTGAGGATGGTATGCCGAATTGAATCGTAAATTCGTGCCCATAGCTTTTTGCAAGCTAACCCAAAATCTTGAAGTGAATCTTGGGTCACGATCCGAAACTATGGATACTGGCATGCCATGCAATCTCACAATCTCATTTGCATACATACGAGCAAGACGTTCAAGAGGATAAGTTTCCCGTATCGGCAAGAAATGAGCAGACTTAGTTAACCTATCAACAATAACCCAAATTGCATTTATGCCTTAAGAAACCGTGGGAAGACCCGTAACGAAATCCATGGTAATGTGTTCCCACTTCCATTTCGGAATCTCAAGTGGTTGCAATGGACTCTTTGGCACTTGATGCTCCGCCTTTACACGTTGACAAGTTAAACACCTCGAGATAAACTTTGCAATCTCTCTCTTCATATTGTTCCACCAAAATGTGTGTCGAAGATCACGATACATTTTGGTACTTCTAGGATGGATTGCAAACGGTGTATTATGTGCCTCCATCATGATCTTGCCCTTCAAATCAGAGTCGTTCGGAACACAAAGTCTGGAGTGGACTCGAAGTATTTCTTCTTCATCGATTCTCGCTTCCGGAATAACACCTTCTTGTACTTTTTTCTTCATACGACGCATCAATTTCGAATTCGGTGGCTCGAGCAACCTTAACTTTTTCTATTAAAGTTGGTTGTCGCAGATACTTGACATTATCACATGGGTCCCCGAGTCTTGAATTCTATCTTCATCTTTTGTAAATCACACAAAATGGGCCTTTGTGTTGACAACATCGCACTTGTTCCCGTATATGATCTTCTACTCAATGCGTCAGCTACCACGTTCGCTTTTCCAGGATGGTATTGAATAGTGTGGTCGTAATATTTCAACAGCTCGAGCCAACGTCGTTGCCGCATGTTGAGTTCCTTTTGGGTGAAGAAATATTTGAGGCTTTTATGGTCTGAATATATCTCCATTTTCTCCCCATATAGATAATGCCTCCAGATCTTTAGCGCAAAAACAACTGCTGACAACTCTAGATCATGAGTAGGATAATTCCTCTCATATTCTTTAAGTTGTCACGAGGCATAGGCTATGACTTTCTCATGTTGTATGAAAACACACCCTAACCCTTTGCCCGAAGCATCACTGTAGATAACAAATCCATCCGAACCAGATGGTATTGTCAGAATAGGTGCCGAAATGAGTCTCCTCTTAAGCTCTTGGAAACTCATCTCGCATTTTTCGCTCCATACTTAATTTTGTATCCTTCCGAAAGTTAATTTGAGTTAATGGAGTAGCGATTCGAGAAAACCCTTCCACAAATCTCCGATAATAACCAATTTAAGCCCGAGAAAGTCTGCGATTTTGATCACCGTCTTGATTTGCTCCCAACTTTGTATTGCTTCAATCTTCGTCGGATCAACAGATACTCCATGTTTTGACACAACGTGCCCAAGGAATGCTACTTCCTGAAGCCAGAACTCGCATTTCTTCAACTTGGCATATAACTTGTTTTCACGAAGCCTTTGGAGTACCAGCTTCAAATGGTGCTCATGATCTTCATGACTTTTGGAATAAATGAGGATGTCATCAATAAAGACAACAACGAACTAATCCAAATAATCCTTGAATACTCGGTTCATCATATCCATGAAAGCCGCAGGAGCATTAGTCCATCCGAAAGACATGACTAATAATTCATAATGCCCGTACCGAGTTTTGAAGGCAGTCTTTGGAATATCCTCAGTTCTAATCTTCAGCTGATGATATCGTAAGCTAAGATCTATTTTTGAAAAGAATTGTGCTCCTTGCAACTGGTCAAACAGGTCATCAATACGAGGTAGCGGATACCTATTCTTGATAGTGACATGATTTAATTCCCGGTAGTCAATACAAAGTCGCATACTCCGTCTTCTTTCTTCTTTAAAAATAAAAACAGAGCACCCTGGGGAGATGTACTAGGACGAATGAAACCGATGTCCAACAACTCCTCGTAGTTGGACCTTTAACTCCTAAAGTTCAATAGAGCCATTCGATATGGGGTTTTAGAAATGGGCTTTATGCAAAGTTAAAGATCAATAAAGAATTCAACTTCACGCTCGGGGTAATCAGGAAGTTCTTCAGAAATATCGTCGGAAAGTCACTAACAACAGAATATTATTCAAATTTGACGTGTCTTTATTTAAATCCATAATGAGGGCTAAGAAAGCTTGACATCCGCTTTTTAATAAACGAATTGCTTTATGACTTGATATAACAGTGATTGATTTTAATGGTTTAGTTGTTTGAATTCGCACAACAGGTTGGTTAGAAATATGAAAACTAACAACCTTACGAAAACAATCAATTTTGGCATGATGAGTAGTTAACCAATCAATTCCTAAAATCACGTCAAATGCAAGTATCTTTAAAGAGATAAGGTCAACAGGTAATGTGATGGTGCCAACTTGGATCAAACAAGATTTATAAACAGTAGATGTGATGAAAGTTTCTCCTAACGGAGTTTCCACGGATAGGTCAAAGTCTAATTTCTCCGGAGTTAAGTTTAAACGTTGAGCACAAGCAGGAGAGATAAATGAATGGGTAGCAACGGTATCTAGTAATGTATAAACTTCGCAAGAATTTATGATTAGCTTACCCGTGATCACCTCGTTTGGGTTCCTCGCATTTTGACCAGTCACAACAAACGCTCTTCCATGAACCGTTGACTTTGACTTTTCTGGGGCAGCCTTTTGAGTCACCATCCCCGCTGAACTTGGTTTCGCTACCGTACAATCTCGAGCGATATGTCCTTTCTTTCCACAATTATAACATACCTTGAACTGTTATGGGCAGTTTGGGCTGATATGTCCTTCTTTCCCGCATTTATAGCATATGACCGGCGGTCGTTCTCCTCCTTTAGAACCAGTTACTGCTGGTGTTGACGTCTTCATAATGTCATTGTTGAATTTCCTCTTTTTAAAATCTCCCCCCGACTCGCTTCTTCTATTTTCATAGCCACGATTACCACCAGAGTGGTTGCCGCTCTTGTCCGTATTCTTCTTTTTATTTGGTTATCGTTGTTACGATGATCGCCACACCCAGATAATCCTCGGTTATGGTCCCTCGGTTGAACGTATTTTCGTTATCTCATTTCTAATAATTGAGCCTCGTTGACAACATCCGGATAGAGAAAAATTTATGTGAAATGAGATATTAACGTAGGTCGGGCTTCAAACCTCTCAAGAATATCGCGCGTCATCGTTCCTCATTCTCCACCAAATGAGGTGCAACACGGATAACTCGCAAACTTTGCCTCGTCTTTAGGACAATCATATTATTTTGCTCCATCTAATAAACTCCACTTCCTTCATATGACGAATACTTTTAGGAAAGTACTTGTCATTGAACAGCTTTTTAAACGCCTCCCAAGACATCCGAAGTGCGGTGGATGGATGGGTACGCTTCATGATTTTCACCAAGAATCGCTTTCATTACGGAACATAAAGGTGGCGAATGGAACCTTACATTCCTCCATGCATCCCAAGACATCGAATATCTTGATAATTTTCTTAACCCACGTCTCCGCCTTAATCGGATTCGGCTTTTCCCAGAATTCTGGTGGTCCCAAATCCTTGAACTTCTTGGCTGTGACAAACCGTGAATTGCTATCATTTCTTCCTCGTATTTTGAACGAGTCTCTCGTCGATTTTGCATAAAATGCAAAAACTTCTAAACATCCTGGTTGCTCATCATCGTCGCTTTCAATTGGTGTTGTTCTCGGGAGGAACATTCTTGCTTTGTTGACGCTCTCCTCAATGGTGAGTACAGGCATCTCCACAGTCTCATTTCTCCACTGTTAAAATTCTCAGTTGCCATTCTTAAATACTGCCATAAAATAAGGGTTAATTAAACCAATTAACATATCACATAATTATCCCTATATTATGACCGACCAATAAATACGCTTAGGTAGGACACACTAGCGAAGGATTTACTCGTCTCTCCCCTCCTAGTTTTATTCCCGATCTCCGTCAGAGATCATATCCCTAAGCTCTGATACCAACTATGACGCCACCAAAATAGGTATACAACACCCATTCTGAGTCGCCAAAATAAGTGGTACAGAAACAGCTACAACTTTATTAATACAACATAAAAACTATGAGTTTAAATACAAATATTTCCATCTAGACAATATTCACACCCAAATAAGTCCTCATTACAATTATTGGTACATTATTTTACAAAAATGGTGAGGACTACTAAAACGACTTCTAGAACCATCATTCCACACACCGACTAGTACTCGCTACATTCTCGCCTCCTGAGAAGAAAAATAGAACAAAAAGGAAAAGGGTGAGCTCAACTAGTCCAGTAAAGAACATTATGACTAAGATAATATAGAACAAATTATCGTTAGTCTTCAACAGGAAAAAATCGAGAGAATATAATAAACAACAAGTTTCGAGATCAATATTCGCAGCAATGAAATAATAATTTCATAGAAGAGTTACGTAGAGAATGAAATCTACTATTATCTATGAATTTAACAGTCCATCATTAATATTTTGTCCCTGTAACATCAATCAATATTCATCTTGAATCAAATTTTCATCTTTGCACTACAGGGAAAAGATATTCATCGATTCGGCCATGTTCATTTCAACACTGTACATCTTTGCACTACTACCAAAGATATTCATAAAAAAATCATTTATCTTTGCACTACAGGCCAAAGATATTCAGTTATATCATCATTTAGGACCGAGGATGATGAAAAATATTTTAAAGAAAATGAATCCAGTGAAACAAAAGAATAAATATTAAGGATTCGTATTTCGGTTTATCCATATCCAAAAATACCTCATAAATAATCATAGTGGAGTAAAATTCAAGAATGATCAAAACATGGATACAATCAAAGCTAGTATCCATAATAGATATTTTGAACAAAAATAAAAATTTAATTTTCCTGTGAATAGTATCATATTCGTGAATAGTGCCGTATACGTGAATAGTAACCCCGACACTAAAAGACAAGAATTTCACAAGAAAAATCTTACCAATAATCCGGTATAATGATATTAGATGAAATAATATCATTTAAAAAAACGCTCGATAATATAGAGAGAAAAAACTTCAGTTTCTGGTGTGATTTTCAATTCTAACCTAAGCACCATATTTATAGGAAAATGCTTAGAACACCAAAGCAGAAAATTTAATAAAATATTATTATTTATATTACAAATTCCTACGCCCATTTTTACCAACTAATTTCAGCCACCTTGCACATGTTAAAGACCCCGATGTTATCTACTCCTTAGACAGAACTTTCTAGACATTGCCAATAATGTTATCTAATAATATTATTCAGATAATGTAAGACCCCGACTTATTATAAATAAAATTAAATTTTCTTCTATTCATTATTCTAAATTAATAAGGTGTTAATTTGATATAATCCTTTGGTTATGGGTGAAATATGTAAAGTTTACAAAATAAGCAAGTGGCTATAAAATATTCATTTCTGTCGGGGAATATTCGTTTGGTTGTGGAATATTCTTTTTGTCGGGAATATCCGTACGATGGCGCAGTCATTTGTGGGCCCCATAACGGGAAACAGTTGGATGAAAGAAAACGATAAAGATTGAGTTTTATAAATAACGGCGTAAATTATTACCGTTAACACTATTGGATTACCTGGTGGTTAAAATACAGTAATATGCGTGGTTGCACAGTAGCACACGGGATTAAACAGTATTGTTGAATTATTGATTCGTACGCAAGAAGGCACTACTCAATAATTGTTACAGTGTTTGATATTTTATTTTATTGATTCAATAATTGTTGCGTTGTTAGTTTTTATTATTATTGTTTCAATAATTGTCACTGCACAGTATTTTCCATTATCATATCAATAATTCATATTATTTGAATAATATTATTAGATAACATTATTGGTAATGTCTAGAAAGTTACATCGAGGAGAGGTTAGTCATCTAATTCTTGGCGTCGAAGAAGGAGAAATTCTTATTGGATAGCCCCCTCTGTCCTGGATTCGGCCTGGTTGTTATAGTTGTGATTCTGTAATATTATTTGGAAATAATTAATTATTGATTTATATGATAAGAAAATATTTAATTTATGTGGATATAAATAATGGATTTATTTATATGGTTATAAATGAAGGAATTAATGCTGAGGTGTTTTATCAGTATTTTGTCAGACTGAAAGTATTAAAAATTATCCGTTTGTGGATTTCGAATATTTTTGGTTTGAAATTTGGAAAAACTCAAAGTTACAAAGTTGTAGAGAATTCGATTTCAGGCCGAATGGATATAAAATTCGTATTTTTCTGATAAACGGTCTATTTTCTATGAATTGTTGAGGTTTCAAAAAATAAAATAATTTTTATTAATTTATGGGTGGGACCTACTCTTGTTTGAACACATGGGCTGCTATCTTTTGGTTCAAAGATGGTTGGTGGCTAGATTGACATTTGAGGATGCGTGGAAGAAGAAAAAACAAATAATAATATTTTATTATTTTAGTCTCCTATGGCGTTCTAATATTTTCCTATAAATAGAGGGCTAAGTTAGAATTGAAAATTACACCAGAAATAAGTTTTCTTTCTCTCTAGACTATCGAGCGTATTCTTGTGAGTATTTTAATACTTTGAGTGTTGCTATATGGTGCAAGTTCTGTCAGCACTATACCCGAAATTCAGTCAGAAGTACGGTTATTTTGAGGTAAGAGATGTTATTTTCTTCTTAAATGATATTATTTTCTTCAATATCATTATGCCGGAATATTGGTGAAATTTTTAATTAAATTTGGAACTTTCTGTGTCGGGGTTACTTATTCACGATACAAGACTATTCACGAATCTAAGACAATTCAACGAAAAATAAAAATTTTCCTTTTTGTCCAAGATGTCTATTTTGGCTACTATCTTTGATTGTATCCATGTTTTGATCGTTATTTTTGAATTCTGCTTCAAAATTGGTTATTATGAAGTATTATTGATCTTGGATAAAACTGTTATACTGAATCCCTAATATTTGTCCTTTCCGTCTACCTCATGGATTCGCTTTTCTTTAAAATATTTTCATCATCCTCAAATTCTAAATGATGATATTCTTGAATATATTTCATTCAGTAGTGCAAAGATGAATGATTAGTGAATATCTTTGGCACGTAGTGCAAAGGTGAACAGGTGTTGAGATAAACATGACCAACTGGGGATACTTGATGAATATCTTTGGCCTGTAGTGCAAAATTGAATATTTGATTAAAAGATGTATATTAATTGATATTACAGGGATAAAATATTGATGATGGACTCTTAAATCTTAGAAGATAATAGAATTCATTCTCTACGCGACTCTTCTAATGGATTGCTGTTTCCGTTGTGTTTGTTGATCTAAAACTTATTGTCTATTATATTCTATCAGATTTTTCCTTGTTGAAGACTAATGATAATTTTTTATATATTATCTTAGTCATAATATTCTTTACTGGGATAGTTGAGCTCACCCTTTTCCTTTTTGTTCCATTTTTTTCTCGTAGGAAGGTAAGAACATAGCATGATCGAAGTCTGGGGTATGGAATGATGGTTCTAGAAAGATGTTTTATTTGTCCTCACTATTTCGTAAAATAGTGTATGAATAATTGTAATGAGGACTTATTTGGGTGTGGATATTGTCTAGAAGACAATATTTGTATTTAAACTCACAGTATGCAAGTACGAGTGCGATATTGTCAACGCAAAGACCCATTTTGTATGACTTGCAAAGGATGGAGATAGAGTTAAAAACTTCAGGGACCCACATGATGATGGCGAATATACGAGTAGAACCGACTTTAATCGATAAAGTTAAAGCTACTCAAGCTACGGACCTGGGGCTGATGCGTATGAAGAAGAAAGTGCAAGAAGGTGCTATTCCAGAAGCAAGAATCAATGAAGAAGGAATACTTTGAGTCAACTCTAGACTTTGCGTTAATAACGATTCTGACTTGAAGCATAGAATCATGGTGGAGGCACACAACACCCCGCTTTAATCCATCTGGGAGTACCAAAATATATCATGATATTCGACATACATTTTGGTGGAACAATATGAAGAGAGAGATCGCGGAGTTTATCTCGAGGTGTTTAACTTGTCAACGTGTAAAGGCGGAGCATCAAATACCAAAAGGTCCATTGCAACCACTTGAGATTCTGAAATGGAAGTGGGAACACATTACCATGGATTTTGTTACAGGTCTTCCCAAAGTTTCTCAAGGCATAGATGCGATTTGGGTTATTGTTGATAGATTAACCAAGTCCGCTTCATTTCTTGTCGACACGTGAAACTTATTCCCTGAACGTCTTGTTCAGTATATGCACGTGAATGAGATTGTGAGATTGCATGGCATGCCAAGTATCCATAGTTTGGATCGTGACCCAAGATTCACTTCAAGATTTTGGGTTAGCTTGCAGAAAGCTATGGGCACGGATTTATTGATTGGATTCAAAGATACCATCCTCAAACCGGACGGACAATCGAAAGGACTATTCAAACCCTGAAGATCTATTAAGACTCGTGTTCTAGATTTCAAAGGAAGTTGGCATAAGTACTCACATCTGGTGGAATTCTCCTACAACAACATTTATCAAGCAAGTATAGGCATGGCTCCATTCGAGGCGTTGTATGGGACGAAAGTGTCGCTTTCAAAGATTATCTTTGGGACGAGGTGGGAGAAGCAACGTTGTTGGGACCAGAATTAGTATGCATGACTACAGAAAAGATCCAAATGATTCGACAAAGTATTCAAACCTCACAAGATCGACAAAAGAGTTATGTTGATCTTCATCGAAAGGACGTGGAATTTAATATTGGGGATCATGTACTGTTACGTGTTTCTCCATGGAAGGGAGTTACAAGATTTGGAAAGAGAGAAAAGCTCAATCCAAGATTTGTTGGTCCATTTGAGATTCTTGACCAAATAGGAAACGTGGCCTATAGACTCGCATTACCTCCAAACATGTCTCGTGTTCATAATGTTTTTCATATATCTATGCTTCGTAAATATGTGAAAGACCCGAACCATATTGTTGAGTTAGAACCAGATGAGATAGCCGAAGATTTAACATACGAGGAGATACCTGTTAAGATCTTGGATAGGAAAGAGCATGTCCTACGCACCAAGGTTATACCACAAGTTAAGGTTTTGTGGAGGAACCATGCTATTGAAGAAATGACCTGGGAGTTGGAATCAGAAATGAAAGCGAGGTACCCTCACCTGTTCGAAACACCAAGTACGTACGTCAATTTCGAGGACGAAATTTTATAAGGAGGGGAGGTTGTAAGACCCCGACTTATTATAAATAAAATTCAATTTTCTTCTATTCATTATTCTAAATTAATAAGGTGTTAATTTGATATAATTCTTTGGTTATGGGTGAAATGTGCAAAGTTTACAAAATAAGCAAGTGGCTATAAAATATTCATTTCTGTCGGAGAATATTCTTTTTGTCGGGAATCTCCGTACGATGGCGCAGTCATTTGTGGGTCCCATAACGAGAAACAGTTGGATGAAAGAAAACGACAAAGATTGAGTTTTATAAATAATGGCGTAAATTGTTACCGTTAACATTGTTGGGTTACCTGGTGGTTAAAATACAGTAATATGCGTGGTTGTAATAACAAGATATTACACGGTATTGCATGATATTGTTGAATTATTGATTTAAACGTAAGAAAGGCACTACTCAATAATTATTATGATGAATTATTATTCGATATTTTATTTTATTGATTCAATAATTGTTGCGTTGTTAGTTTATATTATTATTGTTTCAATAATTGTCACCGCGACAAGATTTTCCATTATCGGATCAATAATTCATATTATTTGAATAATATTATTAGATAACATTATTGGTAATGTCTAGAAAATTACATCGAGGAGAGGTTGTTAGTCATCTAATCATGCTGCCAAGAAGGAGAAATCCTTATTGGAAAGTCCCCTCCATTCCAGGGAACTACTGGTCATCATAGTTGTGATTACGTAATATTATTTAGAAATAATTAATTATTGATTTATATGATAAAGAAATATTTATTTGATGTGGATATAAATAATGGATTTATTTATGTGGTTATAAATGAAGGAATTAATCTTTGAGGTGTTTTATCGAAGATTTTGTCGATCTGGAAGTATTAAAAATCATCCGTTTGTGGATTTCGGATATTTTTGATTTGGAATTTGGAAAAACTCAAAGTTACAAAGTTGTAGAGAATTCGATTTCAGGCAGAATGGACATAAAATTCGTATTTTTCTGATAAACGATCTATTTTCTATGAATTGTTGAAGTTTTGGAAAATAAAATAATTTTTATTAATTTATGGGTGGGACCTACTCTTGTTTGAACACATGGGCTGCTATCTTTTGGTTCAAAGATGGCTGGTGGCTAGCTTGACATTTGAGGATGCGTGGAAGAAGAAAAAACAAATAATAATATTTTATTATTTTAGTCTCCTATGGCGTTCTAACATTTTCCTATAAATAGAGGGCTAAGTTAGAATTGAAAATCACACCAGAAACAAGTTTTCTTTTTCTCTAGACTATCGAGCGTATTCTTGTAAGTATTTTGATACTTTGAGTGTTGCTATACGGTGCAAGTTTTGTCAGTACTATACCCGAAATTCAGTCAGAAGTACGGTTATTTTGAGGTAAGGGATATTATTTTCTTCTTAAATTATATTATTTTCTTCAATATCATTATCTTAGGAATATTGGTGAACTTTTTAATCAAATTTGGAACTTTTTTTTGTGTGGGAGTTACTATTCACGATATCGGCATTATTCACGATACTGACCTATTCACTTAATACGGCATTATTTAGAAAAATAAAAATTTTCTTTTTGTCCAAGATGTCTATTTTGGCTACTATCTTTGATTGTATCCATGTTTTGATCGTTATTTTTGAATTACGCTTCAAAATTGGTTATTATGAAATATTATTGATCTTGGATAAACCGCTATATCTGAATCCCTAATATTTGTCCTTCCGTCTCACTAGATTCGCTTTTCTTTAAAATATTTTTCATCATCCTCATCCTAAATGATGATATTCTTGAATATCTTTGGCAGTAGTGCAAAGATGAATGATTAGTGAATATCTTTGGCCCAGTAGTCAAAAGGTGAGCAGTGTTGAGATGAACATAACCAACTGGGGATACTTAATGAATATCTTTGGCCTGTAGTGCAAAGATGAATATTTGATTAAAAGGTGTATATTGATTGATGTTACAGGGATAAAATATTGATGATGGACTCTTAAATCTTAGAAGATAGTAGAATTCATTCTCTACGCGACTCTTCTAATGGATTGTTGTTTCCATCGTGTGTTTGTTGATCTAAAACTTGTTATCTCATTATATTCTATCGATTTTTTCCTGTTGAAGACTAATGATAATTTGTTGTATATTATCTTAGTCATAATATTCTTTACTGGGCTAGTTGAGCTCACCCTTTTCCTTTTTGTTCCATTTTTCTTCTCAGGAAGTGAGAACATAGCATGATCGAGTCGGGGTATGGAATGATGGTTCTAGAAAGATGTTTTTATTTGTCCTCACTATTTTCGTAAAATAGTGTATGAATAATTGTAATGAGGACTTATTTGGGTGTGGATATTGTCTAGAAGACAATATTTGTATTTAAACTCACAGTATGTGTTGTCGTATTTTGCACACGACAATTGTATTATTGAAGTTGTAGTTTTCTTTTGTACCATCTATTTTGGCGACTCGGAATGGGTGTTGTATACCTATTTTGGGGCGCCACGAGTTGGTATCGAGCTTTAGGATATGGTTTTGGCGGAGATCGGGGAATAAAACTAGGAGGGAGAGTTGAGTAAATCCTTTGCTAGTGTGTCCTATCTAAGCTTATTTGTTGGTCGGTCATAATATAGGGATATTATGTGATATATTAATTTGTTTAATTAACCCTTGTTTTATGGAAGTATTTAAGAATGGCTGCTGAGAACGTTAACAATGGAGTATATAAGACTATGGAACAACCTTTAGTCACAAACTAGGAGAACGTGCAACAGGAAGGCAATATTCCTCCTGTAAACAACGCTACCAAGTAAACGATGAATGATGGGATGTTTAGAAGCTTTTTGCAGTTCATGCAAAATCAGACGAGGGAGACTCGTGTACAAAATACGGGTGGAAATGATTGCAACATGCGATCTATCACAGCCAAGCAGTTCAAGGAGTTGGGACCACCAAATTTCTGGGGAAAGCCCGATCCGATCAAGGCGGAAACGTGGGTCAAGCAAATTACCAAGATATTCGATGTCTTGGGATGCACGGAGAATGAAGGTTCCATTCGCCACCTTTATATTCCGTGGAGAAAGGAGACATTGGTGGGAATCCGTGAAGCGCACCTAACCCCGCCGTGACTCAAAGATGTCTTGGGAAAGATTTCAGAAACTTTTCAATGACAAATACTTTTCTGAAAGTATTCGTCATATGAAGGAGGTAGAGTTTATTAGACTAGAATAAAACAACATGAAGGTATCCCAGTACGAGGCGAAGTTCGCAGAGTTATCCAGGTTTGCACCTCATTTGGTGGAGAATGAGAAACGTATGATGCAGATGTTTCTGAGAGGTCTGAAACCCGAGATTCGTCAATACCTTATCTCTCATAAATTTTCTCTGTATTCAGATGTTGTCAACAGGGCACAATTATTAGAGAGAGATAATAAGTATACTCAACCAAGGGACCACAACCGTGGTCATCTATGGTGGTGAGCGATCATCGAAGCGATGATAACCAAACTTGAGGAGGAAGAATACGGACAAAGCGGTAACACACTCGGGTGGTAATCGTGGCCATGATAATAGGAGAGGTGAGTTAAGTGGAAATTTCAGAAAGAGAAGATTCAACAATGACGGGAGGACATCAATGATAGAAGACCAAAGACCAACAACAAATTCTAGGGGAGGAGAACGACCGCCAGTTAGATGTTATAAATGTGGGAAAGAGGGACATATCAGTCCAAACTGTCCACAACAATCCAAGGTATGTTACAACTTTGGAAAGGAAGGTCACATCGCTCGAGATTATACTATAGCAAAACCAAGTTCAGCGGGAATGGTGACTCCAAGGGCTGTCCCGGATAAGTCGAAATCAGCGGTTCCTGGAAGAGCGTTTGTTGTGACTGGCCAAAATGCGAGGAACCCGAACGAGGTGATCACGGGTAAGCTAATCTTGAATTCTTGCGAAGTTTATACCTTACTAGATACCGGTTCTACCCATTCTTTTATCTCTCCTACTTGTGCTCAATGTTTAAACTTGACTCCAGAGAAATTAGACTTTGATTTATCTGTTAAAACTCCGTTGGGTGAAACCTTCGTTACAACTACAGTTTATAAATCTTGCTTAATCCAAGTTGGCACAATCACATTACCTGTTGATCTTATTTCTTTAAAGATACTTGCTTTTGATGTGATTTTAGGAATTGATTGGTTAACCACTCATGCCAAAATTGATTGTTTTCGTAAGGTTATTAGTTTTCATATTCCTAACCAACCTGTCATACGAATTCAAACAACTAAACCACTAAAATTAGTCACTGTCATATCAAGCCACAAAGCTATTCGTTTATTGAAAAACGGATGCCAAGCTTTCTTAGCCCATGTTATGGATTTGAATAAAGACAAGTCGATTTGGATAATATTTACATTGTTAGAGAATTTCACGATGTATTTCTGAAGAACTTCTCTCACCCCATAACGTGATGTTGAATTCTTTATTGACCTTGAGCAACCGTACAAAACCCATTTCTAAAACCCCATATTGAATGGCTCTATTGAACTTCAAGAGTTAAAAGTCCAACTACGTGGAGTTATTAGACATCGGTTTCATTTGTCCTAAGACATCTCCTTGGGGTGCTCTGTTTTATTCAGTAAAGAAAGAAAGGCGGGAGTATGCGACTTTTGTATTGACTACTGAGAATTAAACCATGTCACCATCAAGAATAGGTATTATTTACCTCGCATTGATGACTGTTCGACCGATTCAAGGAGCACAATTCTTTTCAAAGATTGATCTTCGATTCGGATATCATCATTTGAAGATTAAAACTAAGGATATTAGAAGACCGCTTGAGAACTCGGTATGGGCATTATGAATTCTTAGTCATATCTTTTGGATTGACTAATGCTCCTGCTGATTTCATGGATATGATGAACCGAGTATTCAAGGAATATTTAGATCAGTTTGTTGTTGTCTTTATTGATGACATCCTCATCTATTCCAAAAGCTGTGAAGATCATGAGCACCATTTGAAGCTGATACTTGAAAGGCTTTGTGAAAACAAGCTTTATGCCAAGCTGAAGAAATGCGAGTTCTGGCTTGAGGAAGTAGCATTCCTTGGGCACGTAGTGTCAAAACATGGAGTATCTGTTGATCCAACGAACATTGAAGCAATACAAAGTTGGGAACAACCAATGTCGTTGACTGAAGTACGTAGTTTTCTGGGCTTAGCTGGTTATTATCGGAGATTCGTGGAAGGATTTTCTCGAATCGCTACTCCGTTAACTCAGCTGACTCAGAAAGATACAAAATTCGTATGGAGCGAGGAATGCGAGAAGAGTTTCCAAGAGCTCAAGAGGAGACTCATTTTAAGACTGTTCAGCAATACCATCCGGTTCGGATGGATTTGTTATCTCTGATGCTTTGTGCAAAAGGTTAGGATGTGTTCTCATGCAACATGGGAAAGTCATAGCCTATGCCTCGCGACAACTCAAAGAATATGAGAGGAATTATCCTACTCATGATTTGGAGATGGCAGCAGTCGTTTTTGCGTTAAAAATCTGGAGACACTACTTGTATGGGGAGAAAGTGGAGATTTATACGCACCATAAAAAGCCTCAAATATTTCTTCACCCAAAAGAACTCAATATCTGCAACAACGACGTTGGCTTGAGTCATTGAAAGATTACGATCACACTATTCAATATCATCCTGGAAAAGTGAACGTAGTAGCTGACGCATTGAGTAGAAGATCATATGCAAGTACGAGTGCGATATTGTCAACGCAAAGACCCATTTTGTATGACTTGCAAAGGATGGAGATAGAGTTAAAAACTCCAGGGACCCACATGATGATGGTGAATATACGAGTAGAACCGACTTTAATCAATAAAGTTAAAGTCGCTTGCAAGCTACGGACACTGGGGCGTCGTCATTATGAAAGAAAGTGCAAGAAGGTGCTATTCCAGAAGCAAGAATCGATGAAGAAGGAATACTTTGAGTCAACTCTAGACTTTGCGTTAATAACGATTCTGACTTGAAGCATAGAATCATGGTGGAGGCACACAACACCCCGTTTGCAATCCATCCTGGGAGTACCAAAATGTATCATGATATTCGACATACATTTTGGTGGAACAATATGAAGAGAGAGATCGCGGAGTTTATCTCGAGGTGTTTAACTTGTCAACGTGTAAAGGCGAAGCATCAAGTACCAAAAGGTCCATTGCAACCACTTGAGATTCTGAAATGGAAGTGGGAACACATTACCATGGATTTTGTTCTGTGTCTTCCCAAAGTTTCTCAAGGCATAGAGATGCGATTTGGGTTATTGTTGATAGATTAACCAAGTCTCGCTCTTTCTTGTCGATACGTGAAACTTATTCCCTTGAACGTCTTGTTCGTATGTACGTGAATGAGATTGTGAGATTGCATGGCATGCCAGTATCCATAGTTTCGGATCGTGACCCAAGATTCACTTCAAGATTTTGGGTTAGCTTGCGAAAAGCTATGGAGCACGGATTTACGATTGATTCAAAGATACCATCCTCAAAGCAGACGGACAATCGAAAGGACTATTCAAACCCTGAAGATCTATTAAGACTACGTGTTCTAGATTTCAAAGGAAGTTGGCATAAGTATTTTGCCAATTGGTGGAATTCTCCTACAACAACATTTATCAAGCAAGTATAGGCATGGCTCCATTCGAGGCGTTGTATGGGATTTGAAAGTGTCGTTCCAAATTATCTTTGGGACGAGGTGGGAGAAGCAACGTTGTTGGGACCCGAATTAGTATGCATGACTACAGAAAAGATCCAAATGATTCGACAAAGTATTCAAACCTCACAAGATCGACAAAAGAGTTATGTTGATCTTCATCGAAAGGACGTGGAATTTAATATTGGGGATCATGTATCTTTATACGTGTTTCTCCGTGGAAGGAGTTACAAGATTTGGAAAAGAGAAAAGCTCAATCCAAGATTTGTTGGTCCATTTGAGATTCTTGACCAAATAGGAAGCGTGGCCTATAGACTCGCATTACCTCCAAAACATGTCTCGTGTTCATAATGTTTTTCATATATCTATGCTTCGTAAATATGTGAAAGACCCGAACCATATTGTTGAGTTAGAACCGGATGAGATAATAGAAGATTTAACATACTGAGGAGATACTGTTAAGATCTTGGATAGGAAAGAAGCATATCCTACGCGCAAGGTTATACCACAAGTTAAGGTTTTGTGGAGGAACCATGCTATTGAAGAAATGACACGGGAGTTGGAATCGAAATGAAAGCGGTACCTCAACATTGAAACACCAAGACGTACGTCAATTTCGAGAGGACGAAATTTTATAAGGAGGGGAGGTTGTAAGACCCCGACTTATTATAAATAAAATTCAATTTTCTTCTATTCATTATTCTAAATTAATAAGGTGTTAATTTGATATAATTCTTTGGTTATGGGTGAAATGTGCAAAGTTTACAAAATAAGCAAGTGGCTATAAAATATTCATTTTACATGAGGAGAATATTCTTTTTTGTCGGGAATCTCAAATGCGATGGGAAGCGCGATCATTTGTGGGTCCCATAACGGTAGAAAGCAGTTGGATGAAAGAAAAGCGACAAAGATTGAGTTTTATAAATAATGGCGTAAATTATTACCGAATTAACATTGTTGGGTTACACGGTGGTTAAAATACGATAATGCGCGGTGGTTCTTGCTGATAAGACACGGTATTAAGACAGTATTGTTGAATTATTGATTAAATGCGTAAGAAAGCCTTTACTCAATAATTGTTACAGAAGTTAATTCTTATTCGATATTTTATTTTATTGATTCAATAATTGTTGCGTTGTTAGTTTATATTATTATTGTTTCAATAATTGTCCGCTTGCATGATATTTTCCATTATCGGATCAATAATTCATATTATTTGAATAATATTATTAGATAACATTATTGGTAATGTCTAGAAAATTACATCGAGGAGAGGTTAGGTCATCTAATCATGCGCAGAGAAGGAGAAATCCTTATTGGAAAGTCCCTCCATCTCGGGAGCTACTTTGGTTGTCATAGTTGTGATTCTGTAATATTATTTAGAAATAATTAATTATTGATTTATATGATAAAGAAATATTTATTTGATGTGGATATAAATAATGGATTTATTTATGTGGTTATAAATGAAGGAATTAATGCTGAGGTGTTTTATCAGTATTTTGTCAGTCTGGAAGTATTAAAAATCATCCGTTTGTGGATTTCGGATATTTTTGATTTGGAATTTGGAAAAACTCAAAGTTACAAAGTTGTAGAGAATTCGATTTCAGGCAGAATGGACATAAAATTCGTATTTTTCTGATAAACGGTCTATTTTCTATTAATTGTTGAAGTTTCGGAAAATAAAATAATTTTTATTAATTTATGGGTGGGACCTACTCTTGTTTGAACACATGGGCTGCTATCTTTTGGTTCAAAGATGGCTGGTGGCTAGCTTGACATTTGAGGATGCGTGGAAGAAGAAAAAACAAATAATAATATTTTATTATTTTAGTCTCTTATGGCGTTCTAACATTTTCCTATAAATAGAGGGCTAAGTTAGAATTCAAAATCACACCAGAAACAAGTTTTCTTTTTCTCTAGACTATCGAGCGTATTCTTGTGAGTATTTTGATACTTTGAGTGTTGTTATACGGTGCAAGTTTTGTCAGCACTATACCCGAAATTCAGTCAGAAGTACGGTTATTTTGAGGTAAGGGATATTATTTTCTTCTTAAATTATATTATTTTCTTCAATATCATTATGCCGGAATATTGGTGAACTTTTTAATCAAATTTGGAACTTTTTGTGTGGAGTTCTTATTCACGATACGGCATTATTCACGTATCTGCACTATTCACGAAATACAAGACTATTCAATAGAAAAATAAAAATTTTCTTTTTTGTCCAAGATGTCTATTTTGGCTACTATCTTTGATTGTATCCATGTTTTGATCGTTATTTTTGAATTACGCTTCAAAATTGGTTATTATGAAGTATTATTGATCTTGGATAAAAGCGTTATACTGAATCCCTAATATTTGTCTTTACATCTCCATTTGGATTCGCTTTTCTTTAAAATATTTTTCATCATCCTCTCGGTCTAAATGATGATATTCTTGAATATCTTTGGCTGTGAAGTGCAAAGATGAATGATTAGTGAATATCTTTGGCCAGTAGTGCAAAGGTGAGCAGTGTTGAGATGAACATGATAACCTGGGGATCTTAATGAATATCTTTGGCACGTGAGTGCAAAGATGAATATTTGATTAAAAGGTGTATATTGATTGATGTTCTGAGGATAAAATATTGATGATGGACTCTTAAATCTTAGAAGATAGTAGAATTCATTCTCTACGCCGACTCTTCTAATGGATTGTTGTTTCCAATTGTGTTTGTTGATCTAAAACTTGTTGTCTATTATATTCTATCAGATTTTTCCCTGTTGAAGACTAATGATAATTTGTTGTATATTATCTTAGTCATAATATTCTTTACTGGGCTAGTTGAGCTCACCCTTTTCCTTTTTGTTCCATTTTTCTTCTCAGGAAGTGAGAACATAGCATGATCGAGTCGGGGTATGGAATGATGGTTCTAGAAAGATGTTTTAGCTGTCCTCACTATTTCTGTAAAATAGTGTATGAATAATTGTAATGAGGACTTATTTGGGTGTGGATATTGTCTAGAAGATAATATTTGTATTTAAATTCACAATATGTGTTGTCGTATTTTGTACGACAATTGTATTATTGAAGTTGTAGTTTGCTTTTTGTACCATGTATTTGGCGACTCAGAATGGGTGATGTATACCTATTTTGGGGGCGTCACAGATAATATGAATTATTGCTCTGATAATGAAAAATACTGTGTAGTGACAATTATTGAATAACAGTAATATAAAATATCAATACAACAATTATTGAATCAATAAAATAAAATATTGAGCAAGATAATTACCGTAACAATTATCGAGAGTAGGCCTTTACGTAAGAATCAATAATTTGTGCAATATCGTGTGCTACTGTATTTTAACCACCGAGTATTTTAACAGTATTAACGATAACAACTACTCCGTTATTTATAAACAACTTATATTTGTCGTTTTCTTCATCCAATCGCTTTCCGTTATGGGGCCCACACAAGGTTGCGCCGTCGTACGAATATTCCCCGACAGTAAGAATATTCCACGACCAATCGAATATTCTCCGAGAAAAAATGAATATTTTATAACCACTTGCTTATTTGAAATATTTGCGCATTTTACCCATAACTAACCACATTAATCGAATCAACCCTTACTATTTCAAAATAATAAATAGAGGAAATTTAATTTTATTTAAAATAAGTTGGGGTCTTACAATAATGATAAAGAATAGAATAACAAAAGAATTTTACCAAGTATAGGGTAGCATGATATCTGAGTTATTCCAATGAATAATTAGACTGCAAGAAGTAATATAAAGACCTGACGACGACCCAAAGACCAAAAAGGGCCCCGATTTTGGTGGGTCAGAATTGTTAAATAGTGGCTTGACATGAGTTTCCTCCTTTAATTTTTTTTTTTTTTTTTTTTTACAAAATCTTGCTATACCAAAAATATTAATAATAATAAATATTAAAAATAATTAATAATAAATAATATTAATAATAAATGTTCTCGTGGTTAATAATATTATAAATATTTTCCATAATAACATAAACAAATTACCTAAAGAAGACATGGAAATTATGATCATAATAACCTAACAAGAAAGAATTATTCAAAAAAAAACGAGGAGGTACCAAAAGAAGAGATGGAAAATTTGATTCCGTTTTGTCCTAAAAAGTAAGATTCACTAGTTTAAGAAATAAAAATACTCATTATACTTATGTTTGGGTCCACTATATAAGAAACATTGAAAAATATTTTTTATTCTCTCTACAAGTTTTTTTTTTTAATATTATGTGGAAAATGTCCTTTAGACATTCTTGTGAAGGTGAAGGAGTACAAATTAAAATTAATTCTTAAGAGTAATATAGTGTGAATAAAATAAAATAAAAATTATAGCACTATTAAGAACAGGGACGGATTCATGATTTCGGTCTAGCGTTGCCGAGTTTTGGTATAATTATATATTTAATAAAAATATAAATAATTAATATAAATTTAACCACTATATATACGATACTTTTTATTTTATTTTATCATGAATTTATTAATCAAAAAAGAGAAACATCTTTATTATAGTTTATATAAAGTAGGTAAATTCATTCTCGTAGTTAGGGTAAACGTTAATGGAATATGGAATAGAGAATAAATTTTGTAAGAATTGTCTGTAAACTCGTGTCAGATTTTATATGTGGAGATAAAATTAAGGAGTTTTGGTTGTTTTAAAATAATTAAATAAATTTTACCTTGGAAAGTAATATATATATACACGTACGTATAATTTCATAATTGAGATACGTTATTGGTGATCAAAATCAAACTTGACATTAACCTATAAATTTAGGTCTTAATTAATAATATATATACCTCATTAGCTCGATGATGACATCCTTAATCATTACATTACATACGTGATAACAGGAACATGTCAGTCACATATGTGCCTTTGTACACAAATTAAGGGAATATTATGATCATGATTGCATTAAAAATAAATAGTTGTAGTTCAAGGTTGGTTTGAACTCTTATTTATTTACTTAAAAAAGTAGCACATGGGTTTGGTACCTGTACGCATCATGGGAGAGGCTTTTCTTCTGCAAGCAAAAAACGTCCCAGATTTTATGGGCTAAAAAATGAAGCCAAAAACCAACCCATGACGGAGGGTTAAAGCCAAATTTCATAACCCACAAAGAAGAACATTTTGTTAAAAAAAAAAAAAGTCATGGTAATGGTAGGCTTTTTGTGGTAAGGCCAAAAAAGGCCCTGATTTTATAGGCTAAAAAAATGAAGCCCAAAGCCCAAATTTCACGACGGAGGGAAGGTGTCCTACCGTGGGGCAAAGCCATCTTTGCCAGAATCAAGAATAATAAAGAATGGAATAACAGAAGTTCTAACTCTAAAGAAATACGTTCAAGATTATAAAAGAATAATTCCCTCTATAGTTTCTTTCTCTAGAGTTTAAGTGAATTCGTAAGAAATAATGAAAGAATGAGCTTCTATTTATAGAAGTATGGACTGAATAGTAACTAATATTTGAACGGTCCAGATTGATTTACTTTTAAACGGACGGTCCAGATTGGTTTACTATAAAATATTCTAATAAAACAAAATCTTTTAAATAAAATATAATATATTTTATTTATAATCTAATAAAACGAATAACTTTATAAAAGTATTATGTTTTATATAAAAAGATTTTACTATGCAAACACTATGCATAATAAAATATAATATATTCTAATTATTATCTAATAAAACAAATAACTTTATAAAAGTATTACATTTTTTATATAAAAAGATTTTACTACGCAAAACACTACGCATAATAATAAAATATAATATATTCCATTTATAGTCTAATAAAACGAATAACTTTATAAAAGTATTACATTTTATATAAAAAACTTTTTCTTTTTATATAAAAGTTTTTTGTTTTATTACATTAATAATACTAATAAAACAAAACTTCATCATCATTATTATAATTCACACTATTAATCGACTGCGTCGTTTCGGAAAGAAGAACTTTCCAATAAGGATTTTTCCTATCGATTGCTTAATTAGGTGACCAAACCTCTCATGGCGTAACTTACAGACATCGTTAATATTTCAAATAATAATATTAATAATTTTGTTATCTCAATTATTGATTTAATAATATATAAAATATCGATAATAATTGAATCAATTAACGTGAGATCTTATGCAACAATTCATCAAGCAATAATTGAACAAAAGCGAGTGACTTCTCACGTAAGCATCAATAATCAATACTGGTGCGCTCTTATTCAACCACGCATATTCTCGTATTTTTAACACCGTGTGTGTCAACGATTAACGATAAAACTTCAAATTGTTATTTTTATAAAATATTTTTGTCGTTTTCTCAATCCGATAATAATTCCGTTGTGGGATCCATTAATAATTGTCTTAGGTAAATGCATTTAATATTCCCTCGTTAAAACGAATATTCCAAACCAATCGAATATTATATAACAACTTGCGTACTTTGCAAAATTTATAAATATTACCCACAACTATAACATTATATCAAATCCACACCATAATATTCAAAAAAATATTTCGAGAAATTTAAATCTTTATTCATAAATTTTGGGGTCTCACATGTGGTCTAACGCAGATCTAGATCTAAAGAAATTCCTTTGTAACTCTCTTTTGTGTCTCTAAGAATGGAAATTTGATATAAAAAAAAAATGAAGAGAGAAAATAGAGGAAGAAGATGGGAGAGATAAAACAAATATTTTATCTAAATGTTTTTTTTTCTTAGCCACACACTTGTCCACGTGTTACTTATTTAAAAATAAATTAACATCCGTGTTTAGTTGGTAGTATCATTAACAGGAGGGGCACATCTAAGCTTAAATTTATAACGTTTAGGGTTCTTTTGAAAAAAAAATTAGGTTGAAAGTGAGACTTTGGATAAACATCATAGATATTTTTGCACATTTGTCCAAAAAAAAATTTTGTCTTAACTTTATTTGATGGAAAAAGATGTTTCACTTACTTCATTAAGTACTATAACTTAGTTTAAGCAATAATGCTTACCATAGTGCAAGATATTATTATGTTGTGTTCGCATGTAAGATTTGAAATTTATAAGTATTTCCTCCGTTCAATAAAAAAAAATATTATAAAATATTTTGTATTCTTTATAAATTTTATGAATAAAGAGTATTTATTTTATTAGTGTTAACATGATACTATAATTATGATATTAACTTCAGAATATTTTATCATTTTAAATTATCATAGCTAAAACATAATATTCTTTTGCAGAATATATATATATTTTTATTTAAAAATGCAACTTTTTTTTTGTTATATGAAAAGGATGTAATAATATCCTAGTTTTTCCTTTTATTAAAATACAACCAACTCGATCGTGATATACTACTATAGATTGCCTGCCACGTGTATAATATAATGATTATATTATATATAATCATGATGTTTGTGTACTACGTAGTAATGATGATATCGACATTAATCCGACCGACTGAGGTTGGAAAATTTCGGACTAAAAAAAAAAACAAAAAAACATAATAACACTATCATTATTTATCCATGCAAGTAGAAAACCATCAACTTAAGATATCATTAAAACTGTTGGAAACATTTCTTCACATCATGATTTACCATCAGTTTTGATCTTCACATAATGTGAACATGTAACTCCATCCTAAGGATTTACTACAATATAAATTCTGCATCTACGGTGTAGCTGATTCAATGAGGGACAATTTTCCGCAGAATGTTCTCCTACGGTACGGTACGGTACGGAACTGAACACGAATTTGCATTACAAAGTGTTGGTAAATCAGGAATCTCACTCATTCGTCCTCAACCACTTTCTCCTGTGCAGCATTTTTACTACCAGCAGAAGGAGAAGCAGAAGCAGAAGCAGAAACAAGCTCAGCCTCGACTGATATGGAAGGCAACATTTCATACACTTGGGATCCCAAAGGAAGAAGCTTAAATTGGCCAAATGTAAGAGCTTGGCTGAGCTTCTCATAATTCCATCTCTGCTGAACATAGATCGTAAATGCAAAAACAACTGCTGCTGCCGGTATTGCAATGTCGCCAAACTTAGAGTAAAAGTCCAGATTTGGGTTGACAAACTCGTAGTAGTCCTCGGAGAAGTAGGGATTTGGAGCAGGAGAACTTAGGGAATCATAAAAATGAGGCACGAGTCTTACAACAGTCATCCCAATAAAATACAAATTTCTAAGTGGTCTGCAATGGATCTCCCACATTAAATTGGCAATTATTTGAGGAAGCAAGAAAAGATCTTGGACAAGACCCAAATACTCCTCTAGTTCAGTTTCCCATTCTGGCAGCAGCATATGATTCTCTGTTGAATCGATATATCCTTTACTTCCAAGTGGCTCCTGGCTAGTGTTTATGGAATGGATAATGAGAACACTAATGTACCCAACAACATGTATAATCAAGGTAGTAATAAATACACGCACGTCATTTGGGACACGATATGGTTCAAGAGGCCTCCTTGTGAGTAGTCTAACTCGAGATCTCCACACCTTCTGACAGAGCCTCAGAGTGAGTGAAAATGTAACCAGTACAAGAAGCTTCACAGTGTAATCAATTGCACGGATCCACTGACTATTCTCAAGGTCGTAAGATGTGCTCTCGTAAGATTTTGAAGCCCTCTTGAAGAGTGCTTCTGCACCGGTGATCAGAGGAAGGCTGTACCCAAGAGCTTGAACACCTAGCATGACCAGAGATATGTAAGGAACAGATTCAGCATTATCTTTGATGTAAAACAGCTGGCTCAGAACGCAAGCAATTGCCACTGAAAGTGTCAGGATGCGCAGGATCCCTTCAACTCCTCGACGAGAGAAAATGTCTTCTCGTTGCCTCCTGTACATAATAGGAAGCGTTTGGAGCTTGACTGGACTAAAATACAGTGGATCATCTTCATTCCTTTGACTAGAGATGGAAATTCTAGCTGTTGGATTGACTAACCACCGGGCTGTTGTAGGAGGATATGACACGACCACTTCAACTAAACAATCCAACCCAGCCTCAAGGTCCATGCTTTCAAATAGTGTCTTCCATGATGCTCGAACATCCCTGCAACCAATAAGATACATCTTTCCAACAAGAGGATTGTAAAGTCCTTCTAGAAAAAGCACGGAAAAATTGTTGTATTGTTGCCCATTGAGAACAAGTTGAGCAGACACATTCAGGAGCAGCTGTTTTTCAGTGTATTCGGCCTTAGCATGGTAAGGAGCCTCATCTTCTGTTCTAGAACCATTTTTTGAAGACCAGTAGCGCCCAAACAAAGGACCAAGAGAGAGAATCTCCATTTGGATATTAGTCCTTGGGGGAAGAGCATGAGGAACTGGATCTGGAACAGCGGATATTTGTAGAGTGAGATCTTCTGAAAGAAGAGAAAGACTTTCAAGGAGTGACTCCGTGCCTTCTAATTTTGGGAACTTCAGCAGTGACGTCTTAATTTTAGTTCCAAAGTTGAAAGGCTCATTTTTCTCAAGGATTGCACCTGCAGAATCAATTTTGGAGTAACTATAAGATGGATGAGAAGCAGCATAATGATTCCACAGCTCTGCAGGCCGCAACTGCTTTTCAAATGATAAAGGGAAGTGTGATCTGCTACTTTCATTAATGCTCGAAATAGTCCCCATAATAATGCTTCTTTGCTTTATGGAAAATGAGAGAGGAATATACAAACAGATCCGAGAATCACAGCCCTTGACTTCTGCATCAACAGATCCAAGGCAACCAAGCATGCAAAGTTGTCCACCGGAAGATTTCCAGATTCCTTCAGCCGAAAGAGTCAAGTTATTAATTCCAGTTCTCTGAGTGGCAATAAACTGATTTTCAAAGGGTGGAACTGCTCTAAACACAACAGAGACCCTATTAGAGACACCGTTGTCCTGTAGAGTTATTTTCTTACATCGAACATCCTGAAGAGCAAGTCTGACATTTTTAAAGCTCCCATCAGTGGCTTTTATCCCTTTACCAGACATAAACGGACCCAACTTACTGCAGAAATTGTCCGTACCATTGCATCTCCAGTTTGGCACAATGGTAAAAGTTTCTCCGTGAGTAAACCTATCAAGCATTACACAGAAGTCATTCCCTTTATATATATCAATGCCACCATTCATGGCACTATGTTTATATGGATAAGGATTACATGCTCTGGAGATGGTCTTTTCGGAGCCAAACTCATAATCTGCTGAGGTGCCCAACCAAGAAGATATGCGAACTTCATCAAAATATTTAGGGTTGGATTTCAGATTTAGACTTTTCATGCGGCCATGTATAGCTCTGCTTGTCAAATTTATTTTCCTTGGATATCGAAGAATAAGTAAAACTTGATCATCTTGCAAAAGAGGTGGCTGACTAGTATAACCAGAAACCTTTACCCACTCCCATGGATCGGCAGGGTCAGAATGACGAGCAGGCAGCATTGTATCCCCCAACAAGCACATGAATCTTTCCCCATTGTTTTCTTTTGATTCTGTGTAAATTCCTTGGAAAGAAACTAAGAGCTGAGAATGCCCGGGCCATATGTCAAAATGAGGATTCCTCTCATCTGGTTTTTCCATAAATGAGTTCTCCAGGGTTATGCCTATCTGTAAAAGCCCACTGACACTGACCGATTTCTTAGACCGATGAGCACGATCAACATCAGTTACCCAGAATGAAGCCAAGTTTAATGGAGATCGGACATCCAATGAGACCTCCGAAAGATCTCTATGGTCAAATGGCATCAATGGAGCCCCATTAAGTTCTTGCCACCAATCCCCATTTAGAAAAGAAAGTTCTTCTTTTATGCTATAAATTCTATTATCATTGGGTTTCAACTCAGAAGCAGAAGTTAAGATAAAAGAACATACTTTCTTCACCTCATCAATCCGATCGTAGTCGTAGGTCATAGGACTATTTCTAGATTCAAATCTCCCATCTAGATAGTATGCATTTATAAATGTTACGCAGAAAAACACCAACAACCCAAATATAGTCCAACCATAATTTATGATCTTCATGGCTGAAAATCTCAAAACTAGCCACTACTACTTTCAAGAACCCCTCAGCTACCCAATAACTAAAATCAGAAAGCTTGAAGCCCAAATGCAGAAATGCTTAATAAAATAAAATAAAATAGATATCTGAATTTGCAGTATGTTTATTCAATTACAAAACATGAACTTGCAATGATAAAGTTCAATCAAGAAAACATGAAAAATATATTAGGAAAGAAACCAAATTGAGCGTGCTAGGTTAAGATTCAAGCTTATAACAAAGTTCGGTGGTACGCTGCATCTTTGATGACAGACAAACCTGAAAATTGGGGTTTTCTTTCTTCCAGCTTCACTAATGACTCCGTGAATCTGATCCGTAGAGGCCCTTTTGAGTTATTCGATTCTGAGGTTGAGCAGAGAGAAAGATCAGAGATCAGAGAGCAGAGACTAGAGAGAGAAGGTGAGAGTTGAAGTCAAGGAAATTGGTATGAAGTGAGAGTCAAGCAATTTTCTAATGTGGTAATTTAATTACATGCCTAAATTCTATAATCCAACATCCAATTGGCGCGTGAAAGACTACAAATTACCAACTACAGTATGGAAAAATGAATTATTATTTGTTATACCATCTTTTTTTTCTCTTTTAAATTAAATTGTAAGGTTTGCACGGAAAATAAAAACAAAACTAAACAATTTTTTTCTCTTTTATATATATAAATAAATATATTTTAAAGTAAATATTTAAGAGCAGAAAAGGAAATACTTTAGGGATATACTTAAAAGCGAGTGTGGTTGTGTTTTACTAAGAGAGCTGCGCATATTTGTGGTTTTACCCTAAATTGGCGCGTGAGATCTTCTGCGGTTAAAAATGTTATATAATTATTTGGCCTTAGTCACCTATTATTAACATGGCAATGTTGTAGCCTGCCTTCAACTAAGATCACAAGTCAAAGGCATCAAAATCATAATAGTAATCTCTGTTAGTACATTGACACATCAAACAAACTTGTTAAACAATGGACATGCAAGTGGCAGGCAGCTAATAAAATACATACTGGCCTCCAAGTTCCACTTCTTCTGCTGGACATGAACTAACTAACTATAATTAATGGCAACAAGAGCCAGTAATACCAACTGATGCATCATCCAACATTTTAATGTCCATAACCCAAAAAGATGCCAATTTTAGTAGAGATTCGATCCATACTGGAATAATAAATTAAACAGAATGAATGATACTGTTGGAGTCAAAATTAGAAAATACTAGTAGTATATATATATATATATATATATATATATATAATAAATTAATTAATTATTTAAGTTGAATACACGATTACAAACACAAAATAAGAAATAGCCTAGCCTAGCCTAGCCTAGGTAGGAGTAGGACATAAAGGAAAGGTACATTGAAATGAATAAAGCAAATAGATTTAAGATTAAGACATGGATGATCTCCTCCGCCTGGTAAGACAAGTTTTATTTCGCACTAGCTTATTATTATTACTTGTGCCGGTGCCGGTGACGGTGCAGGTGTCAGTCCCGGTGCCGGTGCCAGAACTAGTATTTGGTTTTACTGAGGCTATTATTCCCAGTTTCTTCCAATTACTAAAAAACCCAATTTTCTTCTTTTCTAACACTAACACCCTCTCAATCTGGACCTGCATGGACTGACACTGCCCTTGAAGCCTAACAACATCTTCTTTCAACCTCTTTATTTCTATTTGTTCAGCCGTCATTGCACGCTTGGACTGGCTTCGAGGTTCAAGCCCATTAAGATTCGGACTGCCTCGCCGCCCTCCGCCGAAGGATCCACTCCAATCAATGTGCCAGTTCAGCTTGGCTTGTTCTGAGAAGAGCACTTGGATCACGGCCCGAACCGGCAAACGCTGGTTTTGAGCGGCATGGAGAGATGCCTCCGGTGACAATTTCCGGCAATCGAGTAGCCTGCATACATCTTTCCTTTCTTGCTTTCCCACCCCAGGATGTGCCTGTGCCATTTATGGGAACAATTAATTAATTAAAATACTAAGCTATACATGTACAAAAAAATAATCCTTTTTGTATTATATTATATAATGTACATATTTTTGAGGAACTTACTTTAGGGATCCGGTTAGCATCGCATGTTTATTTCATGTTCAATATAATACACAGTATTAACACATAAATAAAAAGATAATTTTTTCGTCTACGTGTCAACAATGTATTAAACATGATCATAAAATTCACTTTATGCTAACCACTCTCTTACTTTAGCATTTCTATTTTTAGTCTAGTCCATAACTAACCCGCTAACATTCATCTATATACATACATAGGTATACATGCATACATTTAATGTACTCCCTCCGTTCCTGAAAGATTGTCATTTTAGAAGAAAAAATTTATTCTAAAATGTTTGTCGTTTACAACTTTCAAAGAGAATAAATTATTTACTTTCCTATATTACCCCTACCTTCTCTCATTGTCCCAATAAATTCTCCCTCTTGTATTAATAGTTTTCAACTTCCCATAAAGGGGTAGTGATAGAATTTCAAATAAATTTTATTTAATAAATGATAATTTCTTAATCTATGTACAAAAACCTTAAACGACAATCTTTTAGGAACGGAGTTAGTATATTATTCTATCTTGTAACGGAGTACTTAACTACTTACTATATTTGGTAGTGGGAAGTGGGAAGTAGTAGTATTTACTCCTTTCGTTCCTTAATTTAAGTCGTTTTAAAAAAATATTTTTGTTCTTAAATATAAGTCGTTTGAGAATTTCAAGTAAGCATTAATTGTTTAGTTTCCAATATTACCCCAAGTAATAAATATAACTTTGGTTCTCTCTCTATTTTTTGTCCAATAAATAACAATTCTCTTTTTCCGATACAAAAACAATATAGACAATTGATAGTATATTTAATATTTTATAATCATTTTTATATATCTTTGTCATAACTCTCTAAAAGCAGCTATATATTAAAAAAGCGGAGAAAATATCATTCACTATGACTATAAATGTACATTACTACAGTTGGCACAGACGTCAACAGTGCTTACTAATAATAAAAATCAATCAATAAGTCTAGGCGTACATATTTTTTAGACCCGGAAATTGGACCAGTCCAAATTTTTACAGAATATATAGTATTTATTTTGATAGAATTTACAGAATATATAATATTTTTGGTGTAATTTGAATACATATACAAGAATATAATTGTACAATTCTATTTTTTATATGTATCTAAATTACACCTAAAATATTATATTCTGTAAAAATTTCGATTAGAATAAATAATATAATTTTTTTTGAATTTAAAAGAAAAACTAAATAAAAAATAAAAAATTGGACATATCCAATAACCCGGTCCCAAAAAAATTGTTAATGTAGAAGGACTCAAAATCAATTAATGGGGGTGGCCTATTTTGTCAGGATAAAGGATAAAATTGTCAATAACAACAAAGTCGTGTCTTGCCTTGGAAGAACCCTACACACTTAGTATTCACTTAAGTAGTACTCCATATAATTACAAGAATTTGATGGAGTCAGGTGACTACACAAGAACTCCCATGTTGATCAAGTACTAACTAAATTCTTTCAACCTGAAAATTGCATACATACTTTTATACTGGTAGTTCTTTAAAAACAAAAAAAAAATTACTTAATTTAAAGGGAAAAACATAAGTACGTATTCTCCCTCTTTACTGAAATGAAATATTAGATTTGAGATATTTTGTACTCAACATTAATTAATGTGATTTAATTATTTAGTTTTTAAAAATAATAAATATTAAATTTAAATTTAAAAATAGCTCATGTGTTAACTAATCTACTATTATAATTAATTATCGTGTCAGTAAATACATACATACGACTTACTTTGAGGTAAGTATCAATAGCTCTGTATAAACCATCATGTATTGAACGGGCATGGGCAGGGAGAGCTCCGGCAAGCGCGACAAACTCTGGCAGCGTCAAGCCGGAATCAACGGCAACTTCAGCGAGATAAGAGTCCACCAGCTTTGCCACCTTTATCAATGCAGCTCCACTCCTAAAAGCCTCATCCATACTACTGATCACAAACCTCTTGACTAATCTAAGAACGAGCTCAACATCTAATAGCACCTCACAAGTGTGAGTAAATGATGGTATCATCAACTCTTTTAATGAAGCCTCGTCAAGTTGCCATGCTATTCGTTTCTCAAGCTCCGTTCGATAAGCCTGCTCCGCGCCTACCATGTTGGCGTTTCGAAGGAGGCGTAGGAGGAAGTTGCAAGGGATCGAGTCTCTATCCGGAGGGAGAATCCCTATTAGGGTCTCCACGAAAAATCTCTTTTTCATCAAAGAAGCATTCACAGTACTGGTAGTCGTCTCCGGAGAAGTATTTGTTAAGATGGAGTTTTTCATGGGTTGGTTGGGGGATAGGTCGGGGAGCCACTTGGAAGCATAGTGGGTTATGATTGAGCCAATAAGGTCGGGGCGGACGCCCTTGGCCTTGATGCCGGACAGAGTTTTCACAAAGTAGTCCATGTCGAGTATACACGTGGTGTCGTCGTGGAACCAGCATTCGGCGGAGAATTTTGTCATTTTACCGGAGATGTTGCCGGATTCGGGAGTGGGAGAGCTAAGGCTCTTCATGTTAGTCATGTAGTTGTTTCTTCTAGGCATATATTCATGTTACAATATACATGGATTGATTAATATATATATATAATATATACACGAGCAGATATATAAAAAGATAATGTTAGAGGTGACCTTACCTATTAAAAAAAAAAAAAAAAAAAAAAGTGAGGCCTAACGTTTGTGGGTCAAGGATAGGCGAAGGGGGAGGATATTTTGCTGTTACAAGTCTCTTTCTGGTGATTGTTAGTAGTGGTGGGTGTAATGAATTACCTTGTCATACTCATACCAGAAGAATGAGCCAAAAATGTGTAGTTGGAAAGGAATATTAGTAATACTACAATATTATTTACATTAAATAAAAATTGTCCTCTCTGCTAATTTATAATATGTACATCAGCAAAACGTAGTAGGAGGCAGGCCGGGTAGACAACATTAATACAAAGTATTTCCTACCTCACCTTGCACCTTTATTACAAGGGTTGGGTTGTTATCCTGACTCATTCATAGAATAGAATTAATTGGACAATCATTCGTTTTCATATTTTGTTATGTAGCCCAATAGATGGCCCCACCATTTGTCCCTAAATCTGGCCCAAGCTTCCTAATGAATCTAGAACTAGGCCCTATATATCTTCTACGTTTGCAAAAGCCCACTAAATCTTGACGTGTGACGTTTTTGGTCAATCAAGACCAACCTCAAATAGTAAGTAAAACATAAACATAAATTATTCCAGTAATCATGACTCATGAGGCAAAATTTTGTTTTAATGAACAAAGACAAGCTAGAAGGCATTCGGCATTCTATATGCTGGGAAATAAATTATTGGCAAAAAACATTCATATTAAAATAATAGAGCCTATGAATGAATGAGGAAGGACAGACACAAACTAGGCTACACGACATACCTATCTTGGTTTTTATTAAACTCATAACCCTCCAACAAAATTTCCTGACATATATCATCTTTTGCTTATTCCTACTGTTTTGGGAGTTGATGAAACAATAATATCATTAAGCATTGTGAGGACTTGGGTTAAAGAGAAACCTCCCATCTAGTCAACCCCCTATTCGCTTCAGAACCATTCCCTTGTTCATTTTGAGACACCATGGGGATTTTCACTGCTGCTCTTTCCATCTCCTTTTCAAGTTCTTCCTCTCGGCGCAGTGCAGTAAATTGGGTATCAAGAGATTTCGCTGCCGCTAGCCATGCAAGAACAATCACAAGAAGTACTCCTCCGAGGTAAGGAGTCGAGTTTGCGAGTGACCCAAAGGTTAAGATCATGAACTGCTGAATCAAAGCACCACCCGATTTCCCCAAAGGATTGCAGACAACATCAATGGTGGCCTTCCCTTTAACCTGAGTGTGAGAATAAATAGAATAATAAAGTCAAATCTAAAATGAAAATAACACAAAAATACCCCAAATCACTGACTCAGAATCCAAATATGTAGTTCAAAATTATCTAAAAGATTTTATAACTTATTTGAATTCAAGCTAACTTCAGATATTCATTCTTCATCCAATCTAAAAACTTCTTTCCTCGTAATTTGAAATCAGTTTTCAATTGGCTCAAGCATATACTTAAATTGATGCATAACTTCAGTTATCTTAAATCTTTAATTGGTGGGTAGGCATCAAACCTTGGTGTCTTCGTCCAAAGGAATGTAGGCCATTTCCTTGCAAGGATCAAATAAACTGTATTTGGCACTCTTGCTAGAAATATTTTGCATTGCGCCCACGTAAACCGCTGCTAGTAGTGGAGTAATCCCAAAACTCATGAGAGCAGGTGTAAGTGGATCACCAAACAAAAGTAAAGAGAAGAAACCAACTCCTGTGAGTAACAGACTAGCAGGACTGTGGGTGTAACATTGGCTGCCACTCCCCAGCCAAATTTGTTGAATATCCATTGACTTAGCAGCATCATTGTGAAAGTCTCTATTCCAGTGGCAGTAGAGAAGTCACCCATGAAGGAAGAGTATTCATTTGGACTCTGAAACTGTTACAGAGAGAAAGAGATAGGTCATAAACTAGTTGAATGGAAAAGGATTGCTAAATTTAAAGGGTCGGTTTAACTTCTACCTGAGCTGCTTAGATTTCCATGTAACCTCAACAAGGTTAATGCTAATACCATATGCTACCACCAACGTAGCAAGATCCCTTATATAACTCGAGGACACCAAAAACTTTAAGCTCTCCATTGTCCCCATTTTTGACTTCTCCTGCAATGATATTATTGTTCTGTTAAGCAAACTATCAAAAATGAAAACTTGGTTGCTCAACTGTTAAACCCAATTGGTGAATTTGGAATGATAATTACGTTATCTTTGAAGCAGTGAACATAACAGGATTTGGGTCAACCCATGAAAACACAATAACGGTGACGGGAAATTTTTTATCGTTCAAGTGGAAATGTTCTGTTATAATGATCGACTTCAGCTTCTAGAAGCTAGAAAATTATGGACTGCTATATTCACTTTCTTTTGGTTGGCAGGGAGGAGAGAAATTAAACTTCTGTCATTTAAATCAAAATAGAAGCCCTCAAGGAAACGTGTAGTTGAAATATAACAAGAAAACAGATAACACATAAGAATACCTTCTTCTTCTTACTGCGAGTGCCGAGTAGGAAGAGGAACATAAGTGTTGACCCACCAATAAAGAGCATAGATTGCAAGTCCCATCAACACCACAATGCTCATCATTCCTTTGAGTGAGAGAGCCCAACCATCAATTCCAGGACCCAATTTTTTTCTCAAATAGTCAAATTAGAGAAGTACTACACTATGCCGCCAGAGAAAATTAGGGCAACGTTGGCCCCTAGTCCAAACAGAGGGTAGAATTTTTTGGCTTCGTCCACAGTAGCTATCTACTTATCTGCAACATAAGAATGCAGAGATGGTCAAATTGCAGCTGCAAACACTTGACTGAGAAAATAAATGTGAGTTCCAACCAAGAATCCTGAAGAATCTAATCATTTCAAACAGAACATCAACAAGAAAAAAAAATTAGTCCAAACAATTTCAACAGATGTTACAGTTTTAGTATGTACTTTAACTTCTTGAATAGTAAGAAGACCTACATTCCCTGAAACTGATCAAGTTAGTGTTTTATGAACATTCAATTAACCCAGTGTTATTAAGCTATAGCAATTAAAATGGTAAAAGATCATCCAATGTTTTGACCTATCTCAACTCTTTCAGAGTCCATATAAATTCAAACTTGAGAACTTCAATACTACTTTAACCGACTGAATGAGAAACAGAGAAAAAAGAGTAGAAATAGTTTGTACATGAACAAGCCATCTTAAATTTGATAAAAGATAACTACTTCCCCCACATTCATGCATGATGTAGTAACAGTCAGCAATGACCATTGTTAGGTCATCATATTTCACCTATTGGGTCGAATGGGTTGGGCCGAGTCATTTGGTTAATCTATCAGATTATTTCAGTTGGGCCCGGTCAGTTGGGTCATATTTGTCAAGTCTTCAAAGTCTTGGGCCAAATCAGTGGGTCGACCCATTGGATATTTAAATATCTCTATCTTTGACTTGCAATGATGAAGAAAGATAAACGTTGACCGATATATTTGCGAGGCATTAATGTGGATGGGATTCAGTCGACCGAAGGTGGCAAACAGTGATGGGATGTAGCAGTCTTTGCATGCGATCGGCTAAGATTACCCGGTGTGGGGGACCGTGTCGATCGAGTAGTAGTCGGTGTACGAAAATCAGGTGCGAGAGTATATCATGCAAAGGAAGTCTTCTAAATGAAGGTGGCGATAATTTTATCTCTCTCAATACACTAGATATTTTATCCTCCATTGTTAACCCTTTTGATCGCTTTGTCTTGACTCTCACGCCTTGAAAGCTATCCCCAGACGTTAAAGCCGTCGAAGCTTTTGGTGTCGATTGTGTTTAGTGTGCGCGGATCGGGGACGTCTTACGTGATTGGGGACGTGGCGGAAGATCTTGGCGTTAACATTGGGCGCTAGAAAGAGGGTCGTGTTTACAGTGTTCTTGAGATTTCAATCACAAGTTCCCATTTGTTCTACTTCGGAAGATGGTGAGAAGTAAAGATAATACACTGGAGGGACAGTCGGAGGCTGTAAGTTCATCCTTGCCTCGTGTTTCAGTTAAGGATCGTTTGGGTCCTTCCAAAAGTGCTCATGACAGCACGGTTTCCAAGCATGATTGAGGGTTCTCGTTTGAGAGCCCGTGGTAAAGCAAAAGGAGGTTAGTCTTTCTTTGCGACAAGAAAGCGTGATCATGGTAGAAGGCGGGTAGAAAGGCTCACCGCCTAAAACTTGGTGCAAAGCGGATAAAAGCGCCAAGCTAGCGAAAATGGCGAGACGGGCAGATCCTTCCCGGATGGCGGATGGAAGCAGATCCGCCGGACACACAATTTGGAGCAGAATCTTTGGATGGCAAAAAGTGAAGGACGAGGCGTCAATTATGTCGATCGAAAGACATAGTAAGCTTAAAGATGGACAACCACGAGTTGAAAGCGATCATACACTTTGAAGACATGTCTCGGCGGACCTCGGGATCAAAGGAGACCGAAGCCGTATTTCCAAGGATCAAAGAGGGTACCTCACTTAGGGGTTCTTGGGGTTATGGCACAAGCGAAGATAAGAGGATGTTCACCGAGAGAGTATGGAGAAGACATTTCGTCTTGAGTGTCCTCGTGCTTTGTGGAAGGGCTCGAGATCGAAGCGCGATCGAAAGTCATACTCTTGAGAGGCCGAAGAGTGCATTCTACCTTATCGGTTCTCGGGATTATGGTCGAGGCAGTCGAAGGAGTTGATCCAGAGGGTATACACCTCAGAATAGATATAAGGCATTCTGCCTTGAGTATTCTCACCACAGTGACAAAAATTTCCACCGAAGTAGATCCAGAAATCACACTCCCGAGAATCCACTGAGAGCACACCGCCCTATGGGTACTTGTCTTCGGAGAAATCCATCTAAAGCTGCAAGTTAGGATGGAACGGACCGGACCGTTCAGAAGAAGCTTTGAGGAGGTTTATGTTCCAATCGGCAGAAGCAGAGCTCATGGATGCTGTGTGCAGACAGATATTCTACTTCGGACAATCAGTGCGGCAGGATGTCAAGTTCAGATTCAGCACAAAAGATTCACTTTTTCACAATTGATCTTCTTCCTATTGGTCCTAAATTCACCGGAGTAAGGAGGACGGGGGGACTCGCTGACCATTCGATGGTAGCCTTTTTGGCAGGTGGTCCTTATGAATTTGTCAGGCCTTCGTGGTAGGCAAACTTCATCGAAGTAAGGAGGATGGGGTGGACTCGCTGACCATTCGATGGTAGCCTTATCGGCAGGAGTGTCCTCATGGGTTTGTTATATCCTGCGTGGTAGACAAATTCCATAGTCCTTTCAATATTGTTTCTGTGAGTGGTAAACAATATATGCCAAGTAAGGAGAGTTCGGTCGGACTCGCTGACCATTCGATGGTAGCCTTATTGTCAGGTGTGTCCTTATGAATTTGTTTCACCCCGTGTGGTAAACAAATTTGGTCCTTATATACTTGTTTTACCCCGAGTGGTAAACAAGATCTTGATGGTGCAAGGAGGATCAGCCGAATTCACCTTATACATGATCTGTCTCACACTTCGGTAACGATAAGTATGCATTACTTTATTTCGTTTTAAGTGTTGACTTCGGTTTGTGTTATGCTCTGTCTTAACTATCATATGACTTGCTTAATTGTTCACTAACAGTTTAAGTTAAGTTTAAGGAGAAGCTTGTACATTTTTCAAGTTGATCAAAGATGAATTATTGACAAGAAATGTTCACACAGAAGTAATAAGGCATGAAGTTGATATTTCATTAATAATTAACTGTTCACAAAAAGTTAGAATTTTTACAGAAAGTTCTACAGCTAAAAGTAAAGGGGAGGTCATCTTCAGGTTTATTCATCGTCATCATCACCATCTAAAGAGTCTAGAAGAGATGGATCTACCTTAGCCCGAGCTTTTTCTTGCCTTTACTTCGGCAGATTTCATATCCTTTGACATCCATATGGGCGATCTCATCGTTCAGCTCGGCGGATTTTCTGTATTCTGCCTGGATCTCCTTACGAAGATCTTCGGACAGTGGCGGACCCATGTTCCTAAGGGCCCGAAGTTCTTTGAGCTCTTCTTCAAGCTTCTGACGATGTACCAATCGACATTTATATCTGTGATGACCCGATGTGTAGCCTTGGTCGTCTCCATCTCTTTTTTGACCTTGTCGAGATCCTTCCGAAGGCACTCATTGTTGAAAAGAGCAATGTCAAGGTTGCTTCTCTTTTTTGCCAACACAGACCTCTTAATGGCGTTCTCCCTTCGGACAGCGTCTTCTTCTGCATCCTCTTCGGCTTCTTTGTATTTGGGACCGAGGCGCCCGAAGACAGCGTTTGCCTGCAAATGATCAATGTTAATGAATCAGTTCAAATTAATGGGCCGAGATGTAATTGAATAAGTTAAGTAGCATCTTACTTTAGTCCGGTATTTCATTCCTTCGTCCATCAGGTCCATGATGGAACTATTGCCGAACCGATGATCATCGGCATCACTAACGCATGCTATTAGAGGTCAACATGGGAATTTTTTATTGGATTCTGGCAGAGAGTGAAGGATCTCATCGATATGCTCTCTACTTGTTCTTTAGGCTCTTCGTCAGCAACAACGATTTCAATCGGGATGTCCGGCGAAAGATCGGCTTCTGTGAGACGTACTTGTGGCTCTTCGGCGGCTGGAGGAATTATTTGAATTTTCCTTTTTTTTGCACGAAGGATTCGAGTCCGTTCGTCAAGGGGCATATTGAGGAGGCACCCGTTGTAAGTCTGTGTGAGGGGCTGTTTTGATTTTCGGCCAGCTTGCTTTCTTTGACGAGGTTGGCTTGTTCCTTCAGTGGGAGTTGATTCTGTGGCTTGAGCTTCGGTAGTTGAAAGCTCTTTAGTTGGTATTTCTGTAGAGGTCGGCGAAGATGAACCCTTTATGTTGCTATTTGATGTTCACCAGATGGGCTTCGGTAAGCTCTATTTTGAGCCTTTATTGATCTTATTATAATTCCTTTTGTCTTGGACCGATGTCATTTATACTCTTTCATTAAACATCCTGTTTAATAAAAGACTGGGGGGGCAATGTTGGGTCATGATATTTCACCTATTGGGTCGAATGGGTTGGGCCGAGTCATTTGGTTAATCTATCAGATTATTTCAGTTGGGCCCGGTCAGTTGAGTCATATTTGTCAAGTCTTCAAAGTCTTGGGCCATCAGTGAGTCAACCCATCGGATATTTAAATATCTCTATCTTTGACTTGCAATGATGAAGAAAAATAAACGTTGACCGATATGTCTGCGAGGCATTAATGTGGATGGGATTGATCGTAGAAGGTGGCAAGCGATGATGGGATGTGGCGAGTCTTTGCATGCGATCGGCTAAGATCGCCATTTGTGGGGACCGTGATGTCATGTAGGTAGGTGGTACGTAAAACCGGTCAAGATGAGTGTATCATAGCAAGGAAGTCTTCTAAATGAAGGTAACTGATAATTTTATCTCTCTCAATACACTAGATATTTTATCCTCCATTGTTAACCCTTGTGATCGCCTGTACTGACTCTCACGCATGAGCTATCCCCCGACGGTCGAAGCCGTCAAGCTTTTGGTATTGACTGTGTTTAGTGTGCAGAATCAGAACGTCTTACGTGATTGGAACGTGGCAGAAGATCTTGGCGTTAACAACCATCATCTTAAATTAAGAATCATGCATAAGTCTGAAGTTAGATATCATATTAGCAACCACCCTGTATTCCCATCAAAATACTGTCAGAATAGACAGTCCATTCTTTGTTACTAACTCTGTATTTTACATAAATGGACACAGTACCATATCAATCCTTATAACATAGCCATTAGGGAAAAGGGTGACTAACTGAAGCATCTCTTGAACTAAAAGCAAGCCTAATCACATTTATCTCTAAACAAAAACACCACATCAAATAACCCCAGGAATTTTTAGGTTTTTACTCTCAATTTATAGAGTACTCGGCCGCTTGAATTATTGCATCCTGCTCGTTTGTCTGAAGTTGAAAAAAATAAAAATGATCTACAAAGAGGCATAATTGACACAAACGCACAAAGATAATAGTTTCACAAACAAGCAAGGAACAGAAAGAGTAAGGAACCAAATTCTCCCATTTTTGTGTAGCATATCCATGAGAAAGAAAAAGTAACCAAATAAATACATCACAATCATTGGGGGCCCTTTATTAGAATATGACAATATATAGATGCCAAAATAAATCATGCAGGACTATTAGTCAATAAAATTCAAATATTGTCTTCTGAAGTCTAAATCACCATCCCCTGATATAAGAATTACAGTTAAACGTAATATAAGAAAGTCTAATAGCTAAATAAGAATTAGAATCTCAAAAGATTACTACAATCAAGCAAGCAGAAAATGGATCCCGAAAAACTTTCTGATGCCTAGACTACAATCAGAATCAAGCACACAGATTAAAGCCAAAAATATACTCCTATGAGAAGATTTTCACCTGATTGGCAAAACCCAAAACAGCACTGAGACCACAACACTGCCCCAAAGCTCAGGCATGACATAAAACAAACAGAAGCTCCAGATCCTCAAAATTGCAAGCGGACCGAGGAACCGAGGGCCAAGTGCAGCAAGAAGCTTATCAAGTTATCAGCTAGAGCTGTGGGGTGGAAGTAGTTGCTGAGAGGATACAAAACAAACCCAAAAGCCCCAAAAAAGGCTATAAACGGGAGAATAACAGTATAGAAGAGAGCCTGTTTTGACAAAACATTAGCCAATTTTGTGTACAATAGCATGAACCCAATAGCCATAGGTAAATTAGCCCATGTTTTCAAGAAAGGTATAATTTTAGCACTAGACCCTTTTGCTGTCACAACCAATACATCTTTAGTATCCTAACGGGTAGTGATTAGCATGAAGTTCATTTTTGCATATATTGATCAATTAACCAATAAAGTGCTGATATGCAGACGAGACTATTTTATTGACTAATTGACCAACTTATCAAAATATAAACTTTATGCTAGTCGGATCCTCTCTAAAGATTGTGTAGTTGAAGAGTATACAAAAGAACATCAACCCAAGTGGTACAATCTTTTTTAGGGTGACAATCTCAATACCCATAAACTTAGATGACTCAACTTCTCCAAATACTGGCCGCCCATCAGCTGCAGCTGATACAGCCTCGGCCCTGCACATATGGAAAGTTGTGTTATTTGGTTTTGTGAGAAACCCCTGAAATTTTTGAAGGCCATTGAGAGAGAGAAGCCAGCAAGAGGTCTAAGTTTCAAAGCGTTTAAGGGACGGAGTCTATGCCTAAGACCTGCTGCGGCGGGTTGAAAGACCTGGGCTTTGGGATTGGAAGGTAGAGAGAAAAGTCCTTTTGTCTGAAGGACAGCTTCCATTCCTCTCGGTAGGGTGAGCATTATCTGATTTGGTGCGCTTTGAAGCTTAAATCACGTTCGAAACTGTTTAGGTACGGTTTGATAAATTTATAATTGTATATGAAATCATTTGTAATTAGTACGGTGCGATTTTAAATTATGTGGTGCAATTTTATTTGGTACAATTCCAAAACCAATTGAAACAACAATTGATATAAAATAATCTCTCTGTTTTCAAAATTAATATAAATTCATTAATGTAGACAAATACAACAATGGTGCAACTTTTTAAACATGTTGATGAACAGACTTTTTAAACAGGTTGCTGAGCAGACAACTCCCAAAAAGAGAGTACTAGCAATACTGAGCTTGGCGGCCATTGAGGAGATGAGAACACATACTTGTGAGGATCTTATAGACTGTTGTCTGTTGTGCCAATTCGGAGAACAGACCAAAATGCTGCAATAATGATAGCAAGATTCATGAGCAGCAGCAGCAGAAATGCGTAAGAGCTTCACCAAATAGAACCCGCAGATGTCAACTGAATAATATAATTAGAAATTAATTATTAGTTACAATAATTGGGTGAGGGCAAGAAATAAGTTTTAGGAAGCAAATGTTGTTGTGTGAATTTAGTTTGAAATTGCATTCATCAAATGATTTTATTTTTGGGACATACTCATCAACTGACAACTGATGAGTACTAACTATGTTTCAGTAACAGATTCAAAAATTGTAATATGCTTTAGAAAGAAAAGCCTAGTAGTTAAAAATGCTTCTTTTATTTACCAAAATATTACCGGGCATGGATTGTGAAAATAGATAGTGCCTTTGTTTGTTACCTATGCGAAGCCACTAACCCAACATTATGAGTACATCCGTCCCTACAGACACATGATACGGTTTCAGTTTTATGCGTGCAGTTTTTGTTAATAATCGAACCGAACAGTAAATTTTATTTTTCAACCCATCTAAAACTGCAACATGCCGAAACTGTTAGTGCGATTTTAATTATTGCGATTTGTACAATTTCAATTTCAATTTAATTACTTGCTCAGTTACCTCTCGGAGTACCTTCAACAACACCCAAAGACCAAACTTATTTTTTGAGAAGATAACATGAAAGAGAGAGAGGAATGATGGAGATAAGGTGGCGGGGAAGAAAATTGTTTTTTTCAGGGAGAGAAGTTAGGTTTATGTATTCAAATCTCTGACACGTCAGTGTAGAGGCAAAATCTGGCCGGATAAGGGAACAATAAAATATGATTGTTAATAAATAAATTAAAAAAAAAATTAATATTTTTACATAATTTTTTAATATTTTTATATAAAAAATATCGTTATAAAAATATAGTCACGAACCGTTGGTATAGGTTCGATAAAAAAAATCAAATTCCTAAAGAAAATCTTGGTTCAGACTTGAGAGCAGGAGTAAGAATGTTCTGATAGTACTATAACTCATTTATTAACACGTGAGGAGATATTAAACCTCCAATTTATTTTAATTTGAGTAAAAGGGTTTTGTTTGGGGTGTTTAAATAATATAAAGTGATACAAATAGATTTATAGTGTGTTGAACATTTCAAATATACATTTTCAACTTATATGTTAAATACAATAATTTATTTTAAAATATTATGCCTAATGAGACATTTGAAGTTAATAAAAAAGATGTCAATTATGTTTTAATTTAATGGTTATGACTGAGATAATAGTTGCATATAATATTTTTTATCTTATTTATTGTAAGGTTTGTATTGAGGTATTTAATATCAAGTGATTTCATAATAAATTGTTGAATAATTACGTAAGTTGTTTGGGGTATTAAATTAAAAAAAAATACTATCAAATATATGGAGGTTGTGCAACATATATAAAATCGAGAGAGAGAATACATATGTAACAGAACAGACGGACCATTACTTACTTTTCAACGGTCAAACCTTGGGCGCTTAAGGAGAGTTTGGATCCATCAATAAGAAACTTCCTATACTATATACGTACCAATCCAAATCAGCAGTTTATTTATGAATTTACAAGTGAATATTCCAAATCGAGAGCAGATTTCCGTCCTCAATTTTCTTATCCCTTCGTGTTCCTTTCACTTAAATTTTGACATCTAATTTTTTACTTAACACTAATTAATTTTAAAATTAAATAAAAAAATATGTATCAAAATTTAAGTGAGAAAACATGAAATTTGAGATCCTCAGGATCTGCTCTCTTCCAAACCTGCTTAAAAATTTTCAATTTCCAGGCAGGAAGTTGAAAATAATGCAATGCTAAATTAAGTGACGGGCACGATCACATTAGAGTGTCTTTAGATGTAACGTGTACATTCAAAAAGAAAAGTGTTACGGTTACAAACATAAACATCAAGTTTTACTAGTAGTATACAAGTAAGTATCACGCACACTTTGAGCCCCTTTTATTATTTTGGAAACAAAAATACATGTATCCCTTTGGAGTAGTTAAGAACCAACCAAATTAACTCAACAAATATAAGAAAATCAAGTTTCCTTAACCAAACTCAAACATCACTCTTTTGGGATGCCTAAATATTAACTGCTACATCCCATCAAATCCTTGCCTATAGAATTTTCTAATTTTTATATTAAAAAAATGTAGAATAAGTCGAATCATGTGATGAAGCCTCTCTGTGCAAGGGAGAAAAGAAAATAAAGTCCGAGCATCAAATTAACTTTGGTCAATTGACCAATATATTGTTAACACGCAGGCAAAAGGTCATCTTTCTGCTGTCATCCATCAATTATTAATGACTCAAAGCATATGGGAGTAAATCAATTCTCAACCAACTTGAACACAAACAAATCATTAGGAAATATCATTACAATTTCAAATATCAAATTAACAAGTATGCTGTCCGTCCACATACGTGAGCTTGTGGAATCCACGTCTTTAGAATTCGGAAGAAACCAATCCCCAGATAATATTTAGTTTATTATTGGAGTATTACATACATAATTAGTTAGCGTTACATTTGGGACCATACCTTTTAACTCTTTCATCAATCCAAGCCCTCATATCCCCCAACACAATGTTGGCATTCTCATCAGGCTCCCCCTGTATCAACGAGTGATACATCCCTTCATACAACTTGAGAGACTTGTCGATGCTTGCTGCCTTCTCATATAACATCTCCGATCCCGTTGGGCACGTCACGCCGTCCGCCGTCCCGTGAACTGTCAAAAATGGCGCAGTCACCTTGTGAAAATTGTTCTGAATGTACTCAGCCACCCTAGCCACCTCCCTCATTGTCCCCACCCTCGGCCTCCCAGTGTATCGTCTCGGATTCCCAGCTATTATCTTCAATTTGTTCAGGTCCTTGATGGCCTTACCCACCATCCTATTGTCTGGCATCGACGCCCATGTGTCTGCCGCACCGAACAACAATCCATACATAAACAATCGCACCTTCAACAAAACATAATGAATTTTTATCACTATTTTGCATAGAAAAGAAAACTAAGAATGGACTAATATTTACTCTATGAAGAATATTCAATTTCTGGATTAAGCTTGGCTGCAAGCTCTGTTATAAGTTGGTAGTATTTGTTTATGAGCCAACAAACACTAAGAAGAGTCTTCAACTACTTTACTCTCCCACCATTCCATAATTATCGAATTTTTAATAAAAGAAATTTGTTTCAACTTCTTGTAATAAAAAAAATTCACAAAATTTAATCCTCAAGTTACAGTATTAAATGACTTTATTTCAATATGCAAGAGACTATTATTATAAAGGACGGGGTATTAATTTAGTTGATAAAATCCAACAAGGTAACACAGTTTAAATGTCATCATTACTTGATTAAAATTTATCAGATTAATGACCAAAATTTAGACCTCGCTTTAGCAGGAATGTTACTAGTATAATCCAAAAAACTAAATTTCAGCCTTACAGCCTACAGGTACGATAAAAAATAAATAATGGGCAGGAATATTCACAGAACTATGACTATTCTCATAATATATGTACCTTTGATGGCTTCATGTTCTCAGGAATGACAAAAAGTGGGGCCGAAAAGATCAATCCCGTCCACGTTTCGGGTTCAGATTGGAAATACATGATCATCGTGGCCATGCCGCCCATGGACTCCCCGAACAGGAAGGCCGGCTGGTGGCGGTAAGCATCACTACGGCGGACACTGAGGAAAAAGGAAAGTGAGGTGGCGGCAACCTTATCCATGTCACCGAGATAGCCATGGAGGCCATCGGAGCGGCCGTGGCCGAGGAGGTCAGCGGCGAAGACGGAGTATCCCCAGGTAGCGAAGTTGATACAGATCTTTTGGAATAGCCAGCCGGAATCGGAGCCGTAACCGTGAGTCATAAAGACTGTGCCCTTGATTGGTGTGTCATCGCCTAAAGGCAAAAAAGACCGAGTAAAAATCTTGCCGTTGGGAGTTTGGAAGTAGGATTTGCAGTTTTTGACGCCTTGGGATTTGTAATATTCTTCCTCCGGCAAGTCGCCCCAAAAGTTTGTTGGTGGTGATGGAGTTTCCGTCATGGTGGTGTTAATAACACCGTGTTTACGTGTTATAACGGGTGGTGGTGGGTAGGGTCGTCCGGTCCAGTTGGGCTTTTTTTTTTTTCTTTTGAAATAGAATATGAGTTTCACCAACCAAGGAGTTGAGGGGTTGTTTAGGTGTAGTTTTTGGGTGGTTGGGGGTTGGTAGGCCGACTTATGGTGGGTTCCACTTCCACCACTACTATGGGCTTTTACCAATTTTTTTAAATGTAATATATCTTTTTTTTTTAATTTAGTTTAACTTATAAGTCAGTTGTCACTATTCTTTATTTAATAATAATAAAAAAAAATTATAAGTCAAAAAAAATAAGTAAATATTTATAACTTATTTTAAAATGACCTATATAAATTATTTTAAAATAAATTAGTTTGATCAAATATAATATTTATTTTGTTGTCTCTTTTTTATAATTTTATTAATATCCTTTTAGTAATCTTTACATTTAATTTTAACTTATAAATTATTATAAGCTAAATACCTTCATAACTTATTTTAACTTAATTTTTAATTTATAAATTAATACAACTTATAAATGAACTTATATTTTAATTTTAAGTTAATTTAAAATAAGTTGTTATGGAACGAGCTCTTAAGTTGTCGAGGGTTGTTGAGACAATGAGTTGGAGTTGGACATGAAAGCAGTGTTGGGACTTGATCATTTGGAAACGTAACAGAAAAAACAAAAATATATGCCATTTAATTAATTTATCTATCCTTCAAATATTGCCATTAACTTTAAAAGAAATTATTGAATAAATAAGGTATAGGGTGAAATATAAGGATATTAATTTACGTTAAAAAGTATATATAAGTGGGATAACAAAATTTTATTTGTACAATTACATGATCAGAACCGATCAGGTGAGGACTTCCTTACTTTGTTAAAATACGGATCTTTTTTTTTTTGTTTTTTTTTTTAAAACAACTAAAAAAAATATTTAATATTTTATGGAACTGATATTTTTCTATAATATAATATTTTGGGCGAGATTTGAATACCTATACCAAAAAATGGTGGTACATACATGCATGTATGTCACAGATCTGTTTTGTTATACGTATTCAAAACACATCCAAAATATTGTATTATAAAAAAATTTCAATTCCATAAAATATTAAACTTTTTTTTTTAGTTATTTAAAAAAAAAAAAACCGCATTTTAACAAAGTAAGAGAGTCCTTACCTGATCCTGACCCATTACATGATATCTATTATAAATATAGATGAAATTTATTTTATGTTCTTTCATTTATATTATATTTTTTAATGTGTGAAATGTAATGAAAAAAAGTTTAAATTATATTTGTGGATGTAGAGAGTTATTTGTATAAATTAATTAATTTATGTTTAAAAGTATATATATGCAAAATTTTATTTGTACAAATACATGACGCCTATCATAAATAAATATAGATGAACTTTATTTTATATTCTTTCATTTATATTATTTATATGTTTTTTAATGTGTGAAAATGTAATGAAAAATAAAAATAAAATAATTACATTTGTGGATGTAGAGAGAGCTTGGGTAGGGTTGAGTAGTTGCTGTTTCTCAATATTATCCGACCGGACCACTTGCAAATTACTACAAATTATGGCCCTAATTGACCTGGACTTTTTGTATAAGATTAGTTTTAATCTTTTCCTTTATAAAAGAAAAAGAGCACTGGTTATTTGATTATTCCCTTATTTTAAGCACTCCAATCTTTCATTTTATTATTGTTTTTAATATATTTCATTTGGATATATGAAAAATAACAAATATTATTTATCTATTTTATTTAAAAAAATTATTATTTATCAACTTATTGGAAGAAATTTAGCATTAATCATTTTTATAACTATTTTTTATGTTAACACAACAGTCGTTTTCTTTTAGGAGCCCCATTTCAGCAATATTATGTATGGCTACTGGCTAGATTTTCTTTTTGATATTTTTTTAATGCAGCAAAAAATCCAAATCTTTTGGATTAAGAAATGGAGTATATATAGTAGAGGTATTGACACCCACCCACGATATATATGACCTAAAATTAAAGCCAAGAAATGGTTGGTTCTTTAAGAATCCAATTTATCCATCATAATCTTACCCATAATTTATTAAACAAGTGAGGTACTCCACTAACTAGTTTGGATGGCCTAAATTTTACACAACCTTTTCAAGTTACTTGAACTACATATGCATTAATTAATGTAAAAAAGCACAATTTTGAAGCATTTGGTGTGGCATTATAAAACACCATTTAAAACAAAATATAATAATGCCTTTTCTCCCAACGGGGCATATGCAATCTATCTATTTATACTAATATCAGTATCAATATATAATTTACAAATATTGAATTATTATTTTAAATGGTCTTGAGTCAATTCAATAGTTTAACTTTGACGACTCGATAGCTTAAAAGACTTCTTCTTTTTTTATGATTTTTGTGTCGTCTTAATCATAAATTTTGATTTTCCCAAAAATCAACTCAAAAGCTCAAAAGTTATATTTTTTTTACAAAATTTTAGTACACATTTATTGTGAAAAATACAATGTACCATTTGTCATTAAAATTGAGTAAAGATAAAATAAAAAAAAAAACTGTAAGTCACTAATTTTGGACTGCTGAATTAACTCAAAATCAATTAAAATAGTATTGTTCAAAATAAATTATAAGATAAGTCATTTTTAAGCTTGGGCGTATATTTTCGGGCTAGGATCGTCTCGTTTCAAATAGATCTAGTAAACGGGCCGGGTTATAATCGAGCCGGGTTAAAATGGCCTAAGTTTTGGTGAAATTTGAAAAAGTGAAGCCAAAGTAAAAGTGTTTTAATCGTCGAGACCGACCAATTGCGAGCTTTTTAATTTATGACCAAATTTTAACATTTTTATGGCCCCGACTCCGGGCCGGGCCAAAACGGCCCAAATTTTCATAAGCTAAAAAAATGAAGCTCAAATCCCACGTTTTGGCATGCGGGACCGGCCGGTCCGCGGGCTTAAGTCAATTTTATCAGGTCTAGTTTCAAATGAAATGGAGAATCTTCATTTTTTATATATTATACATCATCATTTCTCTCTTCCAATATCATACTCCCTCCGTCCCATAGTTATAGGCTGATTTTCCATTTTGAGATGTCCCAATATATAGGCTACTTACTATTTATAAAATTTAGTTGGTTCATTATTTTACTTTTATGCTCTTATAATAAATATTCGACCATTACTCTTTTTTTTGAAAAAACAACGTTCAATGTCATTATTTTTATCACCACATTTAATGTTGTTGTATTCTCAATAAAAGAATTCAACTTTTTAGGCTCAATAAATGAATTTGGAATAACATAAACGTTTTGTGATTGGTTGAAAGTTTATGTAGATTAAAATTTTATCTTTGGTTAATGTTCTATTTTAATGGTCGATTATTAGGGGTCTTTCATCGAAAAAAAAAAATAAGATCGAAAAAACCCAAAGGCAAGAAAAATTGAGAAAATCAAGAAATCGATGCAAATCTTAGAATAAGCGATTCGGTACAAAGTCGATGACTTAGGTTTTTTCGGTTCATTTTTCGGTTATACCGCAATAATTAAATAATTTTTTTATATTAACAAATTTTTTAAAACTAAAAAATGAGACTAGTAAATTACATTCTTACAAACAAATTTGAAATTTTAGGTTAATTCTTTTGATGATTGTTAATTTGTTACCTTCTCTTTTTTCCAATTATTGATGTAGTTTGAAAAAATGTGTGTACTATATATATTACTGATAAAATTCTTGTACACAAATGTTGTACAATATTCTCAAGTACCGATAATTGCTTATACTCACTTCTCAAGTACCCAAATTCTTGGGAATCTTTTGTTCACCCATTTCTCAAGTACCGAAATTTAAAACAATTACTCCCTCCATCCCATTTTAATAGACGTTTTAGGAGGGGGGGGTTTTCCCAAAATATTTGACGCTCTACAATCCCAAGAATATTTTGCCATTTATTTTCCTTCTCTACCACTATTAATGCCTATTGAGAACAGTTCCTGTTACGATGATATAAAAAAAACAAGGAATAAACTCTTTTTTCCTCTATAGGATTCACTTTAATGGAAATGATCTGAGAATCCATCTCCGACACCAGCGATCGGACTGGTAATTTTCTCCAAACCCATGAAGAAATCATCACTCAGGCGAGAGAGATGATCACGAGCAGTCGAGATCGACCAAATCATGAAATTGAGTCACTCATCACTCAGAGGTAGATCCGGCTGATGATCTTCCCGGTCATTATCTCAGATCCGGCGGGTGAAGGGTGATCCGGTCGATGATCTTCAATGGAGTAGATCTTAATTCTGGAGAGAGAGAGAGGGAGAGAGAGAGAGAGAGAGAGAGAGGCTTGCATCTATGGAGTACTTCTCTGCTACCGGTAATAGGCAGGAGGAGTGAGAATTTTTAGAAGAAAATAGAGAAGCATTAATTGTGAGACCCCAAATTTTATAAATAAAGATTTAAATTTCTTAAAATATATTTTTTTAATATTATGGTATGGATTTGAGATAATTTTATAGTTGTGGGTAGTGTTTATAAATTTTGCAAAGTATACAAGTTGTTATAAAGTATTCATTTGGTCGGAGAATATTTTTTTTGTCGGGAATATCCGTACGACGCCACAATCATTGGTGAACTCACAACGGAAGTATTATCGTAGTAATAAAACGATGTAATTATTTTTATGAAAATAATAAATGAAAGTTTTACCGATTAAAGCTGTTGATCTACTCGGTAGTAAAAAATGTCTGATGTCTGGCGTGGTTGCATAGTAGCACACGGTATTGGTTATTGATACTTACGTGATAAATCACTTTCGATTATACTCAATTATTACTACGAATTGCATCATATCTCTCTCGTATTATTGATTCGATTATTGCCGCGGTATCATACGCATTATATGATATATTATTAAATCAATAATTGAGGCGATAAAGTTATTCATATTATTAAATTACAATATTTACAATGTCCGGAAGTTACATCGAGGAGAGGTTTGGTCACCTAATCAATTGCGGCATGATAGGGAGAAATCCTTATTGGAAAGCCCCTGCTTTCACAGGAGCGACTTTGGTTGTTAAATATTGTGAGTTATGATATTAATGATGAATAAGTTCGTGTTGATTAAAGATGAATTTGATAGTTTCATTGTGTTGGGATTATTGGTGTTAGTTGAAATCGACATCTATTCCGATGATAATTGATGTCTGGGGGTTATATTAATAAATCGGGTAATTTATCGGGTAAATAAGCAATTAATTGCTACTAATTCAAATGCTCATATAACTATTTATTCACATGTGTGTACTATTGAATCACATTCTTATACTATTAGGGGAGTTGGTGCAAGATTGATGATACTTGCATGACTAAGTTAAAAATAGATGTATAGATGGAGGTACTATACTGTAATTAATTTTTTCACATGTTTAGAACTATTGAGTCACATGATTTACTATTGATTCACATGATTTACTATTAGGGGAGGTGGTGCAAGTTTGATAATACTTGGATGGTGAATTAAAAATGAAAGAAAAGTTAGAGGTATTGTCTTTGTAATTTTCGAGCCCCAAAAAACGTCAATTATCGAAACTATATTTTCCTATAAATAGAAGTTCATTCTTCCTTCATTTCTCACCAATTCACTAAAGCTTTAGAGGCATTATTATAGAGATAAATTATTGAGAGAAAGAAGAGAGAACTCTCCTCATTTATTCCAATTATCGGTCTTCTTTTGAGGTAAGGAATATTATTTGCTGTACCTATAAGGGGTATTATTCTTTCGTATTTATGAAGAGAATTACTTCTTTCAATACTCGTAAGAGTTGTTATTCCATTCTTCATTATTATGTTGGAATAACATGTTTATGCGAAGTACCGCATACATGGTAAAATTCTTCTGTTATTCCATTCTGTATTATTATGTTGGGATAACCTGTTTATGCGAAGTACCGCATACATGGAAAAATTCTTCTATTATTCCATTCTTTATTATTATGTTGGAATATCCAATCGGTGCTTAATTTTACTTTGACACGGTTCCGATTCTTTATTATTACATTGGAATAACATGTTTATCGCAATCACCGCATACATGGTGAAATTCTGTTGTTATTCCATTCTTTATTATTCTCATCGGAATATCACATGCATGCGTTTTTCATGGGACTGGTTCCATTATTTATTATTCCACATTTATTATTACTCGTTGGAATATCGTATACATGCGTTCTGTGGGACTGGTTCCATTATTTATTATTCGCATTTATTATTATGTCGGAATATCATCATGTATCGCGTTCTGTGGGACACAGTTCCATTATTTATTATTCGCATTTATTATTACGCCGGAATATCACATCGATCTTTCGCTGACACAGTTCCATTATTTATTATTACATTGGGAATAACACATGCGTGTATGGTCTCTATCGCATACATAGTGAATCCTTCTGTTATTTCATTCTTTATTATTATGTTGGAATAACCTATCTATGTGGATTACCACATGTATGGTGAATGATCCTTTATATTCATTCCTTATTAAATTGTGAAAATGATCTGGTTACGTTGATTATGATGAGTCATAATAAAAGCTTTGGACTAATGAAAATCATGGGTTTATGAAGTATTAGTAAGTGTTATGATGAGTTATGTTGGTTATTATGTGAAAACATGAAAGTATCTTAGAAATCACAAAGGGTTTGAAAATTAGATTTTGGTGAAAATGGAACATGAAATTCAATTGACCATATCTCCTATTATATTTTGAATTTTTGAGTGTGGTCAAGTTCTAGAGTTAGATCTATGAGTTTTGTAGCATCTCCAAGTGGAATCACTGGAAAATGTGTCATAGATTTTCGTATGGACTGATTTTAACAAAGGAGTTAAAAGCTGGAAATTACCGAAATGCTACTGTCCAAATTTTAGAAGGGCTGTTTCGGCCACTTAAATTGTGAGAAAAATTTTGGCCTTTTGGGACATAAAAGTATATGATATAAAGAACCTCCTGTCCAAAAATGAGCTCATTTCGACTTAAAATGAGCAAGTTATGACCATTTCAATATTTAGGTTTTTTCGACGAAGACGCTATACCGGAGTTCTATAACTCCGATGACCATAAAATTTAAACTAGAGACTCACGTTACCATCTGTAAGATCCGGCCAAGATTTGGGAATTTTTGGAGTTAAACTTGAGGTAGCTAATTTCTTAAGGAATTAATTAGAAATTAATTTTTGAAAAATAGTAATGAATTTTAAAAATTTCAAGAAAAATATATGTTCATTATGGGACTATATTCTGCTAAATCCCAGAAAAGAAATATTTTTAGGACTGATTTGGTATTTTTTATGAAAATAGTTTAGTTACGAACATATGAGTTAAATATGTTATGTGAAGTAACAAAGTTGGAAAATAGGATTTTATGGCTTGGAAATCCTATATAAGGTATATGTAGATTGTTGATAAGGGATTTGATCATTGGTGATGAAATCTTATATTTATGGCATTCTTTGAATGATTAAATGCATTATTTGGTAAAGTGTAAACAATTGAAATAAATTGTTTATAAGTTTAGAGGTGATTAAAATATTGTTATGATATTAATAATATTAGATTATGAGTGGTTGATAATATTTGGATAAATTTAAAGTCTTTAATATTTATCCTTGTTTTAGTTTGATTAATGTTTATATCATTGTCATCATCCTCATGCTTATATGGTGATGAAAGTTATCTTTAGCTTACGATGCGAAGATGGGTATTGATTATTGAATTGTATATCTTTGGCTTACGTCACAAAGATGGATTGTTGATTATTAGTTTTCTTGTTGTATATCTTTGGCTTACGTGCAAAGATGGATTATTGATTATTGGTTTTATTGTTGTATATCTTTGGCTTACGTGCAGAGATGGACTTGGTATGATTATGACCAGGGATTATTCGGTATAGTCATGACCATTGATGATTTAATGAATGTCCTTGGCCTGTAGAGCAGGGATGATTCGATGATGTGGTTTATTTATTAAGCTAAGTCTCAACGATAAAAATTGATGAAAACCCTTTTTAAAGCATAGAAGATAGTAGATTTTATTCTCTACTTGACTTTTCTAATGGATTGCTTGTTCCGCTGCAGTTAAACTTGATGTCTATTGTATTTTATCAGTTTAACATTGTTGAAGACTAATGATAATTTATTCGCATTATCTTAGTCATAATATTTTTTTCTTTGGGCTAGTTGAGCTCACCCTTTCTTTCTTTATTCTCTCTGGGAAATGAGAATATATTTGGGACGAGTCGGGGAATAGAGTGGCCGGTCGAGATGATAGCATTAGTAGTCCTCACTATTACATTAAATAGTGTGACAATAAATGTAACGAAGCTGAATTTGAATTTGTATATCGCTACATGAGGACTCCATTGAGAATGGATATTGTGCAGAAAGCGGTATTCTTGTTTAAACTCTCAGTTTATATTTTGTCGTATTTTACATGACAGCTATATAGTTAAGTTTGTATTTGTATTTTGTACCATGTATTTGACGACTCAGAATAGGTGATGTATACCTATTTTGGGGGCGTCACATTAATGGGATGATATATTAATTAAGGGTAAAATAGTAAAATTGAATTCATTCTTAATTTACGTGAAAACTTATAGAACGTCTATTAAAATGGGATGGAGGAATAAATTTCAACAATTAATTTTATAAGAATTAACACTAGCCTGCCCACCATTCTCAAAGTTCAACAATTAAGTATATAAGAATTCTAAGGAATTGTTAATGGATCGAGTAAATATTGGGTAATTAATTATATAATTTTTAATGAAAAAAATACATGGTATACTTAAAATAATAATATTTTTGTTTTAAATTTTGTAATCCGAAAGTAATTTAAGAAAAACTATATAATAGTAAATTAATTTAAGAAAAACTATATAATAGTAAACTATATAATCCGAAAGTAATTTAAGAAAAACTACAGGAAGTATCACCCACTTCTCAAGTACCGATAATCTTTTGTTCTTGGGTGTCTACAGGAAGTATCATCCACTGGCCATTTCTCTTTTTAGTGATATCAGACATTATCAATTACTTAAGATGAAAGGGTTTTTTTTCGGTTTTTCGGTATTTATCGAATTCAAAATTTTTATTACTGCTACCGGTACCGAAAAGTATAAAAAAACTGAAAAATCGGTACCGAAAAACCGAAGCCAAAAAAAATCGGTACCAGTTCGGTAAAAATCGAAAAAACCGAATTTTTTGAGCACCCCTAATCAGTACACGTTGATCAATTAAGTTGAAAATTTGAGTGTGATAAGTAAGGAGTAATTAACTTATTCATTAATTTCATATTAAGGAGTATATGTGGAAAATTGCTATTAAAAATTATCAGTTAAACTGATTTTTTTAAACTATATACTAAAAGAAATCAGTTTATAACTATAAAACGGAAGAAGTATCATATTCTAACACATTTTAAATTCAGCTCGTAAAATTGAAACTCTCGAATTCATTTTAAATAGAGAGGGATCTTAATTCAATGTTGTTAAAGATGGGCAAGAACTGAAAATGATGATTTGAGAAAAACATTCTGACAGTTGGAACAAACTTGGGAAATAGAAACAAACAACATCAACTGCAACTAGCACGGGTTTTATAGTCGTCTTTATGTCACATACACCCACTCCCTTCTTCCCTTGTCTCATCCCCCACCATACAACTAACTATTTAATTATTGATTAAAAGACAATTTACACCTTAAATTTTATTTTTTATTTATTTTTGCACCGCAAATTTAAAAAGATATTTAAGTACATTTTAAATTTTATTATATATAACAAAATGCACACTTTCTTCATTTAATCGGTCAAAAGTGACCGACTAAGATTGTAACACAAGTTTTGAGTGCAAATTATCCTTTAATCTTAAAAATAAATAATTAAGTGAATTATGAGCTAATCTTAAAATTAGCTCTTTTTTTGTTAATTTTTTTCGTAAAGGAATAAAACGATTTGAACGAAAAATTAAATAATATAAACAAATATTTTATAATCTTTGTTATAGTGTTTACATATATACAAACACAACAAAATTAACACAAGGATATAATAATAGTATATAAGTTTAAAACTAGATATCTTTTAATTTTTTTAAAAATTATAAACTCAATAACAACCTGAAACATATCATTAATCTAGATTTTTCCTTTTTTCCATTTCCTTTTTCTTTTTTTTGGTTCAAAATTCATAAACATTGTGGAAGCATGACAACTGATACCGCCCATACCCAAAATATAATTGTGACAAACTAAGTTAAAAAAGGAATTGGGCATATGAATGGATGACATGACATTTTAATATTTCATTCGTTTCAATTTATAAGATTATTATTGATATTTAAAAAAATAATTTGTAATATTTTTAAATTTAAAATTAACATAATTCACTTAAATTTTCAAATAATTAATTTTGAAAACTAGTACTCATAATTATATTGACATAAACTAAAATAAATAATTGTCTTTTAATCTTAAAAATAAATAATTGTCTTTTAATCTTAAAAATAAATAATTAATTTTAAATAAAATAATTAGTTTTAAAAATAAAAATAAAATAATTAAAATAATAAAATTAAAATAAATATTTAGAATTAATGATTAATAATTAATCATTAACTTGTTTTATTTTAATTTTAAAATTAATTATTAATCATTCAGTTAAAAAAATCATTTTTGCCACATAAAAAAACAATTGCTTTTTGTTTTTAAAAACAAAATTTTGTAAAAATAGAATTTTTAGAGACAAAATTTTATTTTACAAGTTAAAAAATTCTGTTTTGTTAAAAAAAATTCTATTTTAAAAAAAAAAAAAAAAAATTATGTGGGAAAAATGATTTTTTTCAAGTTTATGATTTTTTTAACCAGAATTATTAATAATTAATTTTAAAATTAAAATAAAATAATCATTTTACAAGTTATTGATTAATTATTAATCATTAATTCCAAATATTTATTTTAATTTTAGTATTTTAATTATTTTATTTTTATTTTTAAAACTAATTATTTTATTTAAAATTAATTATTTTATTTTATTTAAAAATAATTTTTTTTGCCAATTTTTAAGATTAAAAGACAATTTGCACCCCAAACTTGTGTTACAGTTTTAGCTGGTCACTTTTGATAAGTGAAGAAAGTGTGTGTTTTGTTACGTATAATGAAGTTTGGGGTGTACTTAGACACTTTTTTAAGTTTGGAGTGTAAAAGTAAATAGAAAGTAAAGTTTAGGGTAGAAAATGTCTTTTAGTCTTAATTATTTAACACAACACTCCTTCTGGGGGCGACAGGGGTAGTGATTGGACAAATTATTTTTTTATGATTCTCAAATAATTTATAAATTTATTGGAATTAAAATTTTTATAAAATTGAATGATTTAAATGTGAATATATTTGAGAGTTATAAACAAAAAATTATCCGATCACTATCTCTGTAAGCAAAATCCGATCCCCTAACATTTTTGTTACCACAAATAACCCTCTATTTTACTCATACTAGTTACATCCTTAAAACTATTTTATATTTGGGCAGCCAGAAAAAAGAATTACTTTTATTTAACAAGTTTCACATTCTTATCCCTTTTTTCATTATGCCTTCTTTTTATTTTTCATAATATATAATAGGAAAATTTATAAAAACAAACTAACGATCATCGTGAATGATGTGTTTTTATTAATAAGTAAATATTTAATATAAATAAATAGGATTTTTATAGAAAAAATCTAATAAATCTATATTAATTAAAATTAAATAAATTTATATTAATTTTTTTTGCAATGAGGTTTTATTTCGAAACTTATGTTCCATAATATTCATTTGATTCTCTCAAGATAAATACTACCTCTGTTCTATAATAAGTGATTTTTTAATTTAAATTACATATATCAATACACAAGCTAAAATATCAAAAATACCCTTAATATACTTTTTTTTGGAGTTGAAGAGTTAATGAGTGTCATTTAATTGTAGTGAGTAATGGAAGAAACGAAGAGTTTATAATACTGGAGGGCATCTATGAGAAAATATTGTAAAATTTGTATTGGAGTTCTAACACATCACTTATTTTGGGAAAAAATATTAAGCCTAAAAAATCACTTATTGTGGGACGGATGTAGTATATCAAATTCAGTGCCATGTGAATCCGCTAATTATCTACTACATCCGTTCCTAAAAGATTGTCGTTTAAAATTTTTATATATGAATTAAAAAATTCATTTAATACTAGTAGTAGTATCATTTAATAATTAAAATTTGTTTGAAATTCTATCACTATCTCTATCCCTTTATGGGAAGTTGAAAACTATTAATACAAAAAAGAACATTTATTGGGACAATGAGAGAAGTTAGACTAACAGTTGAGAGGTGTTAATGACATGACAGATGAAGTAAATCGGGTTAATTAATGTTTTGATCATTGTACTAAGGGTCGATTTTTATTTTAGTTACTGTTTTTTTCTTCTACATTCTCGTTATCAAAGTACTAAAAATGTTACAGATTAATGATTTTATTATAAAATATTACAACATGTATGAAGATAAACTATATCATAGTTAATTTAAATCCATAAATTTTCTGAAATCACATTTAATTTGGAACCTTCTAAACACCAAATCAAATTGCAAAATATAAGAGAAAAGTGGTCTAATGAACCTCTTCAGATATGCCAACTATTGCAAAAATTGATTTAATAAAAATTATTTAACTCTCATTTCGAAGTTATCAAACAGTAACTGCACTGTCATCGTCAATTTGCCACTCTTATTTTTTTTGTTTTTTTTTGTATTTTTCGGCAAATATGTAGAGGTATAAAAGGAACCTATTTTCTAAACTAGATTTCCGACGAGACACTATAGTCCCTACTTGGTCCATAATGAGAGAAAGAGTTGATGTATATAAGGTGTAGAACACCATGTTTTTCGATAAGTTTGCCGTTCGTTTTTAACGAATGGAAGATGAACTTTGATTTTTAATTGCTTTTGTTTCTTTAAACTTTAATTATCTTCTTATAATATTATTGTGTATTAAAATAATTAGTCTCATTTTATCTTTTTTATTTTCTTAGAGTGAGCATTTTATTTTATTTCTACAAATTGACCCACACATGCTAACCTCATTAGAATATTTCACATCTATGTGTCAAATGTTTGTCAAGTAAGCTTTTTCGTTAATACTTTTGGACGAAAAATTATAAAAAAAACTAATTTATAATATTCTTGGTACTTCCCTAATGATAATGTAACAAACAATAAGTTTCAGTAATTAAAATAAAATTCGAACTTTAGTACAATGAGTAAAACATTAATTAACTCAATCCATTTCATCTGTCACATTATTAACATCTCTCAACCGTTAGTCTACTCAACATTTGCTGTCACTTTTTTGGACGGCAAAGCTGGTCCTGGGTTTTCTAAGGTCCAAGACAATTTTTTTCAAGTGTGCTCCTTTATACAAAATAATAAATAAATAAATTATCAACTAATTAATTTTATTAAAATTATAAGAATTTACAAAAGATAAGAAAGAACACTTTAGGGTTTCATTAAAAAATTTGTTTGGGAAAAATTCAATGGGACAAAACCCCAAACGAAGGAAAAAGAGTACCCCCGAATTGTAAATATTACATTAGAAAACAAAGAACAAGAATCACATCTAAGTTTTCTGTTGAATCAAATAATAAATAAGAAAAAGTTAACAAAGATATATATTACAATTTACAAAATTTATATATCTAGATTCTATACGTATCTTTAAAAAAAAAAAAAATTACTTTTAAAGAAAGGCACTGGTTTAGCTGAGTGATGATTTATTTTCTAACTTTGTTGGAGAGGGTCGAAGGATTTTTCCTTCTTTTTGTGGCTAAAAGTCTATTTTGATTTCCCATATTTATTGATTTATTTTATATTATATTTTATAATTAATATGAGACTTCCTTACTCGGTACGTTTCTTCTTGAGATTGAGTATATAAAGATTGATTGACTCCCCTCTTCATTAACAGGTATGGGCGGTAATTTATTTTGTTTATTTTTTTATACATATATACATAAAATTTTAAAAAATTTGGGCCTCCTAGCTTTGGGCGCTTCTGGTCAGTGCATTACGCCAAGCCACTCTTCATTGACGGAATCGAAAGTAATGATCATTTTGTAAGTTTTGTGAGTATAATAATGTGTTTGTAACAAAAAAAAAAGAAAATTCGATAATAATAATAAAAATCAAACTCTTTAGAGATAATATGGGGAACTAAGATGACAGTTCTTCCTTAAAATTTATAAATGACATAAAAAAATTCTAAAAAGATAAATAAAAAAGAATAGAGGAGGTAGTAAATTTTAAGGTGTTTACAATATTAATTAAATTAACATCAAAATATAAAATTGATGATTTTGTTTAGAAATGTGTATTAATAACTTTCAAATTTTAGGAGTATTAAATTTATCCTTGTACAATATTGAAGACAGTTTATAATACAAAGTAATTCCAATTTTTTAAAAATGTACTATATGTCAAACTGGCAATCATGCATGCAAAAGGCGGGCAGCAATTCCAATTTCCAGTACTAGTACTTACTAGTAATAATTCTTAAAAGTACTACTACTCGCGAGTAAGTTTGTTTTGTCTTTGTCTTGTTTAAACGATCGATGAAAACAAAGAACGCCCAATTACTACTACTACTACTACTACTACTACTACTAAGTAGTACTAGTAATATTTATTTAATTTAATTACTCCAGTTTAACCCAAAACCACATTCAAAATAAGAGAGAAATTTCAACAAACCACTGCTTAAACTCGGAACAAGAACTACTTCAAATCCTCTTTTCTCAAATTAAATTCAAAGCTCTGGTCAAACCCTAGCCATCAGCACTTACCGTCCGCGGCATGGCCGACCAGTTACCGCTCGTATCATTGGATAGGGTTGTTTCGAAGCTTTCCCGTTATCCGATCTCTCGGGTCATACTTGAAGGGAGAGTGTCAAGTTTAAATCCTAGAATTGTTTTTTTTTTTTTTATTTCTGTTTAATTTTTGAGATAATTACTGCGCTGTAATTGATTGATTGGGACAAATGGCCGGCGGTAAGGGAGGAATTGAAAAGCTACGGAGGATTGCACGGACTATATATTTCATGGCGGCGATGGTTGCGTCCCTTCTGGTTATGTCCCTTCCGTTATTGATAGCAATTGGAGATATTATGGTGCCTTGTCTCTTAATTTCAAGCTTTACTTGCGTGAGTTGTCACAGCTTCATTGAGCATCTCCATAGATACACTTTCACGACTTCCTTAACGGATATTCCCCTCGTTTCCATCATCAGATCTCTGCTTATTATATTACCTGTAGGTTTGCTTTGTTTTGTTTAAATTTCCCTTTTTCTTTCTAGGATACTATTGAGTACAAAGATTTGTCTCTCATTTTTTTTTTTTTTTTTTTTTTTTTAATTTTATATTTGCACTTCCCTTTACGGCTCTTTTGCTTAATTTCCAAAAGTTTTAATACAAAACAAACCTACGAAGCCAATACATTTAGAATTTTCTTATAGAAACTTATTATAGCCAAAAATTAATTTCTATGAACTTTGAAAATTTCTTTTTATAACTTTATTGTTTTGGCTACTCAAATTTCATGCTTAGCTCCATATCAAACTGCAAACAGTTTTTTTGATCCTTTATATGTTTATCATTTTCAATTTATATCTATTTAATATTTTTGTGTCTTGTTTATATGTGTTGAGTGTATTGTGGCTTATTTCTTAAGCTTATTATCTAATAATGGCAGAGTGAAACATATGATATTAACTATAAAAAAAAAACTCAATACTTAAAAGGATGATTGACACGAATAATTGTTAAATAAAACTCAAAAAATATTCAAGTAGTTTAGTGCACGAGTTTCATAAAAGACCTTTCAGGTCTTATATTATTTTGCACTCTTGCATGGTGCAGGTGTTTATTCAATGTGTGATGGGCCTGCTCTCTCACATGGACCGTATCTGGGAACTGTAGCCCTATCTACCTTTGTTTCAATTCTTCTTCTTTCGGCTAAGGCTTGTGTTTTCTCTGTGGATTCTCAAACTGAGGCCGAGACTTCATCTTCACTGTCAAAACAGAAGCTTCATTTGAAGAAATCATGGGGGATGCCTGTCTTGTTTCTCTCTTCGGTGGTCTTTGCTCTTGGTCATATTGTTATTGCTTACCGTACAAGCTGCAGAGCAAGGAGGAAACTTTTGTTTCACCGAGTTGATCCAGAATCAGTAAGTTTATAAAACCTTGTTTTTCTTTTTGAAAATGGAGAAGATATAGTTTCTTATCAGAAGTGGTCAGTATGAAGTTTATTTTTGGGTAAGTTGGTCAATTGACCAATAGAATACTGATAGGCAGACTTAATTGTACGTGTGTCAATATTTTATTTGTCAATTGACCAACTTACCAAAAAAATAATTTCATACTAACCGGATCCTTTCTTATCACTGTATCGGTAAACATATATCTTGTAAGCACATACATATCAACAGCAGATTAGAGCCAGTCCTGGGTTTTTAAGGCCCATGGCAAAATTTTTCAAGTGTGACCCTCTATACAAATTAAATAAAAAAATAAATAAATTATCAACTAATTAATTTTATTAAAATCATAAGAATTTACAAAAAAATAAGGAAGAACATTTTAAAATGTCATCAAAGCAAAGAATCATCAGAGGTACCTACCAAAATAAAAATATCAATGAAATCGGTAAAACTAATGAAATACCCACTGTAGTTGGCAATTTTTACTGATTACACAATTAAACTTTTAATTTTTTAAAATACCCCACTAAACTAATTTTATTTTGAAATTGGGTTATTCCGTTAAAAAAATAAACGGACGTTAATTTTTTATCTACAAAATTAATGAATTAACCACTGTAGTTGGCAAGTTTTACTGATTACATCATTGAATTTTTAATTTTCCAGATTACCTCATTAAACTAATTAAAAAATAATTATTATTTTCAGTAAAAAATATTAGAAACTTTAATTTTTTCCATAAAATGAGTAAAGTTTCATAAAATATAGATTTAAAAATTAAAATTTTATGAAACCTTATTGATTTAATTTTTTTTCTTTTGAAAATAAAATTTATTTTTTGAATCTATATTTTATAAAATGTTACTCATTTTTTTAAAATATGAAGAATTTTCAATTTTTTCTTGAAAATAATATTTATTTATAAAAATAATAATTTCTTTTTTGAAAAAATGGAATCAATTTTTTTATTTATCTTTTTACTGTTTTTTTATTTTTATTTTTATTTTTAGTTTTATTAAAAATTTCTAATATTAAGAATGAGTCATTCTATTAAAAATTAAATAGACATTAATTTAATTTAAAATCACTTTAATTTTATTGAATCTATATTTTATGAAAGTCTACTCATTTTATGAAGAAAAAAAAAAAGTTTCTAATATTTTTAACTTAAAATAATAATTATGTTTAAAAATATTTAAAATAATTATTTTTAATTAGTTTGATGGGGTAATTTGAAAAAGTAAAAGTTCAATAATGTAATCAGTAAAATGTGTCAACTACAGTGGGTAATTAATTAGTTTTGTAGATAAAAAATTAACGTCCGTTTATTTTTTTTTAACGGAATGACCCAATTTCAAAATAATAATTAGTTTAGTTGTGTAATTTGGAAAATTAAAAGTTCAATGATGTAAAATCAGTCAGTGGGTATTTCTTTAGTTTTGCCCAATAAAATTTAAACCACAAAACATTATTTAAATTGTCTTCTTGTTGCACTTTTAGATGCAAAATCATCAATTATACTATTATATTTAATATTTTCTAACATATCATTTTCAATACATAATATCCCTAATCTTTTTATTATTTTATTTTTTTATACACATAAATACATAAATGTATAAAAAAAATGAGGCCCTCCTCAACTGTGGGCCCTGGGCCTTGGGCCTGTGTCCCTTGCCCAGGGCCGGCTCTGCAGCAGATAGAATTACTGTTTTTGAATTCAGCTTAAAATTTTCAGAAAAAACCAAATAGTACTATTTTCAGCTTAATAGTTCATACGCAGGAGACCTTGGCCTTATTACTACAACTTTGCGTGATTATGTTGAGTTGTGTACGAGATTTTGTTTGGTTTTCTGGGTAGTTGAAGTGCAAATGCTTAGCTTTTAAGTTTTAATCTGTATTTGTTAAGTAAATAGTAAAAGTATAGTTTTTTGTCTAGGACTTCCCTTTCAACTCAACAGTAAAAGATGATTAATAGTGTTATCGTCCAGATCAGTGCATTGCTTCTGTAATCTATGGGGAATATTGTACTACAGATTTTTTCCGGATAAGTGATACAGGTTTTGGATATAAAGAGACAACTTTATTCAGCACTCACTGGCTAGTTTTACCAACACTTGCATTTCTTAATGTTCTTCCATATAAGTTTTTGAAAGCTTGATTTAGCAATACGGTGAGTTTGTAAAAAAGAGGCGATTTCACCTATCATTTACTTTATGTAATTATGTGGCCTTGCTGCCCAATTTTATTATGCTGCTTTCCTTAATTTCTGCTGATTTATTTCCCCTTTCATCTTAAGATATTGGTATATGTGAACTCTGAAGTTACATTTAATTTAGTTAATTACAGTTGCAGTTGATTCTTCTCTTCTGAAATTTGTACTAACGTATTATTGTGAAATTTTAATATTTTAAACAATCTAATTGTTTCATTGCTCTTGTACATATTCAGGCCCCATTATATGTAGAAGGTTGGGATGAAGAACTCCCTGAGATAAGTAGACTGTCGTTTGAAACAGTACTCTCGCCACAAAATGCAGCTTCTTTACTGACAGCAGTTGAATATATCCCAGTTCTAGTCATTGCAGGAGCTGAAGATGTTCTTGTCCCTTTAAAATCTGTTCAAGCTATGGCTTCGAAACTAGTAAATTCTGTAAGTATTGCTATTTTACATTAGCATACAAATTTAGGGTCAAGTATTTTCTGGAAATTAATGGAAAAGCTATATCTATGGTGGAGCTACGCACTCCACTACTCCTAGGACCACCCTCAACCGCAGAAAAGTAATAAATCTGTAGCATAATTAAAAAGACTCAGAATCCTAATATTACTTGGAAAACAATAAGGCAATGTTTGTTTGCAAAAAATATGCTTGAGATTATACTATTTGTCTTAATTTAACACATTTCAGACTATTAGTCTCTTAATGTGGGACTATTAGTCTCATAAAATCTTAAAGTGAGTACATTAATGATTATATAATCCCACATAAATAGCCTTAAAAATGACAAAACATATTTCATATGACTATTTAAAGTACTATTAATCCCATCATGGGATAAAATAGTCCGAAATAGTGTTAAATTAGGACAAATAATCCAATCCCAAGCATGTTTTTTGCAAACAAACATAGCCTAAAAGTATTAAACGACTAAAATATCCCAACTAAATAATAATATTTCTAATAAATATAATTATATAAATACCCCAAATCCCCATTAATAAATAAGTAAATGAATAATTACGTCAATTTCCTCATAATTAAACATAAGAAAACTCATAAAATAAATAAAAATTTCTTTTTGACTTTTAACTTGTCGTCCTCATCACATATGCTGTTGGGAATTTTGGATCAAAGTGAAGTGGTTCATTAAATCTCATTCTCATTGTAATTTTACCAATCTAGTGTGACCACTTTGGAAATGTTAGGGATGTTAGAAACCTCAGCCGGTAAAAATTAGAAAGGAAAATGGTATGATGAGGCAATCAGAGAAAAACAGTAGGCTTATCATCCCTTGGATGGGGGAGCTCACTAAGAGGTCAAGGACCTCCCATCGAAAGGTAATGAGGGGCGTGTTTGATGGGCACTCCTTCAGCACAGATTCTCTGAAATGGGAAATCAGCCATGGTGTCTGTGTGCATGATTCGAGCAATCGACTGGCTCTTTTAGTCGTTACAAGTTGAATTGGAAGTTTTCAGTCTGCTTTATCTGAATATTTGCAGATAACTATATAGAGTAACTTTTTTTGTTTATGCATTTAATCATGAACTTGAGTTGTTGCCTTGCAGAGACTGGTCGCAATATCTGGTTGTGGCCATCTTCCACATGAGTTGTGCCCCAAGGCGTTACTGGCGGCTATATTGCCGTTCATTAGCAGCAGACTCTTAAGTACACCTGATTAAACCAATAGGACTGTATGTTATTACTTACAAATAGGTTTTAGTTATTTTGGGGGTTTCTTATTTCTCTTTCTGTTGATTTTCTTGTCATTATTTCTTTCTATGGTGTACCCCCAGGCCCCAGAAAGAAAGAGACCAAGTTCATCTCTTCTTTTGGGTAATTTTGACGTGTTAGTTTGGAGCCATACCATAACCCTAAGAAGGCCCTGGGTATTAGAGCTCCCCCCCCCCCACCCCCCACCCCCCACCCCGCCTCCTATTTCCTTTATGTTTCTTTTCTCTACCCCTTTGTTTGTTGTTGGCTAATTTTAGCTTGTTTGAGGGGATCTTTGTACATTTTTTTTGGCAGAAATGAAAGCGCTTTTAAGCTTGTATGTTTGTTAGTAGTAAGTAGGCTATTAGGCAACTCTTCTCATATATATTTAAGTTGTAATGGCATTTTTGAGGTGTGTTTGCAGTGTCTAATATGCTTATCAAACCCAAAAAAGAATGTAAGTGACTAATTTGTCCTAAATAAATGACATCTAAATTTATTTATTTATCATCTTTAAATTTTTTCCTTTACCCTATTACACAATAACTATAAAAATAAACAAGTATTAATCCATTATGTGAAATGATTAAACTCTATAAAATACTTTTCAAAAGACAAAATTAAACTCAAAATTGTTTCCTTAAAAAATAAATTGCAGAAAAGAGTAATCCTATTTTTCAGTAATAATATTAAAATGAACTCATTAATTGATGGCTAAATAATTAACTGATGAATGAATAGAATGAGTAATAATTAATTTAGTATTATTATCAAAAAATTGGATGACTTTTTTTCTGTCTAATTTTCTTAATTTTGAGACATGAACATTTTATATTTTTAGGGGAGACGATATGAGGTCATGTTTGACTTTTTTCTTTAACATCATGGTGGTATGTGTTTAAGTTGTTTATATTAAGTGTAATAAGATAAAGTAAATGGCAAAAAAACTAGAAGATGGCAAAAACTGAACAATCTTCCTTATTGTATAAAACTTTTGAACCTTGAATCATTTAAGACCTGACCTGACCTTACTCCTCCTTTTTATTTAATTTGATTTGACCCTTCCTTCTTCCCTTGAAAAAAAACCCGTGAACTAAATTTATGGAGTGTGTAAGGCACGCGCGTTAAAAGTAAGTGGCACACTACCTTACAACTGCTCTCTGTGTTTTGTGCCACTCTCTCCCTTCCTATCCTCTCTGCTCGCCTCAACTGCTGCATGGACGTTCCATGTCGCACAGCACAGAGCGTCTGTGTCACGTACGCTCCACTCAGACTGTACAGAACACACGCGGCGCAAGTTAGCCCAGTTCAGTCTTTTGCCATTAACAGAAATACTATAAACGAAGAGAGTTTGAAAGAAATACAGACACAATACTCGGGTCATCCTCTCTCTCTCTATTTATATATATCATATCTGACCTCCTCTGTTTTATCTCAGCATTGTCTCCATACACAAATAAACCCCCTCCCTCTCTCTATTATTTTCTTATTGTTGAAACTCTCGTTTTCTAGAACTCTCTAGTTACTGTTGGGGGTTGATTTTATGATTTGCAGTTTGTGGAGTATTGTATCAAGGTTTGTGAGCTTCTGTTAATTTTTGGATTTTATTATATATTGTGTGTTTGGCTTCGGCTGATATCCAAATACATTACCAAATGGGCTCCTTTCATTTTCGTAGCGCATGTAATTTTCTCTCTCTCACTTGAACAATGCTTAGGTTTTGTTTCCTACACTACTTTTGATATTATGTCCTTTTTGAGGAATCAATTTTTGAGTTTGGCTTCTTCCATAGGTTAGGTTAATTTCTTTTGTTTAGTGCACTATTTTTTTGATATTGTCTTTTTAAACATCACTTAGTTCTTTCAATTTATGGAAGCAGGATCCTAGTTTAAGAAATTAATACAATAGTTTGTTGCAGGAACGTTGTTTGTGGTTGGCATTTATGCTGCTATAAGTTTACTATGTATATATAGAGGCTCAAATATTCATGACTAGTGTTATTTACTTGTCATATATATATATATATATATATATATATATATATATATATATAGACAGGATCAGTCAGAGTCCCGGTTTTTGTTAAAATGTGGATATTTTTTTTTTGCTTTTTTATTTTAAAATAACTAAAAAAAGTTTAATATTTCATGGTACTGTGATTTTTTCATAATACTAGATACAGTGTGTTTTGAGTGTGAGTTGGATACATATAACAAAACATGTATGTACAATCATACATATTTAGTTATATATATCCAAATTACACCCAAAACACTGTATTATGAAAAAAATTCAGTACCATAAAATATTAAACTTTTTTTTTAGTTGTTTTAAAATAAAAAAGAAGTCCGAACGGTACTAAAATGCCGGTCCGGACTGGAACCGGACCCTATATATATATATCAGACTTCCAGTGATTATTGTTTTACCTCTGAAGGTTTGCCTTTTGTGGGTTGCAAAATGTATATGTTTTTATGTTAAGGCAAACAAATATAGATTCTGTTAAATCCATGATAAGGAAAAACACCTCCTAAAGTTGTTGAGGCTTTGTGAATATTTTGTCAGGGATGAAATAAATTTTCAAGGCTGAGTGGGATTAACAACCATGCGTGATTAGCATGAAGTGGACTCAAAATTATATAGTTTTAAAACATTAGATAATTGAGAATATGAATTTTTAGGTCCACTATTGTATGTTTTTCTTACTCCCGTACAAGTAATGTGTTTTTAAAGATGTATAAACTATATGCACCGGATTGAGCTATTGCACACGGACTTTCTAAGCAAAATTAATTTTGTTACATGAGGAAAGTTCCGAAGCCTAATAATGTTAATAAATGTGTATGAGACCTTGAATATACTTTTATGTATGTTTTCTCTTCCGTTTTCTTTGTCTTGCTCGTATGCTTTTGTGCTTCACTTTTAGTTGTGGTTTGATCTAGTGTTTTGGTGCTTGGGTTTTTATAGGTAATGTGAATGACTTATTGAAATTGTAATATTTATCTTTTTTGCCTTTCAACTATGCTACGTTCTATTTAGTCATTCTCTTTCTATTTTAGGTTTTAAAAGGCTTTTTGAGACGAGCCTAGATGACTAATCAACATATTGATGCTATGATGCTCGTCCAAGAAAATGCAAATGAAAAAGGTAGTCTCAAGTTTAGTTGGGGTTCCAAAAAGGGAAAAGGTGGCCCTAACAAAGACGTCCAATTTTATGAATCCTTTACTTGTGATGGAGTTGAATACTCTCTCTATGATTGCGTATATTTATGGCGTGATAATCAGACAGATATTGGTACGCTTGTGAAAATATGGGAGACGGCAAGTCACAAAAAGAAAGTAAAGATTGTGTGGTTTTTCCGTCCTATTGAGATAAGAAATTGGTTGGGGGATTCTAAGCCACTCGAGAATGAAATATTCTTAGCTTCCGGTGAAGGCATAGGACTTTTCAATCTTAATCCTCTGGTAATTGGTTCATTATGCTCTCTTTTTGTATTCCTTAGCTTAAAACAATGCCAATTTTGATGCTTCATTGATAGAGGAATGGTATATCTTAAGCATGTTTTTGAAAATGTAAAGGTGTAATGGATATTTTAGGTGTTGTAACCGTTACAAGTTAATACATCTATGATAATAATTTTTTCATTGATAATGGTCATTACGGTATGTAATTGAATAAACTGTGTTCATTGTGTTCGATCAAGCTTGGCTCATTTAGTAAAGGAACTAGCCGAGTCAAGTTTGAGTTGACTTTTGAGAAACTTACCAAGTTGATGAGCTCACACTTTTTGAAGTTCGTCTCTTTTGATGAACAAACTTAAGTTGTATTTAAGCTTGGCTCAATTGTTAGTAAACGAGCACGAGCTCCCGTGAGTTTGAGTTGTTTACAGGTTTTAATTGGTAAATTTTGAAATAATTTAAATGCCACATACTTATAAGAAACTTAATAATTTACTTATATGTTACAACACATTTATGTTTAGTTGCATAAAATGTAATATACATAACATGTAATATGAGAAGTATCTTCAAATTAGACCATATTAATATAATTGTAAGTTAAACATCAATTTTAAAGGCAAGAGAATTGGCTTTAATTAAATATCATATACATACACATTAATTTGTGACCTAGATTTGACAATACAAGAGAATTGACTTTATTTATTAAAAAAGAAGTCGTGTAATGCACAAGGCTCTTACAAATAGCAGGGAATAGAAGAGTCAGATGTACGCAATCTTATATTTATATTTATATTTATATAGAGGCTCTGTAACGCCCGACCCAAGCAAATATATTCGTTTTGTTTTTGATTTATTTTCATCCTATATTGTGGATTTCTTGTTTTCTTCTTGTGATGTATCTTGCGGGATCGTTGCACACAATCAGACCCTTGTTTGCCAGGCGTTTGAAAGGGCTCAAAACCCTTACAGCAAACTTGTACTCGTTTAGGAATGTATTTATGTGTGTTCTGAAAGTCACCACAATTCTAATGGTGGCTGCAACTATTTTTTAAATTTATGCTTACAATATTTAAACATTAAAGGGATTTTGTGACTGAACTACGTAACAAATGGTTCAATATTTGGTCTAGTAATTTCATGGTCATTGTTATAATATCTGACCTAAAATCATAAGGAATTTGGTCGCGAGACCATATAGTATATACTAGCTTGGGAAGTTCTAGTGTATAATACTGGTTTGCGTGCTGAGATTTTTTTAAAAATAAATATATGCAAATTCACATTCGGCAAATATACCAAAAGACTGAGAGGCTTGACCATCAGGCCTCTCAAGACATAGCTTTTTATTATGTTAAGCTACTCATGATTTATAAGCAATTGCTATTTAGATTGTGAGCCCAATAATGTAACTGAAGTTTGACATTGCACTTTTCTTTATGTTCAATTGTTCCAGGAAGCAATTTGCGGAAAATGCAAGGTCGTTTGCACATCGAAGGACAGGAGAAATCCTCAAATATCCGACGAAGAAGTGAAAATGGCTGATTACATCTTTTCTCGTACATTTGATGTTGGAAACTGCCAAATAATGGATAAATTTACTGATATGATAGCTGGACACGAAGGTCAGCTATTCATTTTTTTACTTTTGTCTCTCTTCTTTCTTTGACATTTCAGAAAATTCAGTCTAATATGATATTAATTTATAGTAATTTTTCTTGGGGGGCAGCATTGATTGTAATAAATTTCTGAGAGCAGTACCAAAAACAAAAAGAGGAGGAAATATCAAATTTGTAATCTAATGCATATGAGTGGATAAAATATTACAAGTGGAACCTGCCAAATACTACATACTGTTGCTGGTCAATATACTTGAGAGTCCTTGATCTTTTGAACGCAAGACCCATACGTGCCATCCATTCCACAGCATTGTTTCATTCCGTCAAGTTTTTGGATGTAATCAAAGCATGAAAATAATTTATGCTTCAAAAATTATGTGATACATTGGGACTAAAGGGAAATTTTTTCTAAAAGTTTTAATTTCTTTTCAGCTTCTCCAAAAGAAATGGTGAAAGATATGCTCCATGGATGTTTCCATGCTCCCTAAAGTACATGTCTGGATTTGTTCTTGTACCTCAATTTTGCTCAATCACTGATGTTGGGGTGATGGTTTTCAAATACTCTTTTGCATGCAGTGGAACATTTTTTAAACCAGAGAAAAGATCCAAAGATCAAAAGATCAAACCTCAAGTCAAATTTTAAAGACGAGGCCAGAAAAGTAGGCATTCCTACAAGGCCAGTGAAAGATAATCATTCTGGCAGGACTGCCAGACCAATAGAGAAAGCTAATAATTGTAATCATTTAATTTACTTTATCCCCTGCTAAGTTGATTCAATTAATCAAATAAGTTTGTTTCTCGCATACATATGATCAATGATACCAGCTGTCAGTTTGACTAAGGAAGCATGCTTATCTGATGAAAATATCAAACGGAGGCCTAAAGCATTTGTTGTGAATGATGGAACTGGGGTGACAAAAACATCTTGGCATCAACCAGTGGCTAGAGTGAAAGTGAAATTTTTGGAGGATCCACCTTCAATGAGTGTATCTGATATTCGCCCATTTAAGAAAAGGATGCTTCAAAAACCTTCAGGTAGATAGTTATCCTGTTCCCTGTTTTTTGTCTTCAGTCGAAAATTGATCTGCGCTTTAATGCCGAAATATTTACACATTAACAGTGATTTCTAAAGAAGATCCTGCAAAGTGTGCTAATCTTTTCCCAAGGTTACCTGAGCATATACAAAGCTCACTGAACTCAAAGCACTCTGTTAGTGTTAAGAGAGGAGTGTCCAAGGGGGTGAACAATGATGAGAAAGTAAGAGCTATTTTTGATAATAGAGCTGATCAATCTGAACAGCATAAGAGACACAGAATTGCTGGCCAGATTGTGGAGGTCCGTAGAAGGGCTGATGCGGTAAAGAAATCATATTCTATGTGATAAATTTATAAAAGAAAAATAAACTATCATTTTCTTTAGAGTATGTTTCCTCTTCCATGAAGTGCTTAATGTTCATTTTTTCACAAATATTACCCTCATTATTAAATTTTATGAACACATCACACATTTTCTTTGAATTATGAACAATAATCAAACGAACGAATTTGGTTGTACAAATTACTTGTGCTGGCTAACACTGGATTTTAAATAACTACTGCTATTCTTGTTAACTGTACCACTAGTGTTCATATTCACATTTTCCAATATGACCTAGTTTTTTCCACTTCATTTTGGTACCCAAACACAGCATACATTCCGACTTTGTAAATTTGAAACTCATGTTGCACTATCTCCTCTATATGCCTGCAAGATACGCACAAATAGTTCAAGGAACGTTGAGTTGTTTTTCAGGGGGACAACCACTCATGTTTTTACTTCTATTACTCCTAGGTTACCATAGACTATATTGATATCTTTCATCTTCTCTTGGTGATCATATTGTACAGTCAATTGCTTTAGGAACAAAAAGTGGAAGAAATATGTTGAAGGAACTTCGAGTTTGGTCCTAACATATCTGTTAATTTGATTGAACTTTGGCAATAATTGCATTAGCACTTACCTTGGGTGAAAAGAAAAGATTGTTGCTTTTACCCAGTTTTTGCAGACAACTGGCACACACAAAAACTATAAGAAAACTGAATCATAATATGGACATTTGGAATTGATCCCGTGATGAGCGGCTGCAGTACAGTTGGCCCTTGTCATTGCAATTTGGGTCTTTCCACCCCAAGATATTGTACTAGAAAAAAGAAAACAGAAGTTTACGTTGCACTTTCAGTAGTAAAAACATTGTAAACACTACTTTCATGTTCCTGAGCATTTTTTGTTTTTGCTCTTGCTTTCGTCACTTGTCTGTTATGCTAGGGGGCCAAGAAGCATATACACTTCCCAGAAGGTTTGTGTACGTGTAGGACACCAATGCTTCACGAACACACTCAAACATTTGGCACATTTTAGTGTCGGTTTTAATATAAATTCTACTTGTCTAGAATGAGTCCGGCAATGATGCTCCTCCAATTTGATACTATTTTCGAATTCGATTGTAACAAGAGTACGGTTATGATCAAGTAACATGCTCATAAAAGGCCCGCCAATCATTGCAAATACATTTATGTTATTAGTTGTATCATATTTACACACTTTTATTTCTGCAAAACATGCTCGTAATTGATTATTATGGCTAAACAAATTACAATGCTGCACTTATAATGTTTTCTCTCTTTTCTTTTCTCCTCAGTCTTGGGAGGAAAGACTGCAGAAAGCTCAAGAAATAGGTTGTCTTGTTTTGCTAGAAAATCTGGACTCATCCTATACATCTTCAGAAGTTGAGGTACTATATATATATATATATGCTGGCTTTCATATTTTTTCTTGTACAATATACCTTTCA